>VXAU01003501.1:309203-386827 GCA_013399695.1 Formicarius rufipectus | reverse complement strand
ATTATTATATATTTCTATATAATTTTGTAGAATGATTTGGAAAGTACGTGGGTGATGATGGATTCTAGTCTACTGTGGTTTCAGTCATCTAATGCCTTTAAAAGAGTGTTTATTTTGACATTTTTCTGAGCATTACTGTGTCTATTTTCTATTGACAGATTCTCACCGGGCAGAATGTCAGTAATTGAATCTAATGAATATGGCTGGAAACTTATGGTAGACTGGAAGCAATAGATAAAACAGATACACATGGAGACTTCTGTGGATATTAACAACAGGATTATGTCCATCAACAAAAAATAGCACCATGGATATCATTTGCATATGCAAATCCTAGGAGCTTTGGAGAATTGATTTAATAACAGCAGGCATGCACTCTAGGAGAGCATGATCTTACGGGTTTATGGACAACTTACTTATATGGAGAGACAAAAACATAATGAGACAGAAAATATGTAGTAATTTTGAGTGGTCTAAAGAATATAACATAAACTGTTTCATCAGTTTTATTCCAGATCCCTTGCTGAAAGAGTTGTGCATGACTTGCACGTTGATAAAATTGTACTAGAAATGTGATTAAGGGACTGACGGCATTTGATCCCTAAGACATGTTACTAGAAAAGAAAGTAAATATACACACTTCCTTTCTAATGATAACATTTTGAAGCGAAAAGAGCTTGTTGTTCTTTAGTCTTTCACAAAGGGAGGAAATAGCAAACACTGGCTAATTTTCAGTTATTCACCTCAATATTTCTACTTAGTGTGGTAAAGGAAGGGATTATTACAAGGATCTATCCCATGGTCTATCTCTATACAGGTAAATGAGAAAGGCACAAGGACTAAACCCTATCCTACATGTCAGCAGTCATGGAGTGGTCCAGGTCCACAGAGTTTTTTCCTAGTCCTACTGGACAGAGAGACTGTGGCTCTGCTATTGAGGGGTTGTTACATATCACTTGACCATATGCCTCCTCTGGGCCCCATATGTGTGTTATTTTTACTTCAAACACTAATAAAGAAAATGAGGAAGAGCTAAAAACAAACTTTGTGATTTATTTTTAGCAGAATACTGTTGAATAAGTCTGAAATTTTAACAGAAATAAGTTAAAATTTAACAGAATATTGTTAGTCAGAAATGCTGGATTCTTAATTAAGGGATTTATGTTCATCAGTTTGTTTCATCTGCTTTCTTTATTTGTTTTGTTCATCCAGAGGGGGGGGGAAACATTAAATGAAAATTCACATAAGGTATTTTTCTAAGACAAAATAATTCATTTTTTTTTAGTAGAATGAAGTTTTTTGATAATTGTTTCAGAGAGTGTTTTTTCTTTTTGTTTTTAGGAACATGTCACTCAAGTCCTTGTTATCCTTGTCTTGTGCAATATTATACTGCAGAGTTTAGATGTTCAGTCCTGGGAATGAAGAGATAGTGGCTGTTCAAAGGTAGGAGCTTGTTCAGAAAATAAACAAGGTTATGCACCAGACTATCCAATAACAAGAAAGAACAACTAGACCGTGAAATAACCATAGGGGAAAAATTCAGTAGAAAGTATAGTACTGCAAAACAAAACAAAACAAAACAAACAAACCCCCCCCCCCAAAACAAACACAAAAACCAAAAAAAAACCAAAACCAAAACCAGAAAAAAACCCCAAAACAACCAACCAACCAAAAAACCAACAAACAAGCAAACAAACAAGAACAAACAAAAGCAAACAAAAAACCAAAACACAAACCAAAAAAAAAACCAACACACCTTTGGTAAGATTATTATACATGGAGGGCACCTCAGATTTACAGATGTGTCAGTTGACTATGCCTGAATTCACATGCCCACAAAAGCAGCTCTGTCACTCCTCTCCTCAACTGGACAAAGGAGACAAAATACAATGAAAGGCTTGTGGTTTGCAATAAGGACAGTGAGACATCACTTACCATGATGAGCAAAACACACTCAACTTGGGAATAATTTATTATAAATCAAATCAGAGTAGGGTAATGAGAAATAAAACTCAGCCTTAAAATACCTTCTCTTACCTCCTCACCCCCCACCTCACTTCCCCTTCTTTCCCAGGTTAACTTACAGGGTAGAGAGGAACAGGGAATGGGGGCTGCATCCAGTTCATCACATGTAGTTTCTGTCTCTCCTTCCATAGCAGGAGGACTCCTCACACTCTTCGCCTGTTGCAGTGTGGAGTCCCTCCCATGGGAAACAGTCGTCCATGAACTTCTTCACTGTGAGCTCTTTCCATTGGTTGTGGTTCTTCATGAACTGCTGCAGCACGTGTTCCATCCACAGGGTGCTGTCCTTCAGGAACAGGCTGTTCTGCTGTGGATCCCCTGTGGGGTCACAAGTCCTGCCACCAAACCTGCTCCAGTGTGGGCTCCTGTATCCACATGACCACAAGTCCTTCCAGGACTTCCATGCTCCAGGATGGATTTCCCACAGGGTCTTAGCCTCTTTCTCTGCTCCTGCACCTGGAGCGCCTCCTCCCGCTCCTTCTGCATTGACCTTTGAGTCTGGAGGGCTATTCCTTTCACATATACTCACTCTTCTCTCTGACTGCAGATTCATGGGGTTTTTTACCCTTCTTATATACATTATCCCAGAGGTGCCACCACTGTCCCTGTTGGGCCAGCAGAGGGTCCATCTTGGAGCCTGTTGATTTTGATCAAACATGGCGACAGCTCCCAGCAGCTTCTCACTCTAGTAACCCATCTGTTACCAAAACTCTGTTATTAAAACCACATACAACTCTATATAATGAAGGGGAAGGAGGTAATGATGAAGAGAAGGGCCTTTCAGAGAAAAACTAGGTTGTTCATAAACATCAGTTATCTAATGAACATGGAAATAAAAGAGACCAGTGTGAGTGATCTGTTACAAAAGATTGTTATAAGATCAGGAAGAAGAAATAAGTTTTTTAGAATCCTAAAATATCAGAAAGGAAACAAAAATGTTTATTGATCAAAACTTAAAAGTATGAGAATGTATTAAAGTAAGATTAAGGTAGTAAATATGTAATAAGCCTTTTATTTGAAAGGATTGCAGCATTGTTTAGTAAGAGTTTTGGCAGGTAAACAAACCATCCTACTCAATCATTAACTTTCCCAGCCTATTTGTATCCATCTCCTCTCACATCTTTTATACTGCAAGTACAAATTCCTCAGGCCGATGAGTATCTTTTTGTTCACATTTCTACAGTACAAAGGTTTCTTATTCACCCTTATTTCTTTGCATCACTATCTTATAAATAAAATAATCAAAGGTTGGTATTTCCAAAGTCACAGTAGGCCATGCTCAAGGCAATCCTGAGATGAATACTGATATCAGTCTTTTATCTTAGAAGGGAGGAACTTTTAAACTAAAATTGGGTAGTTTCTGAAGTGGCAAATGGATTGTTCTGAAGGCCTGATTCTGATGTACAACTACTATGGACAATGAATACAGAGCCTTCTGGGTACCGTTGCAATGTAAATAATCATGAAAAAAAAAGGTGAATGTAGCAAGTTCTCAGAATGCCAACATAGTATTTTTCAGAAAACCCCTCGAGAGAACAACTCATTGAATTTTGATACATTGCAGTCCCATGCAAATCCTGTTTCTGAATCTGGACAGGCAAAACTTATAATATTGGGTCTCTACATACTACTTCCCCATACAGATGGTAGCTCATGCTCAGTATTAAATTGATGCAACATATGCTAAAACCAGGACAAAGCACGTAACATCCAGACTTGTTATTCTTAAGGTTTTTCCTTTGCCTTAAATTGGGGCTCAAACTTGTTTTACAGGAGCTGTAGTGCACCTGTTGGGTTTAAAGCACTGTGCTGAAGACCAAGGATACAGAGCAGACAATCAAAAGGGTCAAACAGACTGTGCAGCATAGAGCATGTTTTTGTGTCCATGCTTCAGACAGACTCCAGACATCAGATATGAGAAAGATTAACTCCAGATGCTGAAATGCTTCACAGCCTGTGTGATTTGTCCATAGGAAACATGCTGGAAATTCTGATAAGAGTTTGGGGGATTAAGCAAAATTTCAGAAATGTTTAATATGATAAAGAATAGGCTTGAGTTCAAAAGTGGGCAACTGCTTCAGAGGAACTTTGAGGTTCTTTGAGAACATTTCTTAGTAAAAAGACAAGGTTTAAACAGACATATAAGTTATTTGTATTTCAGTAAGAAGGCTGGTATTTAAATAGATAAAACATTCCACCATCCTAACCCTTAGAAAATATTTTTGTGTAAAAATTAATTGATAATAAGACTCTTTAAAAATCTAAAGAGAGAGAAAACAGGACTATAAGGAGGTCCACAGGAAGATTTGGAAGTGTGAGCAATGGTGCTTGTGCACAGTGCAATACTTGTCACTCTTCCAGATTTTAGTGTAGATAGTGTAAGCATTTTCTTAGGGAAGAAGATAATGTGTGGGAGTTAAATCAGTGGCATCATTACATGACATCACCTCTGAAGGCTGAAAGACCAACTGAGTCTCCTAGCTGAAATAATGGATTGTCGTGGCCCTGCCATGTGTGTATCCAGTAGACCATTGCCTTCTCTGGCCTTACCTTCCAGAGTGTTGGAGGACCATTCCAACAGTGAAGTTAGAGGGGAGGGGAGCAGTAAGAGATGTATATTAGCTATTTTGACTTTATCCTTCAGGCTGCAAAGTCAATTTTTGCCTATGCTGGAGAGAAGTCTAAAACTATTTGTAGTTTTGCTTATGCTCTGCTATGACCAGAACATCACTGAGCAATGCAGCACCAAGACCAGAATAAAAAGATCTAGAGAAAGTCAGAATATATTGGCTGACATTTTGCAACAGTGATCTTGACTGCCTAATGCAAACCCTGAGTTAGTGACAAGGTGACCTCAGCCTCAGCACTCCTATCCCCATATCATGATGGGCAGCAATCTGAACAATGCAAAATGTATCTAATTCTGAGTTGGAGGCAAGAAGTTGTCTTTCAACATAAGATTAAGAACCCTACACTGAAGTGTTCTATACATACGGATATACACTATCTAAACTCCCCAGTGGGTGTGGTCAATGGAAGTCTTGATTCAATTGTCTGCATATAGACATATAATGTCAGTTGAAACACACTAAGGGTATCAGCTGGCCTCTGTGCTTTACTCACAGATGGTTCCCACAGGTCTTGTGTCATAGCTGCCAGGATTGTATAGATGTTGGTAAGCCCCTATGGAGGGTTAAATAGTGCTAGGAACATATGATTAGGCAGTTGTTTTGCACCTCTAATCAATACAGGCAATGGAGTCTAGAAAGTGATCAATCTATCTGATCAAGTGAGGGTGTCTGCATTGATGGTAGTTGAAGCTCGCATGTAAAATAAAATGAGGTAGACATCTGAAGTCACCTGTGTGTTCCAGTGTTGAATCTCAGTTTTAGAGTTACATGAGATTAATTTCTTCCAAGAACATGACAAGTCAAATATCTTCTCAGATTTGGCACCGATCTAGATCAGAAATACCAGGAGGGTACATTTGACTGTACTTGAGCAAAAGTCTGCTGACAAAGGCTCTTTAGCATCTGCAAAAAGTAAATATATGTATACAACCCACTGAAGCTGATTTTTTGGAGCTGACTTTATTAAGAAGAGATAATTATATCAGGAACTCCAGCTGGAGTTATACAGTAACAACACACAATTGAAGACAGAGTCAGGAGGACATCTAGAGTGACTGGGAGCTTCTTAACAGGTTATGATGTTCCTATGAAAGATACAAAATATTGCTATTATGTGGCTTTGAAAGATAATTGTTCTGTTGAATCTTGTTATATTCAATCCTTGCTGAGGGATACTGTTATGAAAATCTATCCTTTATTTTATAATAAATTACTGTAAAGACATAGCAATATGGTTCTTTTTAAGATTCACTGTTTTACGAAACATTGTCTTGCCAACTCTACACAGGGAGATTCTGTCCTTTCACGCAGTATGTGATACTGCTGACTGTGTTGTTTCATGTAAGTGTTTTGGATGCATTCAGTGACCTCTTAAAGATCTGTTGTGGTATATTCAGAATGTGAGAAATTACTCCTTTCTAAAATAATTTTTTTTCCCTGGGTTAGTAAAAAACAAAAAAGAAAAGTTAACTTGTGCAATGTTGCAACAGAGGGAGCAACTCCAGAAAGTACTGGAGCAGCTGAATACGTAGGCAGCATTGAGAGGTAAAACAAATAATAAGACTTAGTATTTAAAGTGAATAAAGCAGAAGAGAGGCTATGAAAAAGACCATCTTACCTATAAATGATACACTAAAAAAACATCTGCAAATGATGGCAAGAGAGACTAGAAATAGAGAAGAAAAAAGAGAGACTATGTCAGGTTTCCGGAGGCTCATGTCTGGAATACATATCATCAAACCATCTCTGGCTTTACAATAAAGCCTTACTGATTAAATCCAGTGCTAGAACTGACCTGTGCTGGTTTTGGCTGGGGTAGCATTAATGATCTTCATAGTAGCTGGTGCAGGCTGTGTTTTGTATTTGTGCTGGAAAAAGTGTTGATAAAACAGGAATGTTTTAGTTACTGCTGAGCAGCACTTACAGAGTGTCAAGGCCTTTTCTGCTCCTCATTCCTCCCTACTCCACCAGCAGGGAGGTTAGGAGTGCAGATGGAGTTGGGAGGAGACACAGCTGGGAGAGCTGACCCCAAGTGACACAAGAAATTTTCCGTACCATACGGCATTATGTTCAGTTTATAAAGTGGGGAGAAGAAGAACAAAGAGGGGATGTTGAGGGTGATGGTGTTTCTCTTCCCAAGTCACTGTTAGAGGTGATGAAGCCCTGTTGTCCTAGAAGGTGTCTAAACACCTGCCTGCCCACAGGAAGCAGGGAATGAATTCTTCATTCTTCTTTGCTTGTGTGTTTGGTTCTTTCTTTACCCATTAAACATCTTCATCTCAACCCATGAGTTTTCTCACTTTCACCCTTTTAGTTCTCTACCCCACTCCACCGGGGTAGGATTAGGGGTGAAGGGGGAAAGCAACTTTATAGGGCTCATCAGCCTGCTGGGCTTAAATCACGGCATGACTCTACCAACATTGCTGAAAGAGCATTTCCATTGAAGCTAATCAGAGCACTGAGAAAATAATCATGCCAGTATGAGTTTTCAGAGGGACTGTGCTGTGTGGCAAGGGCCAGCCTCACCTGACATGTTTGCAGAACAGGAGTGCCTCAAGTCTGTTTTGTCATTGACTCTCTTTGGTCCAAAAAGTTCTATGCCAGATTTGCAAACATGCAATGTTCATTACTATCTGTGAAGGTCACATATTGACTCAATAAATGTAAATAAAAATACAACAATAAGGGTTCATATGAAGAGAGGTTGATTCAGGTATTTTGAGACTGCAAGGAATTAAGAGGAACAAGAAAAAAAATGTGTGTACAAGAGATGCTCATGCCCAAGCCCTGTGTTTGCCTCCACAAGTAAGTAGTGCCATTCTGCCTGACCTCCCATGTGTGTCTCCTGGTCAGGAGGTGGTTCAGGCAATCAGCACAATAAATAGTTTATACCTCCTCAGGTGAAAACCTGGCCTGAGAGCTTGATCTGAACTAATGATTCCCCTGAGTTCACAAATTCTTTTAATCAACATTAGGAGAGTAACTCTTTTCTAAAATACTGTTAGTATAGCCTTAGGAGAGAGTTGTTTTGCTTATAAAGCATTCAGTGAACATACTCTGACTGTTTCAAAACAAAACAAGCTTGGGAAAAAAAAAATTAAGTGTATCATCATCAATTTAAAATTTAAAAAAACAAACAAACAAACAAAACCCACTTTTTTTTTTTTTTTTTTGGTCTCCAGCTCAAGTGCATTTTTCCTACTGAGGGATTACTTTTATTTTTCAGCTGTGACTCACTGAATGTATGACAGAGTCTTGTTTCAACAAATTTATTGAGGCTAAAGAAGATGTTAAAAACAGACAGGCACCTGCAAATGCCAAAAGTGGGAGAAGGAGCAAATACAATTTATTTCAAGGTGAGCCATGGCACAGTCCCTGATTCTCCCTGTGTATAAAACAAATATAATCATTCTCCTACTCCTCTATTTCCCCCTTCTTAAACTTTCATATGAGCTCAGAGGATGAAGTTTATTTATCAGTCTGGTAATAACATTATAATATCCCCACAATACACTTTTGAGAAAACTGTCAGAACATGTCATTAGCCTTCTGATACAATGATTAGACTTTCCAGAGCCATACTCTCTAATAGTAACATTTGCATATGGATAAACCAAGTCATAAGTGTATGTGTTATGGTTTGCATCTAACCATACAGGAAATTTATAGGTTTTAATTTCCTGGTGTCAGTATCACAAGCTATTGTGATAAAACTTTTGAAAGAAACACAAAGTCATGCCCTTTGAAACAATATTAGTGTACTCTAACCTCTGGATGAAGATGAAGCATTAATATGCTGTGCTACCTTGTGTGAATATTTAGCCAGACAATTTAAATTTGGGATCCAGATATGCAGCAGATGAAACTGGGAATTCTGTGGTAGCCAAAAGTTCTGATACAAAAAAGTTCTAAATGAGCAATCCAGTCTTCCTACAATAATATGTTTAAATACCTATTTAACTCATTGTTTTCAGCGGGATTTAACTACATGTTTAAACAGATACTCTTTACTGAAAAAAAGATACATTGTATAAATTGGTGAGATCTCTTTCCTGATGGGAACTAAGGATGCTCACCATTTCAACATTTGGTCTTTTAGTAAAACATCTGTCCATTACCTGCTTATGTATATGTCTGCATTATAATCTCCTACTTGTACATCTATTAGAAATAGGCATGTGATGAGGTATGATCTTTGGCCAAGGCAAAAAACCCTTAAATGTAGTTGCAGTTATCATGACAAAAATGCCTCCTTTGTTTTTGCTCATGTAGCTTATTTCACTCGCAAAATGTGGAATAAAGGAGCCAACATTCAGATCTGGCAATAGAGATTAGCATAGGTTAGAAGGATTTTGTGGTTGTCATGTGCCAAAGTCTTTATGATCAATAAGGTGCTTGTAAGTGGGGAATTGGCTTCCATACTTTCAGGTTTTAAAAAATTTTGTGAGACGGTGGAATAGCAAACTAAGGGAGAAAAGAATATTCTAGGTTATTAGAAGAACATTCAATGTTCTTCTAACTTGTGAGACTGGTTGCATATTGTGCAGACATAATTCTGGGTGAACTGTGTTGAGTATAAGGAGACCTGGAAAGCTATTTGATACAACTAAGTGGTTTGGAAAATAAGGGATTGTTTAGAATATCAAGTTGGAAGGGGAAGATTGCACCAATTATGTATTTACCATCTAATACATATATATATTAGATGGGTGAAGAATTACTGCCCTCTTTATACTTTACAAAGGAGCAAAGCAGAAAGCAATTTCTGAGTTCCCTAGAAAAAACTATTTTGACTAATAACTGGAGAATCATCTCACTGAGCTTGATGTATCAAGAAATTATGCACCTGACCCTATCTGGCTGTCTATTATTTCTTCAAAGTCACTAGTGGGTGCAATGAGAGAACTTCTCCTGAAAAGAAGTCATCCTGTGACAGACAACTCCTGAGAGGTGGGATGAACAGTCATATGAAAATGTCAGTCCCTTTTGGTTGAGCACAGAGGAAGTAGAAGCACTTGCTTTAATTTGAAACTAAACTTTAAGAAATATACATGCTCATCACATTAATTTTTGGTGAACCTTTAAGATTTGGGTGATTGCCCCAGTGGGGCAAAATTTCAGCAGGTGACCAGGATGGGGAGCAGAAAACAAAGATTTCTGAGACCTGCATGGTACGTGGATTAAGTCTCTGGGATGCCCTGCGAGATGCACCAGCCCCAATAGCCCCAGCATAAAGGAAAAGAAGATATTTTGGCATTTTTTGGATCTGATTAAAGATGTATTCTGGGAAAGGTATTTATAGAAATAAGGTGTTACTCTAGATACATTTTGCTTTGGAGGTGTACTTTCCCGGCTATATTAAAATATTTACTGATAGGCCCAATGAATTCTTAAAGCCACCTGCCTTCTACTGGCACAGCCAGGAACACTGTGAACATTCACGTCATAGAGGCAGTATCACTGACATAAGACTTCCTTGAAAAGACATCTGACACAGAAAAAAACCCTGGGATCAGAACCTTTTGATTTATTACTATTTTTTCTTGGGTTTGGAGGCAAGGTTTTTTAATTATATTTTCTTCCTATACTGCATTACAGACAAATTTAAAAAGAAGCTGAATTCAGAAGAAAGGAATCCTAGGTTGGACTATATGATAGACAGGAAATATACCCATGTTCTTAAAATGCTGCTATTCTTGTTTGAGATATACAGTTATTTTCTGTGTAGACCCTTTGTTTTTGAAATCACTGTGTCCTGTGATCCCATAGTAATTAATGTCTGTCAAAGATAGACTAGAATAGAAACAAAGACACTTGGGGCTGTTCTGGATCCAATGAAAGTTGATATTCTGTTAACTGTCTTCACAGGAAAAGTATTTCTAGAAATAATGGTCTACTATGTATATATGCTTTACATTGTAGGTGTATTTTCCAGGCACTTTGCCTGGTTATACTAAATATTTATTAATAGTCTTGGCAAATTCTTCTGTCATCTAAGCTTTATTTCTTTGCTGCTACATCTCAACCTCTAGCAGGAAAAAGTAAAAAAATCAGCTAAGTGCTGAACACCTTTCTCTCTAGCCTAGATCAGAGCTCTGATTCTGCTTTCATTAATGATACCTACGTGGAGGAGAGGTGGACAGTGAGTTTTATAGTGTGCTTGAACTTCTGATGCTGTCCCACATGAGATCCTTCCCTCTAAACTGGAGAGGGATGGATTTGATGAGTGGACCACTCAGTGGATAATGAATTGGATGGATGGTCACATTCTGAGAATTGTTGTCAAAGGCTTGATGTCCAAGTGGAGACCAATGACAACTGGCCTTCCTCAGGGATCAATATTGGGACTGATTCTACTTAACATCCTGTTGGTGACACAGACAATGGATCAAGTGTGTCCTCAGAGGTTTGCTGATGACACCAAGCTCTGTGGCGTTGTTGAGATGTGGGAGGGAAGAGATGCCATCCAGAGGGACCTGGGCAAACTTGAGAGGTAGACCTATGAAAACATCATGAAGTTCAAAAAGGCCAAGTTCAAGGTCATGCACCTGATTTGGAGCAATCCCAAGCACAAATGCAGGCTAGGAGGAGAATGGATCAAAAGCAACCCTGAGGAGAAATACTTAGGGATTTTGACTGACAAGCAGCTCAACATGACCTGACAGTGTGTGCTTGCAGCCCAGAAAGCCAACTGTATCCTTGGTTGCATCAAAAGTGTAGCCAGCAGGTTGAGAGAGGTGATTTCCCTCCTCTACTCCACTCGTGAGATCCCGCCTGGAGGACTGTGTTCAGTTCTGCAGAGCCCAACATAAGATCTATGTGAACCTCTTAGAGCAGATCTAGAGGTAGGCCACCAAGATGATCAGAGGGCTGGAGCACCTCTCCTATAAAGATAAGCTGATAGAGTCTGGGTTGTTCAGCATGGAGAAAAGCAGGCCCCAGGGAGAGCTTATAGCAGTGCTACAGTGCGTAATCAGGGTTACAAGAAAGCTGGAGAGGGTCGTTTCACCAGGGCATGTGTTGCATTAAAGGTATAGAAATTTGGCAAAAAATAAACCTCATTGCTTTCCAGCTTGTCCTCACAGACTAAAGGGGCAGGTTGCAACTAAGTTTAATTTCTGATTATAACCCACTTGTCACTGTAAGTCAGGTCACGTTCAGTGTGATATCAGATGCATCAGTAGTGTGGGTTACTATCCGGGTTGGATATGTGGGGTGATGAGCCTCGTTGGTGTGTTGGGTGGTGGGATGGTCGCAGCGATATGAATTTAGTCTCCTAGGCTAGGCTTTTAGTCCATGCATCTAGGAGAGGGTGCGGGAGTGCTCTCCCCTGGTTCCCCCCCCAGCCACATGGTGCCAGAGCCCTGGGCAAAGGACAAAGACACCACACCAGCTTGGGGAAGGTCCGAGCAGAGAGAGAGAGTTTATTCAGGAAGCAGGGACTTTTTATAGTCCCTTGGAGGGGGTTCAGATTCTCCAATGAGGGGAAAAGGTATTGTGTGGCTTTGGGCCAACAGGGATGAGGGGATTAACATATAGGCGGGGAAAGGTTTCAGGGAGAAAGGTGGGTCACGCCCCTCTCTTCCCTGAGGGGTGGTCTTGGAGCGCCGAAAAGACTCTCTGGGAAAGGCACATGGTTTTGGGGAAGTGGTACAAAGGATTCTGGGAAAGGGAAGACATGGATTCCAGAGGGGGGAAATACATGGCAAACATACATTTTACACAATATTAAAGCATCAGTTCAAGGTCTTATCAGTTACATTCTTAATCATTACAAGGTGTTATCAGTTATATTCTTAATCCATTCCCACAGGTTACACTATATTTCTGGTCACATTTGGGATTACAAATTCATGAATAGTGTGATTTACCAAATCATCATTGTTAAGTCAGATGGAGTTCATTAAGAACTTTCATGATCACAGTTTCTCAAACACTGTGGTTTATTGAAAAACAAGTTATAGATTTTTGTGAGATTGCCAGTGGTAAGTACACTAGACCTAGAAAATATAAGTGTATAGCTCTGTGTGTACAAGTATTTCTGGGTACACTGATGTAGTTGGAAGTGTAAATCTTATCAAAGAGATGTCCTATTTTGGGAACAAGAGAGAAGTGATCTATCAGCTTGTCTGCAAGGTGGTCATATTCTCATCCTTTGTCATGAAGGATTTCAAATGTCGATTTATTCTTTTGGGAGAAGTGAAGGTATTGCTGCTGTCATAAATGGGGGAGGCAGCCACTTTATATGTAAATGAGAGATATGGAGAATTACAGGGATGATTAGGAAGACTGTGGGTCTTGCAAGAGGGGGAATGGAACTATGACACCTTAGTATCACTCTCTCTTCTACCTGGACAATTGCAGCAATAAGTGTAATCTGCCCTCTGCCTTAGAGACCTATCAGCCCCTCAGCATGCCCTCATGCCCATGGCAACCCATAGCCACACATCTCATGCCATATCTCCTGGAAATCCCTTCAGTACATAATCTCATGTCATATGTCATAGCTGTAGGCCTCAATCCTACAGCATTTAGTGGCCTGACAAGGAGGAATGGCTTTAAACTGAAAGTAAACAGATTTACATTAGACATTAGGAAGGCATTTTTTACTGTGAGGGTGATGAGGCCCTGGCACAAGTTGCCCAGGCAAACTGTGGATGTCCCACCTCTGGAAGTGTTCAAGGCCAGGTTGGGTAGGGCTTTGAGCAACCTGGTCTAGTGGAAGGTGCCCAGGCCCATGGCAGCAGGGCTTGGAACTAGGTTATTTTTAAGCTCCCTTCCAACCCAAACCTGTCTAGGATCCTATGATTCAGTGAAATTTCCTTTCATGAAAGTGAAAGAAGAATGAGGTGTTGGTGCTAGACTGTACCTTGAGAAAGGGTGATCTCCAGATGGTTGTGCAGATGGTCTATTACACATGCCACCAGCATCTTGTCCACATATCTGCCTTATGGGCTTCCTGTGGAGTGCTGACAGACAGACATCCTGTTGGGGTATGTTGCAATGTGTGATTTCACTTGAACAGGCTAAAAACATGGGAGATAAACTATTTCAGGGGTGTGAGCTCTGACAACACCCTGATTGGGTGCTTGGGTGTTTTGTGTGTGCCACTTTCACTCTAGTCATGAAGATGTCCTTGATACTCTTCTCAGTGACAAGTATAGATATCTCTAGAAGACTTATCCCAGCTTACAGGGTGGATATATTAGCTTAGAGTTTGGCCTAATTTGCCTAGTCAGACATAGCTGGATACAAGTCTCTTCAAGTTGCTACTCTTAGTACTCATGCTTTTTTATACTAATTTGGGGATTTATGCTCCCATTATGACTTGGACAGTAATGGTGATTTTCCTCATTAATAATCTGAATTTGGATCTGATTAGAAGAGAATTTTCAAACAATGGCAAAGCAATGTGTGGAATTAGTGACAAATCAGACGCAGCACAACCACCAATATGATCTCAGGCTAATGTCAATTTATTGCTTACAAAGCTTGTTGTTTTATACGTTTAGAGCATCAGTATCACACATACATCAAGCGCTTATTGGCTATTACCTACTGTCCACACATTTTGCTTTATTCTATTATTGGCTAAAGTTACTTGTTCATGTGAACTGCTGTTCCTCTTCTTGCACCGTTCCTTTGTCACGTAGGTATCTCTTTGTTAATTTATTTTTGCAAGTTCAGACATATTTCTCATCTGCAGTTTCCTCTCTTGTATCTTTTTCAAGGTTTTACCACATAGCTGCACTGTCTCACAAACTCAGAATATCTGGATTGCTCATGCTTACAATATGCTTTTGTTCTTCCAAGTACCCTACACAATGTACTCAAAACCTTCACTCAAGAAAAACATAAAAAAGTATTTAAAGGATATCAGAATTCAATTTTTTAAGAAAAAAGAAGTTTTTGGAAGGCATACTTTTCAGTGCTTTTTGATTCTTTGGAGATTTTTTTTGTTTGTTTGTGTATTTTAGGTTTTTTGGGGGTTTTGCTTTTGTTGTGTTTTTTCTTGTTTTGTTTTGTTTTTCCAGAGATGCTTTTTTCATCACAGAAATAGAAATAGTAGAGGAATTATTAGAATTGTATTTCTGGCAATCAAAAGGTAATTATAACAATATGATTCAGACAGCTGCATCATGTTCAAATGTCGTTAAGTTAATTTTTATAATAGCTCAAGGGGGTAGATTATCATGGCATAATTCAATCACTAAGAATATGCTCTTAACTCTTGTAAGAGCAAATCTCTAACATTGATCTCCAGAACAAGAGACAAACAAAAAAAAAGACAGAGCAATCTTCAAAAAGCATGGAGTATTTCCCAGGCTGCTTCATGGACCTTTGAAAGTACATCACAAGTATTTATATTTGAAGGAATAGCTCATGTTGAGTCTGACCTATGGTTGAAATCGATAGAAACCTTCTCCACGTGTACCTTTAACCAGCAGTGCACCTGGTCCATGTCAAACAGTGCTGCTTATTTTAACAACAGTTTGGAAGTCATGACTTCTGAATCCCAGGTCTGCTTAGATTTCTGACTCCATGGATAGTACTCAATATGTCATGCATAATTTTCTGCTCAGAAAGAGTTGATGAAACCTGGAAGTCCAAGGGTGTGTGACCCTTTCAGAGTTCTGCAATACTTCCTGCCTCCTCTTGTCATGCCGACTTCTGGTGCTTGGGTAAAGAATTCTCTATATGCTGATCGTGAGCATTGTTTTCCCATTGTGCTGGTAAATGAGGCCACTTTCAGTTGCTTAAAAACCAGGCACCAGTGCCATTTGCAAGAGTCTGAGATATATCAGGCAGCTGCACATGAATGGCAGACAAGGCCTGAAGAAGATCATGTCTTTCTGAAGTAAGAAGTGGAGATCAGGCAAGATTCTTTCAGGGTGTGTCAAACAAGAAGCACTTTTGCTAGGGAAACTGAGTCATGTCCTGAATAACTGACTAAATGGCATTAAAGTCACCAAATTTAGTTGGCTGAATGGTAATTATGCAGTCTGAATTAGCAGTCCCATTTTCTGAAAAAGAGAGAAGTGCCTTACACTGTGGTTCATTCCACCTCTTTTAGTTCTGTTGCAGGGCAAGATGAATCTCCTTCCAAAGCAGACCGTGTCTCTAGAAGAACACTGACAATCAGCATTGTTTCCATATCTGGACAACTGGAGCTGAACTCACTGTCCCACGTATCTACTGACATTTGAGAGGCATATATATTCTTTTTTGCCTTCAATTATCAGTTTAGTAGGTCACAGATCTCTTCTAGCTCCTGTGTCATTTCTGCCTGCCCCTATGCAGAAATGTTTGACACCTGAGTACTCTTCATATGTTATTAAATTACTATACGTTATCATCTATATCTACCTCCAGTTGTTTGGGGAGATATATTCCACTTCTGCTTTCTGATTTAAAGGACTTATAGAAAAAGACTCGTTTTTAGAGGATTAACTCTGCATATAAAGAGGAAAAACAGATATTCAGCAGATTTGAAAGTCATAGATTTTGTATAGGTTTAAGTTTTTAAATCTCTGCATGTCTGGTGAAAAGTGAGAGGACTGTTTATGGTGATAACCCTGAAAATGTGTACAATTTGTATAGTTTAATATTCCCAGAGAAAGGTTCCCTGTTCCTCTGGAATTACTTTCTATGCCAAGTAATACTTTAACAGGGTATTTCATCACTCTAAATTGTCATCTTTTTACTAGTAGCAGAAATTCATTAATTAATTAGGATAATTAAAGGTGCAGTTGGGCTATAAATGAACATTTTCATGAATGTAGGAGTATGTTATTAATTCAGGGACTAAATTATCTGCTGGACAGTTACAGTGAAAAGGGCAGAGAGAACCAAGAGCATGAAAGAGAGGATAGCAGCATTAACTTCCCTTTTACAGGTTCAGTGAGATTTATCTGTGAAAGCATCAGGGACAATTATAAGCTCTGACGCAGAAGTGCTCTTTGGATTTTTTATCTGTTTCCAGTTATAAAAGACGACTAAAGCTAGGCCTCCATGTTTTGTTTTGTTTTGGGTTTTGTTGTTGTTGGTGTGTGGGTTTTTCTGTTTTTGTTTTTGTCCTTTTTTTGTTTTTGCTTTTGGTTTTTTGTTTGTTTTGTTTGTTTGTTTGTTTTTCTTTTTATTTTTCTTTTTTTTTGCATTCCTGTCTAGTCTTAGTTAAGTATTTTAACAGGGGTGGTAATTAGCAGTGCTGAGAGACATGCTGTTTTTCTACTTCATGGATTAACCTTGACGACTTTTTCTGTTGAATTTTACTCTCCCTGCCCTGACTTTCTCTAACCATATGTTTTATGATGAGCAGTAATAGCGATGGACCCTTACATATAATTACTGCAGATGGCTTGAGACTTTACTGATGTCCCTGTCCACTTCATCTCAGTGCCAGGGATTTCTCTTTGAACACATGCTGGTTCTTTAGTCGCTATAGATAAACCCATCATTTTAGCTTAAGTTCTTGAATTTCCAGTGTAAGACTGGAAGAAAGCAAATGTATCTTCTATTTTCAAGGAAGGCAGAAAGAATGATCTAGGTATCTACAGGCTAATAAGCCTCACCTACACCTCTAGTGATGGAGCAAATAATCCTGGAAGCAACATAGTATAGAATAGCATAGAGTAATTTCATTTGGACAGGACCTAAAATGATGATCTGGTCCAAATGCCTGACGATTCAGAGTGAAGCACATTAAAGCATGTTATTAAGTGCATTGACCAATGCCTTGTAAATGCTGACAGGCTTCGAGCATTGTTTGCCTCTCTAGGAAACCTCTTAGATCACCCTCTGGGGTAAGAAATGCATCTTAATTCCAAGTTTGAACCTCACCAGGAAAAACTTTGAACCATTCCCACGTGACCTACCACTGGATACCAGGGAGAAGATAGATCAGTGACTTCCTCTCCTCTTGCCCTTCTCTCTTGTAGAGATTTCCAAAAGCATGAAGAGGATGAAGGCAATTGGGAGGAATCAGCATATATTTATGAAGAGGAAATAATTTCTGAGAAACCTGACAGAGCTCTGTGATGACTAGTTGAGTTGGATGAGGGGAGTTGATATCCTCTATTTTGACTTTAATAAGGCTTTCAACACTTTGTCCCACAACACCCTCATTGACAGAGTGATGAAGAACAGACTAAATAAGTTTGCAGGAAGTTGGATTGAAAAGTGACTAAACTGCTGGGCTTAAAGCATAATGATGAGTTGCACAAGGTCCACCTGCAGGTCAGTCACTAGCTGTGTACCCTAAGGCTATATACTGGTGCCAGTACTGTTTAACATCTTCATTAATGACCTGGAAGGTAATGTAGAGTGTACTCTCAGTAGGTTTACAAGTATTGCAAAACTGGGAAGACCGAGTGATACATCAGGTGGCTGTGCCTTTCAGAGGACCTGGGCTGGATGGAGAATTTGGCCAAAGAAAACATCATGAAATTCAACAATGGGAGACATCAAGTCAGGCACCCAAGGAGGAATAACCCCAGGCAAAGACAAGCTGGCACCAGACAAGTGGAAAGCAGCATTACCAAGAAGGATCTGGGCATCCTGGTACACAAGCTGACAATGAATCAGCAATCTGCCCTCATGGCTAAGAAAAACCACAGCCTCCTGGGCTGTTCCAGGCAGAATATCAGGCAAAGTGGTAAATCCCTTAGATTATGAATTAGAACCTTCAGACTCACTTTGAGTATGGTATGCAGTTTGCCTAGGTAATGAATGTTAAGAAAATATCATAGGACTTCCTCAATCACTGAGGGTTTATTCAGGAATTTTTCCCATCAGAAACCTTAAACTCTGCCTTTGAAGGATCAGAAATATAACATGCAACACATAAACTTGTTTTAGTTTTTAGTACTTGTAAGACCCCAGGCTCCAAACTAGAAGTCATTGAAGGGGTTTCACTTGAAAAATATACAAAGCTCTAAAAATTTACCCACTGAAATTCTAGAAGGGCCTTCAGATCTTTTAATATTTTAAGAGAGAGCCCAAAGGAGAAGATTCTGTATACATTTGTCATGAGGCCTAAAATAACACGCTTTTATTGGCAAACTTTGGAAAAAAGGGAACTTGGAAAAAGTTTAAAGGACAACATTCAACCAAAATAAAGCATTCCACAAAGCATTAATTTAGCACATTCTAACCCTCAAAATTTAGCAAAGTCCAACCCATCCAGTCTTAAGTTACCCAAAATATTAAGAAAGGAGATTAGGAGAAGAATAAGTAAAGAAAGACTGAGAAAAAGAGAAAATTACATCTATCACTCAGAGTGCTGTGCAAGTCCAGCTTCCAGTAGTCCAGAAACCAGAATCAGAAACACATGGAGAGCACACGCTGCTGTCATCTGCCTTGGCCCTCTCTGCTCCAACTTCGCCCCCAGGCAGGACTTTCAGTGTGCCAGCCATTCTGGGGCTGGACTGGGAGCTCTGGGGTGTGGTGTGGGGCAGTGCTCTGGGTGTTCAGTGGCTGACAGCTGCTCTAGAGCTGCCCAAGGAGGCTCCAAGGGGGTGGAGTAGGGTACAGAGCATCACCTCACCTTCAGGAAATTCGACCTGTTCCTTCTCCCCCCACCCCCCCCACACATTTGAGTTGGTCTGAGCCAATAATTAATATAATAATGCAGTGTCCCACAGTACTGAAAGAAAAAAATGAGTAATTACCAAATTATTTACAGATCAGAAGTTAGCACGAAAATAGTGCAAAAAATAAACAGAAAATTTTGATTTTTTAAATAAAAGATAATTTGAGAGTAGGAAGAATGGAGAACAGATGTATCCTCTTTTTGTGTTTTCCCTGTCTGCAACCCTGACACATCAGTCATTTCCCAGAGTATAGATGGAATTTTGTTTTTTCTCTAAATCCTCTCTGCATTACAATTAAACATGTGACAGATTAGCTTAATTTCAATTAATGTAGAAGATTACAGTGTCAACATCATGACTGATTTGGCATTATAACCCTTTCTTAAGTAATCACACAAGAAAAAGTATATGATTCATCTCACTTTAAGGTTGATATCTAAGACAAGTCAGAGAACTTTTGCTCTAAAAGTGCATCTTTCTCTTGGTTGGCCACTCAGATATGATGTCAACATTGTTGACATCTAAAAGCAGGTATGATGAATTCCAGATCTTAGGGCTTGTTTCAGTTGTCCAACCAAGGCACCAAGTAACATTTGAGATACTGAAGGTTCCCTTGCAACTTCAATTTTCTTCTCTCAGGTGGTGTAGTGCCCTATATTATATTTTGTATTCTGTAGTGGATGTACTGTGCATGTTTGTGAATTGAAAAGCAGTCTAGAAACATGTACTTTGGTATTAAATTGGATTCTAAGGATCTAGCTGTTCACACAAGGGTATTTCTGCTCATGGACAGATTTCCTTTCAGACAGAGTTTGAAAATTGTTTAACTTTGTAGATTTAAAGATTTTTAAGGACCTAGAGAATCATGCACACATGCACACTGTAAACACTTCCCTGTAGTGCTGCTCTGAACTAGTTTGTTGTTTCTATCAATAAAGATTATTTCACAGGCAGGGAAAGAGTATGGAAGAAACCATGGAAAAAAAGCCAAAAAACAAAACAAAAAACAACGAAAAAAACCCAAACCAAACCAACAAACAAACAAACAAAAAAAACCCCACAAAAACCCAAAATCAACCAACCAACCAAAAACCCAAATGAAAGGGGATATAATTTTCCCTTTCATAATCAAAGATGTTGAGATGCCTTTTTTTTTTTTTTTTTTTTTTTTTTTTTGGTACATTCAAGTAGGCTGCAATCTGATATTTAAAGCAAGTTGTTTCAAAAAAAAGCACCTGTGCAAATTATATACTGAATTGGTAAAGACAGCTGTGATACTGCTAATTTTCAGGGTGTAACTCTGCTGCCAAAGCAGAGGTATGAGTCCCTGTAAAAAATTCAGGAAGCTCCATAAATAGCACTCCCAGTGTGAAGGTGCTGCTGACAGAAATGGAGTTGGAATGACAGCCATGTAAAGCACACCGTGCATATCCCAGAGGCTTTGTAGAAAACTGAAACTGTATGGTTGCTGCTGAGATGACTGGAAAAAGCAATAGACTTCAAACTGCATGGATGTGTTTAATAAACTGATTACACTGTGATGATCTGGGGACATGGAGGAGACTTCTAAATATGATAAATGCTCTGAAAAATGAAGGATACTTGCATCTCCACCCAGGGCTCTGCTGTCACACAGTCCTGTAGGTTTGCAGCTGTCTTTACAGGTGCTGAACACAGTTCCCCAAGATAGATTCATCTACATTCTTGGAAATAAAATCTCAAGGGCACTAAGACACTGGGTTTTTTTTAATATTTCAGCAGCTGACAGTAAGTACAAGTTTCGTCAGACTTTTAACACTTTTACTTGTCATCTCCATTAAGGAAAGCAACTACTGCTTTTGGGAACTTCCCACAAAGAAGTGTTATTATGACTTGGCAGTGGGATACCTTTCTAGTCTGATATTTAAACCTGGGATGTATTTTGTGATTCACAGGCCTTTGAAAAGCAGGATGCAGTTTGCAATTAATCTTCACAATTCAACATCAAGTGCAAAGTAGAGATTGCATAGCTTGAGTGAGGACATCAAAGAGGGGTTTTTAGCTCAGGTCTATTTTAGACAATGTTTTAAACAAGCAGGTGCCAGTCTGGAAACTGGCTCATGTGTACCACTGCAGTGAGTCTAGATAGTTGGTAGGTTATAACCTGAACACTCTACTGATGTGCAGCAGGGATAAAATCTATGCTAAGAACAGTATTGAGGTAAGTTATGGAGGATAATGGCATATTAGTTGAAAGAGCATGGCTTAGCACATACGTGAGTGAGCAATGGAATTAAAATACTTGTAAACTAATTTACATAGCACAGCTGCTGAACACAGCACCTGTTCAAAGTGGCTGTAAGACATTAGGAGATGTAATAAGTGCAGAACTTCTGCCTGTTGAATTTTTTCTAATTATTTGAACAAGTGCCCAAAGGATATGAAGTCTGTTGTGAGCCCTGTGCATAGATATGACTGCTTACTTTGACTATGAAAAGTAGATTAAAAAAATGAATATTTATTTTAGTGTTAATGAATATTTCCAATAGAAAAGATAAATAGTAAGACTCAGAAAGACTTTGAAACTTTACATAATATCAATAATTTCATTTCTGTCAAGAAAATCAAAATTAGAAGGCAGACACTAACTCTTCCACAGGAATTTTAGAGAGGAAGCATGTATTATGAAATCTGACAATGTTCTCAAATACTGTGAGCACCCCAGATGGACCTGACAGCCACAATGGTTATGTAAGAAAATCTTTTTCTACTTAATTTCTCCTCTTTGATACCTTGGTTTCTATAAAGAGAAAATTCAAGGAGAAGAGTCAGGTCTGACAGAAAAAGCATGCTGCAACTGGCCTAGAAATTTAGATTATACCCTGACACAAGTCTAGATATGGTCTGAATTGCCCTCTGGAAGAACCTCTCTCTTTCTGTTCACTAGAACAGGCTCACTCTGTAAGCCTGGGTTCTCAGCTTAGCTGTCCAAAGCGGAATGTCCAAAGTTAGGTTGTGTCACTACCTCTACAAATACTTAGTTTTCCTGGGAGTTGTACAGTCCCATGCAAGGTGATGGAACTGCAGTGGGTTTAAGAAAGCAGGAGAAATCTTAATATTCTGTGAGAATGTACAAGTTTTTTTGGAGGCCAGGTTGGATACATTGTCCTGTTATCAAAATCCAAGGCATAAATGTGAAGCAAATAAATAGATACATAAATAAATAAAGCAACGTTTTTATGGTTAGTAGAGCAAACACACCTAAGTTAGAAAAATAAACACAACAATAATTGACAACTTCTTTAGAAGCTGTAAGATTGTGCAGTTTGCAGAGATGTTAATGGGTATGAAAGAGTCAGAGTACTTTGGGATTGCTCTAGAAGTCTCTGAGATAAATTATTACTAAGAGGGGAATAACCTGAAAGGTGCATGAGGTAATGACGGAAGAACCTATGTAACATGTTTTTCCCTTAATACCATTACGTGAACAGCACAACCTTCTCCTTTGTCTCCATGACTGTAGGCCATTAAAGTTTGCTCCCCTCTGAAGATTCAAACAATGTAAATGTCTCATTTTCTCTTATTTATCTTCTCCTTCCTGACTAGTTTTAATAGATGTATTTTGTTAAAATTGGGAGACTGTTTTTTAACCTGATGCCTGCCCTTCTGTTTCACCTCAATATAATAAAGAATTTGGCTGTGCTAACATATCCTCAATCAGTCATCTTCTCACAAGATCAGCTCAAAGCTTCAAACATAGTTGGGCTTTTAATTAAATTAAAACGGGAGGAAAAAGTTCCCACTTTATACATGTGCTCCTATGGGAACAAAATCTAGCAAGTGAAGTGTCTATTTACAAGGCTGTCTATTTACAAGGCTGAGAATTGGATGAAAATAGAGGAAAAAAAAAGGAAACTTTGTTCATATCAGAACAACAGTTTGATATATAGCAAAAAGTATGGCTTTCTAAAACATTTCAAGTGAGTTTTTTGGATTTTTTTTTTCTGAAGATGTGTTTGTAATAGAAATTCCAAGCCTACATCCAGGGCTTTGTACAAGCCAAAGAAGACAAATGGAATTAGTTGTAGGACCTGAATCAGAATCATGAGTCCAGGGAGTAATGAAAGTTGAACACCTTTTGCAGTTTTCTCTGTAAAATAAATAGAAAGACATGAAGATCAACATATCCACTTTGAAGACAGAACTCTGCTGCACAGTTGATCACAGTCCTCCAAAAGGAGGTCTGTTTTTCTCTCTCTGACAGTCACCCATGGACATAAAAATCAGACTTCAATGAGCCACACAAAAGCCTTTTCACTCTTTTTCCATGTCATTCACACACTGAGTCCTCAGCATCAGGCAGGGCACTCACAGCAGCCAGCAGTGGCTTCTGAGGTAGTATTTCTAATGGGAAGACTGTTTTCTTCGTATCCCATAGCCTGACAGCGAAGATACAGGTTAGAAATACGTTTTGAGAAATAAATATCCCTATTTTTCCCATGTCTCATTCATAACAAAGCTACCTTCTAGTCCTGCCCCAGCTCGTGTTGCAGGCATGACTGCAGTGCCATGTTTGTGTCATTCGGTGGCAGAGAGGACAAGGCAAGGTCTTCCCCTGGTGCTCTGACCCACGTGGGCTCCCAGGATTGCTCAACAACCTGACATTATTGCTTTTCTGCTTTTCTGTTTGCTGTTTTTTTCTTTGATGTTAATCTGAAATGGGCAGCGGTCATTGGCCAAATGGTGTAAGTTGCCACCTCTGGAACCAGCTCCTCCTCTGAGGACGCTGGTTCGAATCCTGAAGGAACTCATTGTCACCGTCCGAGCTGCTCGGCCGTGGCAAAATGAACCTCAGGAGTAAAGGGGGTGGGGCCAGTTCCGCGCACACTGTGCCTCACCTAAAAAATCCATTGCGCAGGTTTATCCCAAGATCTTTGTTCGCGAAGTCCAGCCAACAACAATAACCTTCTAGTGCTGCCTGTGGCAGCAGGATTGGAACCAGATGATCTTTAAGGTCCTTTCCAACTCAGACCATTCTAGAATTCAATGAATATTACACCTGATTTGTTGTATGGCCAGTGTTTTTTTACCAAAGGTATGTCATGCATAAGCTTCTCATCATTCATTACTGGTGATTAAAACCAATCTGGGGGCTCACAGATGGTATATTTCAATTTAATTACACCTTCTGATAATGAATATATCTGAACAAATGAAAAAATGATGCTATATTCTGCTGCAAGGCAGAACACGGTTTGACACAGACAGCCATAAAATCTTAATTCAGGAGCTGTAATTGATTAGCATCAGTATTACTGCTTACTCATCATTCAACAGCCAAGACTAGGGTGGAAAGCTAAAAGTTGTCACCTAAAACAAGAAGATATAACAAACTGACAGACAATATGGTTTGAATAGATAAACAGTCTTTTTTTTTTTTTCTCTTTTTCTCAGTGAAAGGAGAGAAAAACAAGATCAGCAACGAAAGTTACATGGGACTTACATCACTGCAAGCAGGAGCAGAGAATCACCCTGGCACCAAGTCTGCAATCTTGACAATTCTCACAAGTGCCTACTGAAAGCTATTACTATCTGACATATGTTGCTATAAGTGCTAATTAAATCTCAGGGCTGTGTTCTATTATTAAAACAAGAGTTCTTATTGCTTCTAAACAGAACTGCCTCCCTGCAGGAGCAGAGCTATCAGCTGCCTGGTTTTCCCTGATACATCTTCCTTTTCTGCCTTTGGAGCATTCTCAGCAGAATTTTGAACAAGTGCAGTCCATGACTGGGTTTTGGGAATTTCCAACGGAAGCTTTGCAAGGGGCTTGGCAGGCTGCAGCAAGCAATGGCAGGGCAGTGGTGAGTGTAGGCAGGCAGAGGGAGAAGGAAGGGGGAGATGTTCACACAGTGTTAGATCTGAAGTGCTGACAACTGCTGCACTTGGCCTGGGTCCCCAGAGGCCCAGATTTGAGCAAGGCTGGGGCTCAGTGAGAGCAGAGCTGGGGAATGAGGGTGGAGGTTCAGTATAGGAAGGGCTTTAGGTCAGGGTTGAGGGAACAGCGGGCTGTGGGGGTACGAGAGTTATGTTAATGAGGGTTAGATGGAAGTATTTGAGTTGGTGGTGGAGATCGTGGGAGGAATGAAGATATGAGTACTGGGGCTCTGTCTTGGATTTGGAAAGTGTGTGAAGCTCTAGGCCAGAAAGCTTGGGACTTGGGCATTTTGGGACAAGAGAGATTTGATGTGAGGCTGTGGGACTGGTGCTCCGTAGGTGAACAGTAGTGTGATGTAGTGGGGTTCACTTGGACACAGTGATTTTGTTTTGAATATGATTCATGGGTTTCTTTTCAGGAGAGAACACTGAACAGCAATGCATTCCTTCAACAATGCATTCCTTCAACCCTTTACTTCTTTTAGATTTTTATTTTTCATTTATTTGGAAAAACTGTTGCAGTAATCAGGATGCACTGTAAGATTTGAATGTACTTCTGTCCAGAAGAGAAGTACTCATTGTATGTAGAGCAAATGAAATAAAAAGGTCAATAGAGAAAACATGCCCCCACAACCTCCTTTCCCTGATTACCATTCATATTAGCTTTTAACCATTCTCATGGTCATAGTGCAAGGCTGCAATACCAGTGTGAAGTAGATGTCTTCGCACAACTTCATAAGAGTACATGTAACCAGTCCTTGAAAGGGAACCATGCATAGCAAATTCCTTGTTCTGCTACTCATCACAAGATTTATCCCTACTGAGTGCAGGAGTCTTGTTCATTTCTTTGTATTCCAGATGCTCACATTTAGATGGGATCAGTATTCCCCATGTCTGCCTCTTTTTGCATATAATTCTCAACTAAAAATTATTTGGAGCAACCAGATCTGGCTGAATGTTGTCCATTTCTACAGCATCTTTTGCACACAAAGTCAAACGCAATCCATGTGCTTGCCCAAAGCTGGTGGACCTACTGCTCACACCTTCCTGTTGGAAATACGAAATCAAACTTCTCTGCTAGTAGACTAGGAAGAAAACTTCCCATCCTTTACAGATTGCTGATAAAAATGTCAAAGTATACTAAATATTAACTTTGTAAGAATGTCTGTGCCTGCTAGGAAAATGTACTTACATTATTCTCTGTCAGACAATATCTCATATTGCTTGGATTGCCCTGAAATGGAGGTGATAAGGAAACTTCCCCCACCCTGTTTCATTTATTTTACTGCAGCTCACAGGATGACACTGTGTCACTTGAAAGATTACTTCTCTTTTTTTCCCCACCACGAATCAACTAGATTTATTCTAGAATAAACATACTGTAAATATAAACAGAGTTTAAAAATGAAGAAATTCAGTAAGACAAATGTTGTAAAAGATGCAAAACTCTAGTCTGTTCACACACAAGCATCTGCAGATAGATGCAAAAAAATGTAACAATTATTATTCTCCATGTACAAATTCTGCTCACCATTTTTCATTAAAAAAAAAACTGAAACCTTTCATGATCAGCCCCACATAGCCAAAAAAGGTGATGTAATTCTGGAACGGTAGCAGTCAGCATGAGGTCTCAGGCAGAAGACTGAAAAGGTCTGTGCATGAGCCAGCTTACTGTTATCCCAGACAGCCACGCTACAGAATTTCATTTTGCAAGCTAATTGCACCCTACCTCAAAAACATGTTGATTTCTGTCTCTTAATACTATGACAAGAAAGTTCCAGACCATCAATCTTTTTCTGAGAAGAATAAATCTTTGAGTTCTCAATCTGAATGTATTACTGCTTAGTTTGTGCCCATTTGCCTTCTGCCAAACTCACTGTGAATTTATTAGGTGATTTTAACCTCCTGCTTCTCCTCTTTTTTGAACTGCAGCATTCTTGGTCATTTAAAAATCAATAGTTACCTTCCACCCTCCACAACCCAGTTATGAGAATGCTACAGAAATTGCAATTCAATTAGGTTTTTTTTCAGGTACATTACAGCATTTTATCCTTTCTTCCTTTCTTTCTAGTTTCCTTTTCATCTGAGTTAACAAGATGTATTCGGGTTATGTTTTCAGGATTTTCTTAGAAACTTCAAGGAAGGAGGAGGACAGTGCAATTCCCTGCATTGACATGACTCTTGTTGGTCTATTCCTGGCATTGACCATTAAAGAAATATAATGTTTGATTCTTTGTTCAGATTTCATAACTAATAATGTTAAAACGGGTTAAGTAACACAAAGGTTAAATCCAGTGGTCTAGAAGAATTCAGTATAACAGCTTTGTTTTGTACTCATGTTTTTTTCTCAAAAATTGGTTGTTATGTGAGAACTTGAACATTCTCATGTAGCAGCAAAGCATTTTAATGACAGACTAGACATAGCCAAGATGAAACTTCTAGTTCTGCAGCAATATAATTTATTTTTTTCTCTTATAATTTAGGTTATCCTGACTCTGCATACAATAGCCTTCTCAGATGTAAAAAGCGGTAAATCTAGCTGTTGCTTGTCAGGTCTACATGTAGGTACCAGCTTTTAGTTTTTGTCATTTTGTAACCAGATAACTTATGCCATGACTTCAACAACAGTTTCTTTGAAATATTGTCTTGAATCTACTAAATGTTCCTCAAATCTGAGTCACTTTCAACTCAAGGTTTCTGGATCATAACTGATACATGCTTTGGTAGAAAATTTCAGACTGTCTGAATAGGAACAATTAGTGTTCTTTTTAGTGTTATTATTTAATTTCTGTGAAGGAATCTGTAAGATTGTGGTACCTCCTTAGGGTCAAAGAGACTGATAATAGAAAGAGAAATGTTGGAGATAGGATGAAAGAATTGTGATAAGTGTCCTAAGTACAGTAAGTTTCTCATTTCCCTAAATCTCTGCAATCCTCTTAAGAAAATAACATGGAAACAATGAGGAAAAGATTATTTCCAGTGTGTTCCTTCTGATCCACACTAAAAAAAAGATGTAAAAAAAGTAGTGTGAGAGTGAGATATGTTTCCTCTATCTGTGTATTGTGATCAAAATATACATATGCATTCACTCACATATGGAAAAATCCTGATGTCTTGGCTGATATCCTGCATTGACTTGAAGAACTAGCCCCAAAAAGTGTTTAAGATACAGAAAGGGAAAAAACAATCACTGCATGATCAGTGCAACCCATGGGTTGAATGACTGAAACAATATCCTGTATGTAACAACTTTGAGCAACTATACACAAATCCAGCCCACTGCCCTGGAGAAAACTCATGCTGGAGTGGGACCAAACATAAAACCCCCAAGGTTACAGCCAATGCACCTTGGTTTGATATGTTGTGCTCTATAGATAGAACATTGTTTTCTCCACTCCACTGCATATTTAGAGTGTTTCTATAATATCCATTTTATTGTCTTAATGGTATGAATTAATGGCAGGCCAAGATTTGTGCCTGGACCATGTTTTTAGGCTCTCAGGCCAACCACAAATATACAGTGGATACTATATCAGACACTTTGGACTAAATGCATTTATTACGTGGTCATGTGGACATGTGCATGTGGAGTCCTGTTCCGAATACTTGTACTTGTGCTGTTGAGTCCTCCACATAAGCATTCATGGGAGGAACAAGGGCTGCCTAGGGTTCTTGGTTGCTTTTCGTTGTGATGCACATTTTGAGCTTTCAGGAATATTTCTGGACAGATGCTATTACTTACAAAATGCACATTGCACAAACTGATAGAAGTGAGAGTTTCAATGTGGTCATCTAATTTCTGTGCTTCTTTAACATTCTGAAGGTATGCTGTGGACAACAAAAATATTAGATAAGAGCAACAGTATCTCTCAGTAAACACCCCCACAGGGTAACAAAGTGATGTATTAGAACAGATTTTATTTTTTACTTTATACTGTGTCTCTTTTGACACAAGAATGTAATTTAATAAAAATGTATAAGAAATACGGCTTTATGCTTCAGGGCATTAGACTTCTACAGATTGTCTCAGGCTTGAGGGAGATTTTTAGGCACAAGTCTCATCAATTGCCCTTTATGGAATTCTTCCTGCAGTTACTTTTAAAACTTTCAAAAGCCTAAAAGTACGACCTATTTTGCCAAAACCAGTAATTTTGATCTTAAGAGTATGATAGCCCTTTTGGCCGTTTATGAATATACTGTGTCTGTAAGGAACAATGGTCCAATATTTATCCCCCACTCTACATCAATAGCTGTATATCTGTGGTGATTTTATTTAGCCTTTAGCATGAGTAACCTAATAGGCAACCAATTAACTCTTCTCTGTAAAATGGAAGTGTTTCAAAAGTGTTATTTTGGTAGAGACAGGTTAAAATCAAACAACCACCAGCAGCTCTGGCATACATGATTTACTGCTCACTGCAGTACTACATGAGACAGTTCACCCAGCAGATGAGTTGTGGTTTTTAAAGCTTGACAACCCTTTCGTTTAGGCAAAAGTTCACATGTTTTACTTGGAAGTTTAACTTTTTCTGTTAATTCAAAGTTTATCTTTCCTTGTCAGTGTATTGCTATTTATGCTAAGAAAAAAAAAAAAAAAAGGAATAATAAAACTTTACATTTTTCTTTAAAGCACATCAGCATTAAAGGTCACATTTTCAAAAGGACCTGTAAGACTCTCCTAACAAATTATGCTAGATTATTTAAGTACATGGATACCTTTTTTTCCAGGATGCATAGGATGAAGAATGAAAGCAATTCTGGTAGTGTGTTTCAAAATTTGTCAATGAAACTAAATTAATAGAATTAGAATAAATTTTCAAAAACATGTATGTCATGTACAAGTCCAGATATTATTTTTCAGGTTTTAGGTGGAAAATCACTAACGTACTTACAAACATACAACCTTTATCATGGGAAATAAGGGAAGTAGAAACAGAATTTCCATTGTTAATAACAAATGCCATAGTTATTGTTTGTTATATTAAAATAGTGTACTGGGACTTCCACAAGACAGGAAATTTGTTTTACTAGGCATTATTTAGTCACACTGTCAGTCTATGTCAAATATTTCTTCAGACTGAGTGATGAAATAAAATGTGGGAGGGAAAATGGAGGGTTAGAGAGATGAACTGAGAGCATGAAGGTGATACAAATGGTCAGGCACAGTAGTTTTCTTTGAACTGTCCGTTAGATCTTTTTTACTGTACACATGATGGTCTCTTTTTCTTCATAAGTCTTCAGATATTTTAGTGAACAAAACCCTATTGATCAGCTTCCTATTGAAAAATAGACAGAGGAGAGCTGTATTTGTAAGTAGACAGCCAAATGCTATTTGAGTAATCTTCAACACACTCTGAAGCCTTTGTCAACAAAAATTTCCAAAAATTGCTGCTTTGGCAGGTGGGCTTATGGCCATTTGTATCTTGTGCTTACAGGCAGTCTTGGTTTGCTAAAGAAAACTATTGTGAGAAAAACATGCCAAAAAAAACTTAACAAAGAAGTTTTAGAACCTAGTCCCAGGCTTTATTTTAAAGGGTCTGTCTATTTGGACAGTAAGGAAGGGTAGTACTTTGCAGTGATTTTCCTCAAAGGATTTGGGGACTTTTGTTACATGGATTGCCTGGCAGGCAGGTAGAGTAGCAGTGGCACTTTTTTCCCCTCCTACTGGGCTGTTGGCATTTTGAAAGTTTCCTATAGTGCAGTGTGAAATATATTGGAAATACTCTGGAAGGGGATGTCTGAGGTCAACGTTGAATTTTATTGCAATTATTCTTGAATATCACTTTGTAGCTGTTCTGTTAATTCATATTTATTCATCTACCTGTTTGTTGTGTGTAGGGGTTTTTTGGTCTTTTTTTTTTTTTTTTTTTTTTTTTTTTTTTTTTTTTTTTGTTTTTTTTTTTGTTTTTGTTTTTTTTTGGGGTGTTTTGTTTTTGTTTTGTGTTTGTTTGTTGTTGTGTTTTTTTTTTCACCTAGCCACTGTTAAGGAACAATGGCAGTTTCAAAAACCTCAATAGAAAACATTGGTTTCACTGGCAAAAATAATTCAAAAACACAAGGGCTGAAGCTGTTGTATCTAATGCCATGTGGGAAAGAAATGATGCCCTCACAGCTGGTGGATTGTGTAGAAAGTATCTTTGAGATGGGTGGAGCTGTAGCTACTCAAAGCTGTGGTGTGAAAAGGAAAGGGGACTGGGGAAAAGGTACTCTGCTTAAGTAGTTTTCATGCTACTGAAAATTTCTTCAAATTCTCTTTTCACGCGGTCACCAGCACCACTTCAAGGTTCTTCTGTGCTCTTTCTTGGACAACTTGGTAGCTACAACAAAGACCATGTCTAGCAATTCTCAAGATAGACTTAAACTCTAACATCTTTCTCTTTCATACTCTTAAGAAAGGTCTCATCCCCTTCATTTCCAAATTTTAAAAAGTGAAGAGTTTGCCGTTCATTTTATTTCTTTTGATTTTTCCCTCTACCTTGCTGGATCACACAAAGGTATTCAGTGATGGCTGATCAGGTGTCAGATGTGCTGTGCAAAGCAAGGAAAATGACAAAGCTATTTTTGTCTATTGTCCATTGTAAATACCACAAAACACCATAATAGGTTGTTGCAGGGGCAGAGATTGTCAGTCAGTCTGAAGATAGCACTGTCACATCTTCCACACAGGAGGGAGAAACCCTTCAGCCATCAAATTTGCATTTCAGAACCATGCATGGAAGAGATCTACGTGCATCAGTCTCTCTAGCAATGCTTGTAGGCAATGAGAGGTGTCCTGGACCACCAGTTAGGAGATGTTTTGTATTGCAATTAGTTGAAGGACAGGACTTCAGGCATTCATTATAGAAAGTAGTTTGGAATGGGCAGATTGGTGGTTCCGCTTTACTTCTTTTCAAATCATTAATACACTGAAAGCCATTTCATCACTAGGAGGGTTCAGGAGGTACAGAAAAATAGCAGTTCAAGTAAGGGATGGGGAAACTTCAAGTTATGCATTGATGTTATTCACCAGTGCAGTCATATGTCTGTGCACCACAGCAAGAGGATAACTACTTCTTCTGACTAAGAAACCAGCCCTGTCTTATTCTGACAGTATAAGAGTGGAAGCTGTAAAATGGAGGGTGGGAAAGTCAGTGAAAGATAAGTAGCCTGCTAAAAGCAAATATTTCACTCAGTTGTTATGCAAGTCCAGCATAGTGGGAGCTGGTTTTATCACTTGGAGGCAGGGTAGAGAGGAAAAGAGGTCACACAAAGGACACTAGTTTTCTTCCACTGAACATGAATATGCAGCAACTGAAGCATAAATACTTCCTGTGTGTCATAGTAGGAAATACAAAATACTCATGATAAGATTGAATCTAATGAGACTGGGAAAAAAAGTATTAACTGAAACCTCTGTGGGACACCGAAGACTGCATTTTAACAAGCATGGGAGGAGGGTGACCGAGCAGAGTTCGGATTTTTTAGGGAATCCTGTGGTTTCTATCCAGATGTTTGCACATTGAGTGAGCATTGGGTTGGCATAGATTTTGATGTAGTCTATTAGCACTGCCCTTGTGGGTTATCCTTTGATGAGGGACACAAGTTTACATGATGAACTTGTACCTGCTGATTCACACTATGGACAAGCGGCAGGAACACCACTGGACTACTGCCCACCATTTTCTTACTTTCTTGGGAGTAGATTTCTGATTCTGCCTATTACCTAGCTTCAGGTTATGCTCTTTCAGGCCAAACCCTTTAAGGTTAGCCTTAAAATTTTCCTTCATCTCCAGAGCATCCCAGAATCTCACCTCATTCTGAAGGAAGTAAAAATTTGAGACTTCTACTTTTATAGCTTCAATTTTAATAAATATTTAAAAATTGAAACACCACCCTATCACAGTGACCCTTGGACAGAAGAAGGCAAGTGAGTAAACACACCTGTTGATCCTAGATAGAATACGGAGCAGCTCAGAATCATAGCAGGATCACTGCCAAAACGCTGTGTCCTGCAAATAAGCCCAAATGTTAATTTTGTTTTCAAATAGGTGCACACTAGTGCTTTTATCAGTTCTTACATACTAATCCTTCCATTGATGACTGAAAGGTGAGATATTATAATGACCTCAATTCACAGAAAACCTTGCTGCATAGAGAAATTCTTTAAAGAAGTATATACCTTTGCATAGTTAGAGCCGCTGCTGAGATCTAGAGAAAACAAAGTGAATATGAACAAATGTCTGAATCAGTCATCCCTACAGGTATTCCAGGCAAAGAAAAGGTGGGTTTCTATTCCTTCCAGGAAACAATAGATATATAACAAATGCACTTAAAACTGGGATGAAATCACCCATATCTTAGGAAGGAGCTTGGGACAGAGAGAACTGTCTGCAGGACAATTTCGATATCTATATAGGCATAAAGGTGAGAATTATCCTCTGGCAGAAACAGCAGCAGCATAGCTAAAGAAGTGGGTAGTTAAAGAGCATGGGTTCTGAAGAAATTTTTGAGCACAAATAACCACCTCAGTTATGTTGATATTTTAGGATTTTTCTTGGATTAATCTACAGATTCTGAAGTGATTTATGTGAAGTATTGTTTGAAGAAAATTTTTATAAGTGGAAAGATGCCTAAATACAAGGAAAGATAAAAGTTGATACATTCAAAATTTTTAATTTAATTTTTTAATATGCTGAAGAACTCTTCATCACACGACTGTTCAAATGGTAGTGATCTACCTGAGTAAAATCACACGTTTATCTGAATTAGGTCAAAATTTGTGAGGGAAGGGAAAATAAAAGTTGGAAATGCCAAAGTGAATTAAACCATTGAAGGAATTAAACTCTTCATGCTGTGACTTTCTTCTTTTCAATTAATTAAGCAATTGCTTTTATATGTACACAGTTGATTCACAGAGAAATCTTATGACAAGAATATTCTTCAGTTTAGACACTAAATTTGTGCTGACAAATTAGTGAATATGCTTACAAGAAGTCTTTTTTCCTTTGCTTTTTTTTTTTTTTTTTCCTGAAAAGAACTATTTAAAAATAAACAGCAGTGTGTTTAGGCAAAGGATACATACTCAGTTAAATGAAGGAGCTTCAGTAAGAGAACTTCACTTTCCCTGTCTGCAAGACAAACCTTCTATAGAGTGGGCTAAAAAAAAAAATGCAAAATAATTAGTTCCATTTGGCCTTGAGACCAGGATTTGGTTCATAGGCCCTTTCCATTAGTAGTATAGTCTGTATGTCATGGTGGAAAGGTTACAGTGCAAAATGTAAATAGAGAAATGGAATTTTGAATTTTGTTTTGACCTTCTATATACAAAAGAAAAGATATACACAGTGGAAAAAAGGAAATTATGGGAAATTATGTTGAAATGTTAAACTGATAAAGACCTTTCTGAAACAACACCATAGGGACATCGGTAGGGAATATCATCCCAAGTCATAGAAGAAAGTCATAAGGTATTGTGGAAAAAAGAGGTGGAAAAATGTGTCATGAGCTGAGATACATCTTGAAGTACCCTGAAGTAGTCCTAGTCTTACCTATCAGTCTTATGGTCTTCCAGTTTTTGTTGTACTACTGGATAAATCTCAATTAATTAAGAAATTTAATGAAGCAGATTATTCCCTTTTATCATTCAATAACAGAAAGATTAATCTGATTTTGAGAACCTTTGTATCATTAGACTCCATATAATGATCTCACCTATCACGTTTTCTGTATTGTTGCATCACTTCTAATTAACTCCTCTATTAATGATTTGATACTTTTCATTTTGCAGTTTGAGAATGTTATCAAAGATTTTGTGAAATTGCTTATTGTTAGTTCTATTCATTGCTTAAAATTCATCATTGGCTTTTTGAATCATTAATGGCTTCATTAAGAAAGCACAGCCAGCATACTGTATTATCCTGCTAAGCACTTGTATGATCTCCATCAGCATAAGATCTGAACACTGCTTAGTCATTAATGACTTTTGTCCTCTTGTATCCATGGGAAACTATGAAATATTAGCCTTACTCTGTTTAAGGAGAGTTGGAATGGAAGAGATTAAATAGACTGTTCAAGATAATATGAAAAGGAAAAAACAAAACTGTATCTTAGCCTGTGGTTGATCACATGTCTCTTGACTATCACGTTATTCAGCATTTCAGAACTTAGCCCAAGCTTCTGAGTATAACTCTTTAGATTTATGAAGCTTTGGAAATGTTGAATTTGTAGCAAAACATTTTAAAATATAGATTCTGATGGAAGGGATATGAATATTCTCAAGCACTTTTTCTAGACTAGGTAAATTTTCATCAGAGAAACAAAAAATACTGTGCCGAGAAATACTGTAGGTAATGTTTACAGGGAATGCAGTTCAGATATCCTGTGTCCCTCTTCTGTTTCCACAGTCAGACTGTGTCAGACTACATAGACAAATAACCAATCAACACAGAAGTCAGGATGCATCACAAACTTTCTATTTTACCTAAACAGATTGCTTTGAAGAGGACAGGAACAAATGCCATCCCAAATATATTACAGCGTTTCTTAGCAAAAAATGTTTGCCTTTGTTCACTGGTAGGATTTATAGTTTTGTTGCTGTTTTGGTTTGGATTTTGTATGAAAATAGATTTTGTAAAAAAAAAAAACTTTTGAAAATTGTCCACTAAAAACATTCAGTTTTCTACACTGCATAATAACGGACCCCTTTTCCAACTGCTTATCCAGTTTCCTCTGAAGTCTTTTGTTTTCATCATATTCACTAGCAAGGGGTTCCATATGTCTGCTACCCTTTCATGAATAACCATTTCCTCCAGTTTGTTCTGCACCTTACTTCAACTAACTTTGACTAATAGCTCCTACTATTCTTGTATTAGAAGACAAAATGCATAATGATTTTTTATTTACCCTCTTCATGCTTTTCAGGATATTATAGATCTGTAGTAAATCTCCCCGGGATCATCTATTATATGGACTGAAGTTCCTAAGGGATTCAGCTCTTCCTCATACTGGAGGAAACAAAGATCCATATCTTTGATCATTCTTCACCCAGAGTTTTGGATTTTTACTGTTTTCTTAGACATTAGGGCATTATAGCCATACACAGACCTTAAGGCAAATTAAAAGTACTCATGGATTTCTACAGAGGCATAATTATATTTCTTGTTTCATTCGCTCTACCTTGAACTTGGCCTTTTGACTGAGAGGAAATACTGAACTGGTGTATTTGTGGAAAAAGAAAGATTCTAACAAAAGTATTTAAACTGTTTGAAGTGACAATTCTTAGATTAGATTTCTTAAAACAGGAGAGTAGTATACATGGAAACTGTCAGCTGGGACTAAAGATGCAGATATAGCCTGAAAAAAAACAGATCTTCTGTGAAAATGAATGATGGAAAAAAAACCCAAACATTTACTATATTGCAGGTTAAGCTCTGGATGTGAATTGCTTCATTATGGGTATGCTCCTTTTATATGTAGCCTACTCTGGGTTTAAAGAAAAGATGAAGCTTCCTACCATGATATTTAGTAGGTAGTCTCTGAATCATTAGGTATCCAGGAAGCATCAAAGAGGTGGCACATTGTAATACATATGACATTTATCTAGATCAGTTCTGTATATGGCAAATAAACCCCTTCATGACAGTTGTAACATTTAGCACCTTTTCCATGTAATTCAGTTCATAGACGTCTAATTAAAGATCACTGAACCAAGTGTTTAAAAGGCAACCAATTTAATTGCTGTAATTGTATGATTTAGATGAATAATAAATGGGCTAATGATACTGTAATATTAAGTGTTCAAGTTGGTGATCAAGTCAATTAAGATATAATTGTAAAGCAGCAATCTACACGTAATGAGTGAAATCCTTCCTATTGAGAACAATATTGATAGGGAAAAAATACAGTAACCTTATCACATTTTTACGTTTAATTTGATAGAAAGTAACATATAGACAATTTTTAATCCTGCTGATCATGTAGAAATCAGTGCCCATTGTTGTCCATCTTTCAAACAGAGACACAGTCTTAGCAGTTGGAAGCAAATTATAGCAAGTGTTTTAATTTGATATTTTCATTCTTAGGCTGACCTGAAGTAGTGAGATCTTCAAGAGCTATTTAAATCTGGGGTGATGGCCACATGTGATAGCTCCACCAGAACAGCTAATTGCAGTGCAAACTTCATCTGTTTGTCAGAAACAGCCTTTCCTTTGGAATAAATCAGAAACTGAAACAAATATTTACCAAATTTAGATGACAATGCTGAAGACACCTATTTGTCCTACTACCACAGCCGATATGAGAAAGAATGAAAACAGATTCAGAGAAAGTGGAGATGCTTTGCCCTCATTTCCAGGCATCATTAGTCACTCTTGATATTCTTGAGGTCATACCTGGCTGTTGCAGAATGCAGAAAATTGGATATTCTGTGAATATTCTGTGAACAATTCATTGTGCAGTTCCCAGGAGAAGCAGGCCTGTGTTTACAGATTTCAAGAGAGCAGTTCGCAGCCTTGGAGTGAGAACTTATCTATAAGAAGAACATCTGCTGTTACTCCCCAAATTCCTTCAGAGAGCCATCATGGGATGAGTTCTTCGGGAGGAGTTAATTAACATTAACACCTATGAACTGCGGACTTTAGGTGGCCTGAGAATGAACAGTTCTAAGCTGACCAATCATTTGATATAATGATGTAACTGAAAAGCATAGATTATAAATACAGTGTGTGATATGTTAATAAAGCTTTTTCCTTTCGGCTGGACTCACGGCATGGAGTGGGCGTGTGAGTGTGTGAGCCTTAAGGGGCCCGTGCTGCCCTGAATTGGCTCTGGGTGAGCTCTCGTGTGAGCTCTTATATTTCTATATAGAGAGATATATATATCTTTTATTTTATTTTACTTTACCTAGCAGTGTCATTGCTGGCAATCTCGAGGATGCCTTGTGGATGAGCAGCAGGAATTGATAGCCTGTAGAACTCCTGGCAAACAACAATACCTCCTGGGAGGTCAGGGCAGGTTTGTAGATGGGTGCTTCCATCCTTTTCCAGGATTGTCAACTCAACTTTTTCCTTTCAATGTGAATGAGGTTCAGACTCAGTTGTTTCTAGTTCTGGTGGTCTTGTTCCTTCATGTTCCTACGAGTCCAAGAATTGCAGCTCTGAAGGTGGAGAAGGAGCCTGAAGGACAAATAGCCTACTGTTTCTAGTATTAAGAATGAGCAGTAATAGGAATCATTGTGTGATATTTATTTTCCCTATCATCAACCACCAGCAGGAGACATGTCCAAACAACTCTCTGCTGTCTGAGAACTTCAAGAGTGTGATTTACAGTGTTTAAAACAGGTATCTGATCTGGACAGGACAAATAGGCTTTTGAAATTAGTGCTCTCATCACTAACCCTAGAGGGAGATTACTTTAGATTAAACATCAAACTCTCAAATGGCTTGAGCTAAATGAAGTATATCCTAACTAGTTGGACTAGTTTTGAGCTTACTTTGTAAAAATAATCCATTAATCAATTAAAGATATTTTATTTCTCTGAAGACTGTGCACAGATTTGTTTGCACTTTGTGAATAATTTCATGTGAAGAATGAGGTTTTATAAACCAAAATTTGGAATATAACCTAAAAGTTGAAGCAGTTTCCTGGAAACCTAAGTTCAAATCTCTTTTCTTTTTGATTTACAGATGATCTTCAAAGCAAGATCTTATTGCCACAGGAGAAGTGTCATAGTGACTAGACTTCCAGGTCTTTTAGAATGGATTCAAATGCCACTCAGTCTAACCCATACTCTCCTGATTTGCTAATAGAAATTAATTAGATCAAGTTTCGCTTTGCAGGTGGCTTGTGATGATTGGTTTGTAAGTTTGTGCCTTTTTCCTTTTTGGTGCTAATACTTCGGTGTATTGTGCAAAGTGGAATCTCATAAAGGATGTTGCCAGTCCATCCTCTGTGCTTTCACCAGATGGTATAATATTGGCAAGACTTGAGTTTTCCCAGTGAGAGAAGAAACTACACTCTCTTTGTCCTGGGTGAAAGCCAGGCTGTTGGGGAGGTGAGCAGGAGACAACCTTCATCTTTCTGTTTTGGAGAATTCCTTTGTTTTTCTTCCACCAGAAATGGAAGAAAGTACCATATAGAGGAAAATGTTAAGATTTTTGAAAAACTGTGGTTTTTTTCCCAAGTCATATTTTTTTATTTCTTGTGCAGGCTCCAATATATTCTTATTAAATATTTAAGGTAAGCTGACATAGAGCATAAGCTATGAATCAATAGAAACAAAGTTTCTACAAAAACATATTTAAAAATTATTTTATGTATAGTTTGAGTTATAGAATGCCAAGTAATTAAAGAAGAACGTAATGCAAACATGTTTCAATCTATCTTGCTTCTTGTTAGCAGTAAGTAGCTTAGTGTTTTCAAGGTGTTTATGTTATGTGTGTTTCTGAGTATGAAGTTTTTATACATATATATCATGGTTACCACATCTTTGCGTAAGGCTGAATGATCAAGGTCATAGACTCAGGTAATTGGTGGGTGTACACGCATTCACTTAGAAAAAATAAACCTTAAAACTGTGCAACACAATTAAAGAGCATGGACATTTCCCCAAGTGCAGCAAACCTGTGGTACCGAAAACTACCCCAAGGAAAATCTTCTAAATCTTCAGAGGCCTTCAGTAAGAGATTTAGTAGAGCCAAATTAGCACTGTGCTCAGCCTGGGCTCATGAGAGCTGCCAAGAAACAAAGCTTGTCCATGTGGATGTTTTATTGCTTACTCCTAAAAGGCAAGCCAGCTTCTCCATAATGAACTCTGGGATCTCTGCTAGCGTGGCAGGCTAAACATGTCCGAATTGTCACACCAGGCTCTTTGTTAGAGCATGTTCTGTTGAATTTGACAGTAGATTGAGAGAGGTGTTATCTTTTCTTGGAAACTTCTCCCTTTTCTGTTCCTTTTTGTGGAATGAACTACTGTAAAATAAATACTCATGAGCACTGTGAAACTTTTCCTAAGAACAGCCAATATACCTTAGTAAGAAGTTTGTACCCTAAATAAGCAATTTTCCATCCAATCAAATTAACATAATTTTTTATTGAATCTTATAATTTTCCTCTTTTTTTTTTTCTTGTTTTTACAAATGCAGCTAAGGTATAATCACATTAGTCTCTCCCATAAAGCATGATAAAAGAATACTAATCAGACAGTAATAAAGTATGATGCAGAACTATTACCTGGAGAATGGATGGAGAATATTAATTTTTTGCTGAGTTGGAAACCCTGATTTTATCCATTCTGTATATAGATTTTGCTTATTCCTGCCACCATCCTCTCAGCATACCCTATTTAAATGAGCAAGAAATTGTCTCCTCAAAGACCTTTAATCTCAGATCTGGATTACAAGACAAGTTGATGCAGATTGCTGACAATAGCACCAAGGGATTTGTGAGGACATTTTTGAGGTTCAGGTTCATAAATTTTCCTGTATAAGGGCAGAAATACAACTATCAAAGAATCAATATTATGATTTCAATATTGTGATTTTAATATTATGATACAAACTATCAATATTATGATTTCTATGAATCCTAAAGAAAAATGTCTGTTTTCTGGCTGTCATTGCTGAATCTCCTCACAAATGTTATCTCCTGATATAAAATCATCACAACGGAAGTATCTGGATATTGTTTATCTTACTGATCCTTTCTCTTACCTACTCTTCGTTGTTGGTAATGTAGAACTTTTTTAAATATACTTTCCACTGCCAATGACTCCAGTGTGTTGGCGCTGTCTTTGGAAAGGCCTCTCCCTCAATGCTGATTACCCTTTTCCATTGCATTTGAAAGATTTATGTTTTGCTCATAGGCAAAATCTCTAATCTATATAATTTACATTTTCATTTCTACATTGGAAGATGCTTTCCACTGACCACTCCTGCTTTCAATATATTGAAGCAAAGGTCATGTTCTACCAAGACCATATTTTCCTCTGTCTCTTTTCTGTCATTTCCTTTTCATCATCATAAAAAACACAAACTGCTTTTGGTCTTAATTCTCAAATTATTTTATTATCTTTTCTTCTTATATCTTAGGATCTCTTACCATTGAGAAGGTATCATCAAGTGATTTTTTTCTCCAATTCCAAACTATCTAAGATGCTGTTCCTTATTCTCAATAAATCACATTTTCTAATTTTTTAATTTTTACTCTCACCACAGATATATTCAAATAGAACAAACACCAGATGTACATCTACAAATCTTCTCCATTTTCCCCTTCAATTTTCTCCTACAAATGCTCTATATTCTTTGCTCTGTAGATGTTCTGTAACCTTTTCTTCTTCCCATGGCTTTGCTTCTGTGCTCCAAGAATCCAAGGCTGGGGTCTGACATGGCCCAGCTGTGCAATTCTTGGCTCAGACTTCAGGGGAAATTGCTAAGCTGTGACAAAGAACTGTGAGAAAGGCTTTAAAGCTGATCCATGGAAGATAACAAAGGAAAAACTAGACACAGAATTCAAGAGATAGAGATTGCAGAATGTAAGAGAGAAAATATCAGCATTGAAAAATATAAGATCCCAAAGCAAAACACAAGGAGCTGACAAAGCTGGTGGAAAATGGCAACTCGGCAACATGGGAAGTAAGTTTTAGTGAGTTGTGGAAGCCATCCCTTCTGCTACTGATTCATGCTTGACTTGCAGTGAAAGAGTGTTCAGGTGGCCTTCTAGAATGATGAATGAAGCTTATGCTAGGAGCTCCTTATGTTCTAGTCATTGTTAGTGTGTTAGCCAATAAATGTCTACTTTATTATTGAAGTTGTATATAACTATGTTTTGGTTATCCCCGGTAGGCAGCTCAGCCCTACAGAGCCACCTGCTCACTTCCCTCCTTGCCTGCAGTGGGATGTGTGGGAGAATCAGAAGGGTAAAAGTGAGAAAACCTGTGGATTTTCACTAAACAGTTTAAAAGGGAAAGTAAAAGCAGCATGCACAAGCAAGGGAATTAATTCACTACGTTCTGTCAGCAGGCAGGTTTTCAACCATTTCCAGAAACATTGGGTTGCTTTATGATTACTTGGGAAGAACAAGGTCACCACCTAGGATGCCACTCCTTCCTACTTCTCCCAGCTTTTATTTCTGGGAGTGACGCCATATGGTACGGCATACCTCCAGGGTCACTTTGAATCAGTTGTTCTGGCTCTATCTCCTCCCAATTCCTACTTGCCCCTACTTGCTGGGAAGGGCAGAGTGAGAAGTGGAAGAGGTCTTGAAGTTGTGCAAGCACTGCTCAGCAATAGCAGGATCTTAAGTGTATTATCAACTGCATTTGAGCCCAAACCAGCACAACTTTTTGTTCACATCTGGATAGAGTTGCCAAATATCATGCCCAAAAACAATTTCTTGGCTGTAATAGTCATGCAAATCCTCCCAGCAAATGATTTATATGCATAATATGCACATACTTGCACGTGAGTGTATACATACCCTTAATCTGAGATAGTTATTTTAGACTCACTTTATGAGAAAATGTGTGGCATAATACACATCACACAAGAGTTGAAATTATTGAAATTATTTACATGACTTTCAGTCTAGATATGCTGATTTCTTGTGATTGGCTATGAAGAAAGCTTTAGATTTTGAGTTCAACTTTGGGTGCCTAAGCTATCTGAAGTGGAATAAAATGAATGCCAGTGCTTTATGTATTAAGATTCTTTAATTTTTTCTTGTTCTTTCCTCTGTCAGTATCTACCTTTTGTCTTTTCCTTTATTAGATTTCAGTTCTTTGTTAATAAGAGGAGTCTTAGAACTGAAGTAGTTGGAAAGTTTTAAGATACTTGTTGCTAGGATAAGGAGTCAGAATCTGGACAACCCTTACATTATCTTCTAACAAATTTTTTATACAGAAGTGTGAAGGGGCCTTAAATTTTGTTACATCGTGTAAAGCATCCAGCACAGTGGAGCACTCATACATGCTGAAATCCTCTGGTTTTTATCACAATAGAAGTAATAAATCACCTCTGAATCTTGATCAAATTATGTCTTTGCTTTTTCCTATTTAAATGTCACTTCCAGATTAAATTGGATCATGGGGGGATTTTTTGTTTTCTTTCCTTCTTTCTCAAAATTTTTTGTAATGTTAGTTTAATGCAAGATCCAAATGTTGAATAATATGCGACATTTGGATTTTGATCAGAGACTATAAATTCAAATTACAGTCTCTCAAAAGGATGAAGAACATAGAAAGTTTAGAGGCTTCAATAAATTACTATTATTTAAGTGCAGTTCTCTGATTGTCTAAGGAATGGCCCAGGGAAATACTCCATTCAGTACAAAAGAAAATCAGACATATTTGTTTCCACATCCATAGAAAATGATTGTTTACATGTTGAAGAGCCTTTGTCAAGCACATGAGACCACAGTATTAAAGGCATTTTTTTCTAGCAAGATTTCTATGGCAATATTTAATAAAATATGACAAGATAATATTGTTTACAGTCAACAATGATGGGCTTATAGATCAGGTAATCATACACTGCAACGACAGTGGTGGGATTGCAAGTTCCTGTAACTCCATAGAAAGAAAAAAAGGGTTATCCTGAAAGTAAGGTCCTTGCTTTCAAAAGGTACATGAGGACAGTTGCAATGCTTGGATAGTCTGAGAAGTAGCTTGACTGAGGAGAAGTCAGGTGTGAAAAGACTCGAGTATTTCCTTGTGATTAAGGTTCTCATGCAGTTGTTACCCCAAGCGTGGAAGCAGCATAGTCACAATGAGACAACTAGGTACGCTAGAACATGAGTTTTAACATGTGTCTTCCCAGGGATAGAGCAGATAGCTTTGCAGGAAGCAGATTCAGTAACATGGGTCTTTTTAATAGATTTGTGCCCAGTATATCCATCCCACTTACTACCAGTTGTCATAAAAATTGCTAGCACATCATACATCTGGGGCCTAAATCCTTGTTTTAAATTTGTCTGAAGCAAATTGGGGTGTAAATATAGTGGGGTTTTCTGAAGAAACAGAAAACTTGTTTATGTATTCTCTTTTTTTAAAAATCTAAAACTTGTTACCCCCACTCAGATGAATCAACAGGAAGAATTTTAGGAATAAATCCCACAAGATTAATCTGATATATATCTTTTATAACTTTTAGGTTTTCAAGACAAAGGTAATATATCTAAGCAATATACACTTTCAGTAAGAATTTGATGTGCTGACCCACAGGAAATTATTTTAGCTAATAGAAATGTAGAGTACAAGGTTGCTAACTAGAACAAAGTATTAACCTGAATAGAAGAGACTAAAGGATTGATAAGGAAAGACTCAGACAGTGAAGATAATATAAGAATTGTTAATATAAAACTCAGTTACTAGGACAAATATTCAATCAAAATGCAACAAGATTTATCTATAAGAAATGGCCACGGAAGATGTTAGTCTTCATGTATGTGTTCAGGCAGAAGGTTGTATATAATACATCTGTATGTTGTGGTAGGGGAAGAAAAAACAAACAGGACAGAATTTGCATGAGGGAATCTTAAGAATGTAGAACTGTGGGATTTCCACTGATGACATTAGCATAAAAGTTCCAAACACATATAAGATTTTAAAGAACAATGAAGAAATTTTTCAGGTAGATAACTAGAAGCACTATTAAGATACTTTTTTTCCTTTTACTACTATATTTTCTTTCTAAATATAAATGTATTTAATTGTTTTGTAGCACTTATTAATCCTGACACTGCCAGTTTCATCACATGGGATAGTTTCAGATAAAATTCCCAGTTGGATCAGCAAAGAACTCTGAAGGAGGAGCATAGTTTTACTTGAAAGTCTCATTCCACATTTTATTGGAAAAAAAATCAATACAGACTGTTTTCACAGATAAATATCATTAAGAACAGTTCTTCTCCTTCATTCTGGGAGATAGCCAAAGTCCTAGGGGAGCTATTATCTCATGCCTCTGGAAAAGAAAGTCAAGAGTCTGCTAGAACTTAAGGATAAAAGAACCTTCATCTTGACTCTGAAACAACTTTGCAGTTCTTGCTGTCAAGTTCAATCAAAAATTTTTGCTCTGATTGACAAAAAGTAAAAAAAATAAATTTGTAGGAATAATTTATTTATTTTAATGGATTACTCCTCCAGTAATGTTAAACACACTGGTTAAAGAAAAAAAAAACTCATAATCAATACACTCAGATTTAAAAAAAAAAGAAAAAAGATTAAGATGATGGTAAAACACAGCTTTATTTGAATTACGTATCAAGAAGTCTGTATAGCTATGGCTCTATAATTCTGTAAGTAAACAATTTTAAATGCTCTCTTTATGAAGCAATTCTTGAATCAGCATAGAAGATCCATCTGGTTAAAGAAAAGTATTTCTTTTGCCAACCCAAACTAAAACCAAACAAACAGAAAAATCATGCTTTGGAACTGAACTACTGGTGATTGGTATGGCTGGTAACTTTAATTCCAGCTTTTTGCTCCAGCTCCTCTGTTTCACTGAACAGCTTCACTGTAAATGGTGATTTCATCAAATATGAGTTCTTTCAAAAGTAAACCCCTCATCTCTCTTGTGAATCCAGGAAATATGGCTGAAATTTTGGGGTTTACACTCCTTTCCCTAAATCAAACTAAATCATAGAAACATGTAATGTTTCTAGTTGGAAGGGATCTTAAAGATCACCTGGTTCAACCCTGCTGCCATGGGCAAAGACGTCTTCCACTAGAACAGGTTGCTCAAAGTACCATCCAATCTGGCCTTAAACATATCCAGGGATGGGGCAGACACAATTTCTCTGGGAATCCTGTTCCAATACCTCACTACCCTCTGAGTAAAGAATTTCTTCTTAATATCTAATCTAATCTAAATCTCTGTTCTTTTAGTTTAAAGCCGTTCTCCCTTGTCTTCTTATATGCCCCTGTCAAAAGTCCCTCTCCACCTCTCTTGCAGCCACTTCTATGTACTGGAAGGTGCTGTAAGGTCTCCCCAGAGCCTTCTCTTCTCTGGAATGTGCTATAAAATCTCCAAAGTATCTTCTCTTCTCCAGGCTGAATAACCCCAAATCTCTCAGCCTGTTTTCACAGGAGAGGTGCTCCAGTCTTCCGATCGTCTTCATGGCCTCTGCACAATGTGATAGCTTTGGAGATACTGAATAGAGACATTGCCACGAGTCAGTGGTCATAAGAAATACAGTACCATATTGATCCATCTCTATAACAATCTCGATGCAGAACCTGGTCAGATACATTTGAAACACAGAGAGAAAAACTTTAATTTGGTCATTCCAAATCTTGCATGACCAGTACCACACAGCAAAGCAGCTTAACTACTGTTAAGCTTTTTGAGGTATTAAAAAGGATTTTAAGTAGAACACTAGAATTATCTTGAAATCATCCTCCTCTTTCATGGTAGAAGGGAAATGTTCTAGTTACAGGGCCTGGGACCAGTTTGTCACTATATGAGTATAACCAAAATCATGAATTCTACACCCTCTGTGTCATTTCTGATGGACTGTTAATAATGGATAATTTGCAGCAGCTGCCCAGGGCACACCTGACCCCTCAGGCTATGAGTTCTGTCTTCACACCAGTGACTCAACTGTGAGAACTCCCCTCCATGGAGGCATTAGCACCTTCACACACAGCCTGAGGGGTCATATCTGCTAATGGGCCGTAATGGATTGGCACAATAGGCAGCTGCAACTACCTAGACCATCAAAGATTCAAAAAATATTCCATGACTCATAGAAATTAAATTACCCATTGTGGAACTCCCCTCCCGGGGAAGGTACCGGGCATTTCCACCTGAACCTGAGTATACATAGTTTTAGGGTTTGGGGACTTCGAGCATCACTCACCAGATCCAGAGGAGGATCAGAACCCCAACAGGACTGTGACTGCCACACTTGACAAGACTGCAATCATTACTTCAGCAGAATTGTGACCATCATCCTCACCAACAAGTTTTCATTTCCTTTTACCTTGCACTCGGGAGCCTTCATGGTGCAGAGCACAGGGGCTGGTAAGCTTCATTCTGTTTGTGAACCAAGGTGCTGGGTGTACATCTGTCTTTGGAGGTTAAGATAATTTTTTCCCTGTATCACTGTACTTATTATAATCTTTTTAGTAAATTATAACTATGACTTGTAATGCCTCTTGAGTTGGGTTCATTTCTCGCATCGGTTTACTTTTAAACCAACACAGGTGGAAAAGCTAAAAATATATGTTCTTTAATATTGGCAGTGTCAGTATTCAGTAATCTTGAGTCACAGTGGCATGAAGTATTTTCAAGAAATGAAGGATGGCGTTAACACAAAACTTATTTAAATTATTTTATAGAAACTTATTTAATGCCTCATTTTTTTACTTGATAAATCTTGTAAATTGATTTCTTCAGCAGTTTGACATGGTCTGATATAGACAGTATGGGATTTCTATAGACTTCTCTCCAGCCCATAGTGTTAGGGAGGAAATGTGGTCCAGATTATTGTGCAAACTACTAATGTGTTTACAAAAAATCAAGAATGGACTGCCTGTATATGCAGTCAATATCTTTATGGTGATGGCTGGAACAGAGTCTATAGTGGGAGGGATGGGATTTGCTGCAGTTTCACATTATGTTTCAAATATTTTGTCTATAATGATGTGTTGTATCCTGCTATTGTTTTATATGCTGCCTAAACATTGTGTTATATCCTGTAACAGTCACAGTATTTGTGAAACAGCAAGATGTTGAGGGTTTTTTTCCGTTCTAAAAACCTTCACATCAACATTAACTTGAAGTGTTTCTTTCCTACTGGGGACTGAGGTGCACTTCCTTGTGGTTTCTGCATCCTCATGAAAGGACAAACACTGCTACCATCTTTTGACTTAGTGCTGAGAAATCCATGGGGCTTTTAATGCATAAGTGATTAAAGCAATAAAAAATGATTGCTACTTTTAAAGAAATAATGTTGGCTCAGGTGCAATCTCCTGCTCAGTGAATTCCTAAACTGCTGAAAGATGTGGAAGCATAACCATGGAGACAATCATTTTATACCTGCCACTTTCTTGGACTCGTTTTCTGAGCTTTTATGCCATTGATCCTTACTTGATTGGTGGCAGAAATGTCTTTGCTGTAGTGAAAGCAAGGTGGGAATGGGAGGAGGTGAAGGATGAGTATAAAGAAAAAAAATGAATTTTCACTGTCATTTTTCAATGTCTGTTCTCCTTGGCACAATTTCACAAATGAAGAACCAGGTGAAGCTGGTTCTGGGGTGTTCTGTATGAATATGAAGCATCAATGTAAGGCTTCTTAACATGTTAAACTCCTCGATCTCCTGTCTTTGAACTTCCTGTGCACATTGAGATCGCTTACAGAGAAACCAGCAGTGCAATAGTCCTGACCCACCATCTGGGGAATCAGAGAGGTTTCCAAGTGAAATTTCTGCCACCAAATTCCTCTATCAGAGGAAGCCAGTCCTGAGGTCTGATTCTCCTTTTTCCTGTGCTCCTTTCAAGTTTCATTCATCCCCATCCCCTGACTTGATGAGAAATAATTCCTCCTTTTTGTTCTGCCCTTGTCACTAATTTTTCTGTTCAATTTACTAAAAGAACAGAACAACAAAGAACCTTTCCTCATGTCTATCAGTAAATGGTATTGATAGAGATTTCTAGACATAATTAAAGGGTGATAATTAACAGAGCATAAACATATGAATATTTCAGGTTTTGACAATAACTGAAAAATGCCAGAGCATGCAGTGTGAGGAACTGTCTGGGCTCTTTTTGACCTCTGCAGTCTCTAAAGCATTAAATTTTTCAGACTTGAGAAACACTTTTCCAATTTATTTTTTTTCAAGATCTGTAAAGGCCCTGAAAAACCAAACCATTCGGGTGAAACTTCCAAGCTGAAATCCAACCATACGAGTACTTTTGTCCACATGAGAGTCCAATTAAATCTCTTGTTGTAATACTTTCAGGACAGATCCCCTAGATACAGATAGATCAGTTAGAAGACCTTAAGGAGAATTGATTGTTATTCTTAATCCTTCATGTTAAAAAAACAAAACAAAACAAAAACAAAGCCAAAAGCTATCTCTAGTTGTTAAGTTCTGGAATTTAATTCTAGTGCATAGTGATTGTACTTACTAATAGCAGACACTTCTGCTGTGACAATGACATTTCACTGTATTACATCTTTTGGGCAGTCAACTGCAATCGACACTGCATGAAACAACTTCTAATTTACCCAGAAGAACTTGTAAGGCCACATGCAAAACTTCTCTACATTTTTAATATTCAAAGTGAATTACCTCAGTCTTAGCAGAATGCTACTGGACCTGGACACTGCCTTGTTTTCTAATCATCTCTCTAATCATCTGCAGCTTGCTCCTTCAACTTTCCATGTGTAGAAATCTACATATAAGAGCTCTGTCCCTAACTGCATATGTGATTTTGGTTTGCATGTATGTCTTCACAAAGAGGAAAACAGAACTGGTTCAGAACAGAATTAAGCAGTGTTTTCAAAACAGCATCACACTTTTTATAATCGCTTTCATTATTTCTTGTGGTTTGATAGAGACACAATGGCAAGGCGTCTTGATAAAAGGAAACATAAAAATTTTTTAAATACCAAAATATATTAAAAAATAATAATAAGAAGAAAAGGCTCTTATCCTATTTTTGGATTCAGGTGGATGAACCAGACATTTATGAAATTCAATAGGGACAGTACTGTGTGCATGGTTGGTCCTCAATTACTCATTGACTGAGCACTAAGTTCTGTTTAAATCTTACTGATTGAATAAATTACCTTGCATATAGTTATTGAACCCTCAAGTAAGCTAGGAATAACAAGGGAGGGAGAAGACAGCCCATAATCAAGTGAGGACATGGCAATTTAGGTTGGCAAACAAAGGGTAGAGATGACTTGGACAGAAGAGACACTGAAAAAAGTACAAAACAGGGTCCCCAGGTGTACATAAACAAAGGGAAAATTGTCTACAGGAAAGGATTATAGGGGTAAGAGCCAAATACTGTTTCTGGGAAAAGGACAGCATGGGTGGGTGCCTCTCTGAAATGCCTGTACACTAATGCGTGCAGCATAGAGAGAGACAGGAGGAATTAGAGATCTGTGCATTATTTTAGGGCTGCCTAAAGTCATTCAGTGGAATGACTGAGACACAGGGGAGTAGCTCACACAGCTGCAGTCCTGTGATGGATGAATGTAGGCTCTTTAGGAAGGACCACGCTAGGAAGGGAGAGGGATTTGTCCTTTATTCGAGAGAGCAGATGGAACACATGGAGCTCTGTGGGCACAAGAGAGGAGCCAGTTGAGTTTTGGGTCAAGATGACAGCACACATCAGCAAGCACAACACTTGTTGCTTCAGACCATCTGATTGAGTAGAAATAGGTGAGGTCTTCTTCAGGCAAGTGGAAGAAACCTGGGGCTTACAGGCCCCGGTGGTCATGGGGAAATACAATCAACCCAAAATCTTATGGAGGCACAATCTCACAGGACACAAGCAATGCAGGGTGTTTCTGGATTGCATGATTGACAATGTCCTGGTGCAACTGAATGATTAGTCTGGGATGAAAGATGGCCTGATGATCTGATACTAACAAACAAGGAATAATGGTTCAGGTATATCAAAGCTGGATACAGTCTTGGATGTAATGATCTTTCAGTGGTGGAATTTGGAATTCTGAGAGCAGTAATCAGGGCAAAAAACAAGCTCACTACCATGGACTTCACGGGAGCAGATTTTGACCTTTTCTAGGAGGTCTTCTTCTTGAGATGGTCCTGAAGAGGTGATAGCTCAAGGAGAGCTGCTTGATTCTCAAGGATCACTTCCCTCAAGTTCAAGAATGAAACATTCTCATGTACGGAAGGCAAGCAAAAGTGGCAGAAGTAATCACACTTGATGGTGCAGAGCAAAGAAGATGGAGCCAGGCTTCTCGGTGGTGATCAATGGGCACAAACTAATATGAATACAAAAAAATTCCACTTCAAAAATAAGGTATTTATTTATTTATTTTTCACTGTAAGCTAATAGAGTTTGCTCAGAGATGTTTCAGAGCCCTCATCCTTGAGGTATTTAAAACCCAAACGGACATAGCCCTGACTAGCCTGCTCTCTCTAGCCCTACTTTGAGCAACAGTCTGGACTAGACGATCTCAGGAGGTCCCTTCCCACCTCCACCATTCTGTAATTCTGTGATCTTGTTCCTCCTTAGCCAGGCACCCTGACTGGCTGCATCTGCTCTATTACAGCTAATAGAGCTTCCAACTGCTTCATCTAAACCCCACACTTCCAGCAATAGCACCTATTCTTTGGTTATTTCTCATCTTTAATGGCAGTTCATGTAGCATATGGGATTACTTAAGGACCTTGTTTGCTCAGAGGAAAATTCTTAGTTCTTATTTTCCCCAATGACCTTTATAGCCCAGCACTGCAAGCTTCCTTTAGGTTAAAGAGAACATTTACTGAAGCACATTTAGACATAATTAATTGCTCCCAATTTTAATATATATAAAAGCTATTAAGTTTCCTCAGTTTTTATGACTCATTCCTTTTGAAAAGTGATGGCTTAAATATTATCAAATAAAATTTTTAAACAGAACAGATTTTGCACCTGTTTTTTCAATTCTTTGTTACCAAGGTACTAAAAAAGAAAATCACAAATTTTTGCTTTGTTTTCCTTCCTCAGATTTTCACTGTTATGCTTAGCTATTGTAAAACAACTACAGTTCTTCCTCCTGTACATGTTCATGAGACCAGTTTTTAAAATTACTTGCACAGTATAAGTCATACTGAGTTCAATAGATTTGACTCCTAGATATTATATAAACATTTTCCCAAAATGGTACTGCTTCTGGAAAGAAAAGAATTTTTCAAAGTATGAGTCAGAGCTTCCTTCTTCTGAAACTGCTACAGTGCTCTCTGTGGAAAGTGATGCTGTGTCATGCAATGTGAAAACTGTGGTGTCTTTCTGGAATTCCATCAAGAGACTGTGCTAAAAAGGGCATGTTGATAAGATAAAACACATGTAATGCAATCAGATGAGCATAATCAGCTCTGCCTCGGGGTTACCAAGCCTTAGGTACATGCTACTTGTGTAAAGGTTGTTAAAAACTTCACTATGTGCTTTGAGCAACTTGAGACCAGCAGTGTGGTTTGGTATAATGCTTTATGTGATCCCACTGTGTTATTGATGAAGGAATCCTACTTGCCACTACTTTTCCCTCCTCCTCCCCTGCTTCCCGGACATGATTATGCTCCAATTGCTGTCCTGCTTCTCTTTGGGGATTATGCTGCTGAAAGTGACACAAACAGCTACACAGTCTGATGGAAAATAGTCCCTTTTGTGTTCACAACGCCTTGCCTTTGCAATGCAGCCAAACCAGTGCCAGTCTAAGGGGAAGTCAGGACTGTGTGACAAAGGTGAGTGGTAACCAGCACAAAACCATTTAAGAACAGTGAGCCAAAGTTAAAGAACTTGATCTTCTACCTGACTATATGTCCTGAGATCTTATATGGCTTGATATCTGTTCTAACCTGAGCAAAGCCAGGACAAGCTGTATCACTCAGTTTGGAGAGCACTGAAATTGTACAATGCAATAAGAAGTTTTCTGATAAAAAGAGGGCATTTTTGCTGTTTGGACAAGAGCAAACATGACAGCATTCCCATGTGGGAAATTACTCAGGTACCAGGGCTGGCAGGAGTAAATATGGGAGTGGCATGAATTGTACACCAGACAAGAGCCTTGTTGAAGTAGCAGTCTTTATATATATGATGATCTTGCTTCACAAGTTTTGTCGACTTGGCCTGCCAGTCTGTGATACATGTTTCTGACTGGTAGACATTTCCCCATGGGATAATATTATTCACAAATGATGTTATGCCATTTGCACTGTGTTGAAGCAGCCTAAACTTTCCATGGGCAATAAATCAGTCTGTCTGCTGACCCAGTGAGAGAGAATTATCCTCTTCACTCTGTTTCCTGATGTCTGTGTGCTCCAGATATAAAAAACAATATCTCCTGTCTAAACATTGCTATAACATTTGATTTCCTTTCCCCCCCCCCCCCCCCCTTTCTTAATATAAAACATCTGTGNCCCCTCCCATTTCTGAATAGGAACACTGTGTGGGTTCTGAAGACCAATGATTACTGCTATTCTGTCTATGATGATGGCATTTGTGGGAGACACAAGGGGAAGATTATAATGTATCAGTCTGTTCACTAAGGACTATAAACAGAATGCAACTCCCATACTGTCAATCTTTAAGTAGCAGATAAATAAGCATCATGTCCCATATCTGATTTTATCTTCAATGTATGTTTAGGAATACCTTTTTTCTCTCACTGAATGGAGAATGGTAATCTCCAGTGTTGCATAAAGAGACTAATTGGAATCTCTTTGTCCTTGTCTTCTTCCTTCTCTCCCTACTCTGAAGTTGTGGTCAAGGACATTAGTGCTTTTGACAGATTCCTAAGAGGAGCCAAGGTCTTATATACTAGACACTGAACTAGAACACACAGATTTATAATTAGTTAATTACTCTGCTAAAGACTTCCTGAATTTTCTGTACTTGTAGTCTTTATGTAGGAAATAGGATAATGACCCTTATTTCTCGTTTTAAATATTAAAGGACAAGTAAAATGCAAGCCAAGCTTCAGGACAAAATATTTTTCCAATCTACAAATGACCTGACATTTCACAGGGCTCAGTTTCTGTTTGCTTGTCAGTTTTGGGTTTGTTTTTTGTTTTGTTTTGTTTTTTTTTCACTGATATTCTGCAATGGTAGCAGTTTTCATCTGCATTTCATGCTAGGACAGCTGTTTATTCAGCATGCTAAACAGGAAACATGGTTGCCTCAGTAAGCCTTTTCAAGTCAGCAAGGAAACTGAATGTGTGTCATCTCAAGGTGAAATAGGAACCATTGATTCCTGGTGCCTGAAACCCGATGATGAATCTTCCCTTGTAACATTTAACCTAGCAAAGGAGGTGTGATGGAAACGCTTGGAAGGTGGAAACACCACTGAGGAAAATATGTGTTGTTAAGTGTTAGGAATATCCTGAAAACTAACATAGTTAGAGGGAATTTGTTATGTGTCTTTTTTCCCTCCCCCCAAAGTCTTTTAGTCTTTATCTACAAAAATATTGTTTTATCAAGAATCACTTGATCAGTGTTCTTCAGTGTTTCTTTTGCTTTCTATTTAGTTTCTCCTGCTATCCTGTCAGCATCTCTACCTTAACTGTAGGCCCATCTTAAGAAGCAGATGTCAGTCTGGTCAAATCCCATCTTAGGTTACAGTACTGAAAACATTCTTGTGAAATGTTATGGAAATGGAACTTGTCATACCCCATATAATTAAGTAAGCAAATAAATCTTCAGGATGGAGGCCAAATTTTATGAGAAGACTGAGAGTTTCCAGTGCAAAACAAAGCACACATTTTTTAGCACCAGCAATGATTTCACAGAGGATATGAAATTCAGATACCTGGGTAGGAATAATAACCAGTCATGAGGAACTCTTGCCGCAAAACAAGGATTTCCTATAGTAGACAGAAACACATAAAGCGATCTGGATATGGCTTTCTTACAGAAAATTATAAATTAAAATTGACTGTTCAATATTATTAATTTTCAAATTAAAGGAAGGGAAGAATTCAGGTGTGGAGTGGGGACTATTTAGAAAAAATAAAGAGGTATGTGAAAAAAGTATTTTTGGAAGGAAAACAGTTGTCTATTAAAATATAAAAGGTTTTAGTGGAAAAGACAAACACCTACAACTAGAACTATTCAAGTTAGCAGTTACTGCAGTTCAGTGTTGTTATATATGCTGCTTTTGGGGTAAGGCTATTATTTAGCATTCTAAACTACATTTTAAGGACTTCATGTTGATATGTCATGCTGCTTAGAAGTATTGTTATGGTATTGAATCTTACTTAAGGCTTTAATATTCGTTTGTCATTGTGTGATACTTCTGGTAGCAGTTTCAGTTTTGACTGTGTTTCAGATCCATTCCTGAAGAAAGATGCTGAAGGCAGGCAAGGAACTATAATCGCTATTGATGTGACTGTGCTGAAGTCTCTAAAGCTGTGGAGTCCTACACAATATATTTGAGTGTGATGGAAGAAGATAAGCAGAGAGAGTTAATTAAGTGACTTTTTCTCTCTATCAGGATTTAAAAAAAGGTCACTATTAGAAAACTTTTGAACTGAGAAGTTATTATCGTCTGAATTTCCTGTAACTTTGGGGAGAGTTGCAGTATGCCTCTATTTAGCATGTCATCAACTTGTCTTAAGCAAACTGAAGCTTAACTGTTTCACTTAAAGTGAAACATGGATTTACTAAAGAGTACCATGCTGAGTGTTTGGGTAAGCACTCAGATAACAAGCAACAAGGGGGAAAAAGAGATGAATTCCTGTTCTGAAAGTGAAAAGATTATTTTATAAAGGAAAAATAAAAAAGCAGATAAAAAAAGAACGTGAACACTATATGAATAATACTGTCTCTGAATCAAAGTATTAGAAAACAAGATCTAAACCCTGCTCTTTTATTCTCTCTTGTGCCCAACACATATGAAATTGGGGAGATTGACAGCTTTGAAAATTAAAGCTTACTTCTTAGAATAGTAATTTTCAAACAGGATCTCTTTCTATAACAGCCTTTTCTTCCAGAATCGTTGTGAAGTGCTTTCATAGAATAAAGGCAGGCATTGCAGCTGGAGAAACCTAGAGTGGAGCAGTATCAGCTAACTCAGAACAGTCCACCAAAACATTTCTCTCTGTACAAGAAAAGATCACTTCCAAGTCAGTTGCCATTTTGTCTAGTCTTCCCTAGTAGGAAGAAGGAGCTACCAAGATTGGAGAGACAACATCTGACAATGAACCTTCATCAATGGAGAGACAAGTGTGTGAAGAGGACTGGACTAGTTTTCACTACAATGAAGTTCATGTTTTGAGTTTTGTTAAGGGTTTTGCAGTCAATGTATAATTCCATATATGTTCTATTGAAGTTGCTGGAAAATTCCTTCTTCCCTCATGGCCTTGAATCCTACCCTGTGATTAGTTGTTTTTTACTGCATTACAGTATATTCCCTATATTGTTATTCCGACCCTTTGTTTTGCATGCTCCTCCCGTGCTCTGACCTAACTCCACCCCTGTTACACCCCCTTCTGGAAAGTTCTATCTGGACCCTATAAAAGGCAGAAGCCATTTTAATAAATGGCTATTTCTGCCTCACACCTCAGAAGTGCCTTCTCCTTTCTTGACCTGTTGTCAGAGCCGCAGATGGAGCCCAGTGTGGGGCAGGCCTGAGGACTTCTGGCATCTGGAGGACTACCTGCTCCCTCAGGAAAAGCGCGGGGGGTTAGTGGAGCTGAGCAGCAATCTTTCTCCCTAAAATACCCCATCCCAATCCTGAAATTAAAAGTTAAAAATCTAAAAATGGGAGCCTGGTTAACAAAAAATGAAGAGGACTTATACAGGTACTTAAAAGGTTTTGTCCAACAACATGGGCATCCTATAGATAAAGCCTCCATGAAATCATTCGCTAGATGAACCGAAAAACACCACCAAAATGTCCCAGAGAATTTAACATATGAAGACTGGGACAGGCTAGGGGCTTCTTTGTGGAGGGGAATATCCAAAGCAGCCAAAGAAGCAGCCAAAGCCACAAGAGCTTGGACGCTAATTGTCAATATTTTAAAGCAATCAGAGCAGTGGGCGTTGGCTGAATGGTGTAAGTCGCCGCCTGTGGAGCCGGCTCCTCCTCTGAGGACGCCGGTTCGAATCCTGAGGAACTCGCTGTCACCGTCCGAGCTGCTCGGCCGTGGCAAAATGAACCTCAGGAGTAAAGGGGGTGGGGCCAGTTCCACGCACACTGTGCCTCACCTAAAAAATCCATTGCGCAGGCTTATCCTAAAAATCTTCGTTCGCAAAGTCCAGCCAACAACAACAACAACAACAAAGCAATCAGAGAGGAAACTGTTATTAGAAAGAACAGGGGATAGCAGTCGATGCGCGGTTTTGGTGTCAGGTCAAGATCAATACAGAGATTCCCCTGCATCACCACATTTGGGAACACAAAATGATGTTGGAGCCTTGTGTCAGCCCTCTCTGCACACCCCTGACTGCTGCCTTGGGAGCAGTGCACACTGTGGGCCTCAAAACGGCTGCGGTTTGGACCTTGCTTCACAAAACGGCTGCACCAGCTGAAGTCATTCATGAAATGGTGGCTTGAATCTGCCCCCTTCTGGTAGCTGAGCTCCACCTACTTCCCACCCATGGGAAGTTGATGTAATCCAAAATGGTGGCAGCGGACAACACTTGGTTTATAGTTCACAACATCTGGTTCAAGATGGCCATGTCCATGAGGACCTCACCAACAGTTTCCTCCAGTTACAACTAATGCAAAGGCCAAAGACAACACTGAAATGGAACATGACACCTAATGGGTGTCACCTCAGAAACAGGCAGAGATGACTAAGGATCTAGAACTTTTAAATAATTTTTCTGTGTTTTATGATAATGGCAATGCACCACTATGGACCAGCCCCATATCCTGTACTAAAGGATGTTAAAAAGGCTGTCACTGAATATGAACTATGTGCTCCTTTCACCATGGGGCTTATAGACTCTTTATTTGCTGCTTATATCCTAACACCATCAGACATTCAGTCCATCATTAAATCGCTATTTACTGCCATGCAATTTTCTATGTTTGAGACTAAATGGAAGGCCTTAATTAAGTAACAAGCAGAGGATTTATTTTCCACATCAGGGGTACCTGTTGTTAATTGCATAAACATTGTATTTGGTGAGGGTCCTTTCATATCTAATCAAGCCCAAAGAAAAATTCCAACTAATGAATGAAATCTATCAAAAAATCTGGCACTACAGGCAATGAACCACATTCCCTAGGTTTTCTGGATGGATACTACTGTAATAGAGGTCCAGATTTCAGTGGTCCACATGTCTGAAGACCAAAGGGATGGGACTGAGACTGGAAATTGAGGATCCAGTCTTGTATGACTCACTTTACTCTGTGAGACAAGAAATACAATGAGATCACTGGGAAAATAATTCCCATCTTGGTTCAGATATGCAAGAAAGCTCTCCTGCTTCTCTTCTCAGTGAAGTCTGTAGCTCCAAGGATAGGGAGGGGGAAGAGGGAAGTCCACCTACAGTGTCTGTTACAGAGCTGCAGGAGCCCAGGCTCCAGTCTGCCCTTTACACTTGGGAATTCAAGGGGGAGAGTAGTTATATCTTAAACAGAGCATTCTCCGTTCCAAGATTGCAGAAAATAACTCTCTCTGTCAAAACTGGCCTTTGATCTGCTCCCAGGATAATACAGTATTTGAAGCCTGTCATGTGCTAAGGTGAAACAGGAGTGGAATAAATCTCCAGCCATCCCAGACTGGGATGATCGTTGGAAGGGAAGAGCTATGCACTTAGTTATAGTGCTATTTCAGTTGTAAGGAATATTTGTATGATTCAGACAAACCACAAATGATGTGAATCAGTTCTCTCTGTCCTGTGTATGTGAAAGAGAGGCTGCAGCAACTCCCCTTTCCAGTCCTGCTGAGTGCAAACACTGTGCATGGAGAGTAGCTGGCTGTGTTTCCAAAGGAAGGACTGAAATGTCCAGTGACTGCTGAACCAAGCCAGATTCACTGGGACACACACTTCTTTGAGAAAGAGGTCCTAATGAGTTTTGGATGGGCTAGAGGGGCTACACAGAGTCTAAACAGTGTGTACAGGTGGCCCTGGCACTGATAGCATTTAGGAAATCTCAATTCTGTTCCTTCTTCCGCTCCAAGACTGTTGTACATGACCTTGAAGAAATAATTATTTCTATTTCTGTCCAATTTGTCCCTTCAGAAAGAAACTTCAGTGACTCTGTAAAAGCCTCTCATGCAATATGGCTGTACCCCTGTTGCTGTCCCTGCTTTCAGAGTTCCAATATTCCTGTCACTGGTAAAAGGCTCAAGTCAAACAGCCCTCTGTTCAAAAGACAAATGTCTGCACCTCACTTAAACAGAGGCCTTGTGCTGGTTCTCTGCTCTCTGTATTCCACTGGGTACTCTTTATCCTTCAGAAAGAAAGAAAACAATCCATACATGCCAGAAAGACAAATGCAAAGCAAAACAATTCTATTTGCTTGGGTTAAATGCATAGATCTTGAATTGTTTTGGCCCATTTAAACATTACAATACAAAAACTAGCAATCAGCTCTTCTGGATAATTTTAGAAACTGTCTTTTCAAAAGCCAGCAGTGGTATAGTAGCGTGAGAGTAATGAACAGTGACAAATTATTTGTGCAATTTCCAAGGGAAACTGTTGGCATTAACTTGATGCAAGGTCTTTGTTACCTTATGAATAAGAAGTGCAGTTAATATATTATACTCTATGTGTCTTCCAAATTTACCCAGAAAATAATTACACTTTATGGAAAGTTAAGTAGGCAGCAAACTAAGTGGTATGAGAAGCACATACAGTAAAACTCCATTGGCTGCAAACACTGAACAGTTGTTTTGCCCTTCTACTTTGGAGAACTTCATAATTATACATTTAGTGCTACTGAAAGATCCACTGTGCAATTACACAGCCCAGCAATAATGGCACTAGTTACCGTGCAAATACAAGGAGCCCATGGGAGATTAAAATAAAAGTATCAACAGCAATATGTAGAAACAATGTGAGAACCAGCAGTGGGTCCAGGTGTTACTCTGGTGGAGACTTTTATCAAGGTTTGTTCAGTTTAAGAGGAGAGTGTTAAGGCAGTGACTTTGTCCTTCAACAGACATGGCATTAGCCCAAAGCCTCCAAAGAGGGTTGCTCTGGTTTGGCAGGAGTTATAGCATCAGCTGATGAGGGGGTACAATGCCAGGGCTATTCAGCTGCACAGCCCATTTTCTGGCTCATACAGGACTGGAAGAAGTCTGAAGGAGGTCTGGGTCCTAAAGGGATTGGAATAGAGTTCTCACTTTAAAAACATACCTATTAAAGCACAAAGAGAGCTCCTATTTCCAAATTATCTAAGCATCTTATGGTCATTACTAAATTTATAATCACAATGTCTTTCTGAGACAAAGTAACTTAGATATTTTACCCAACATTTAGGTGTCCTAATCCTTGAGCAGGAACCCTTGTCCTGCATTAGAGGAAGAGAGAGGCCCTTCTGAATCAGATTCCAAACTTTTAGTAGAGCTGCGTGAGGAGCAGCTGAAGCTACACGGTGACTACTGACAAGGAAAGCAGAATTGTTTGTGGAGAACTGTGGAGAGTGTCTCAGTACTGGGTCACAGGACAGCTTCTAAATCTTCCTAAACCTAGAACAACCTTCACAAACTTGCAGGTTGGTATCCAAAGGTACATCTACACTGACTTTGTTCTTTACTGTAAAATAGATGGCAAGCTCTGATTTTCAAGAGTTAGGTAATGCCTTCCAGAGCTTAGCTACCTTTTGCTACCACAGCATGCAGACTACTTCGTCTTAGTAGTGCCTTTCAAGACAGAAAGATATCATTGTTTTTGTTTTATAATACAGTGGCCATATACTCAGTGCAATCTCCCCAGACTTCTACACTAAATCAACAGTCCATGCAGTCTGCTGACAGGAAAATGAATCTCTAGTATCTTATCCAGCTGAGGAGGTGCATCCCAACATCTTTTATCTGCAAGGGAGAACCCCAATTACCAGACACGCAGCTGTTTCCCAGTTAGCAGAGGTTCTGCCTTTTCTGCCAAAACTGTGCTGAAGTCCAAAAAAGGCAGTTTCCACAGGATGAGAGCCAGCTAAAAGATATATGGTTCAGGAACTCTGGGGATACTTCATGCACTTAGGAGGTGGGAAGCTGGGGACCTTTCTTGAGCAAGTATCTTCCTCTTTCTTGATCCCTCCATCTTTCTTTGCCCTGAACTGCTTCCTTGCTAAGCAGGAGAGATTCAATCCTTTCAGAGGACCTTCCACCCTCCTGTTTCTGTATCTTGGCTTTTCTGACTTGGACATAGGACCTCTCTTATAGCCTCTCTAAAGGCCTGACTTTTAAAGCAGTTTTTGACTCTTGTAACACTTCTTTTATCACCAGTCCAAGCTTATTCTCTTAATTTAAGGCCTTGAGAAACACTCTCTATGTCTTTCAGAGTAACTTTACCTCCTGAAAAGATGCCATTTCCATTGGAATATAGCATAGGAAGGAAAAAGTTTTTTCCTACAACTGTATAATTTCCTGTTTCTCAAAGGCTTCTTACCATATTCCATCTCCTTTTTGCAAACTTCTACCTCTGCCTAGTCTGTCATCATATTTCATACTTTTTCTGTTACATTGACTGGCACTGCCTCCTTTCTTTCTGGTCTCTTAGAGCACCCTTCCTTTGCAGTGTAGATTTGCCTCTTGATTATGTTGAATACAATTTCCTCAGAGTACAATAAATCCCACTACTCAAACTATCCATCCCATCACAACTATAACTTGGTTTTTTGATACAAAGAATATTCTCCTCTAACAGAGAGTGGACCAAATGCAAGCCTGGCTGATGCCTACAAGTATTTAACTTCAGTGTTTGTATCTGAAAATACCTCTACTTTCTTAATGGAAAACTTCTTTCAGAATTAGCTTAAATCAAGAGAATTAGCTTAAACCAAGAGACATGATTTGAGTATTCTGCTGCTTGGTTTGCAACTCATTTGTAGACTTTTTTAATGCAGTCATTATCACATTCATGTCTCTTGCAAGGTTCTGTTAAGATCTGGTTTACTTCACAGGTAGAAGTGGAACTGCTGTCTCTCAGCAACTGCTTACCAATTCAAATTAAATTAATTTTATTAAAATTACAACAGCACTCTCAGCATATTCATCTCGTTCATTGTAATAGAAGTCTGAATTTATACAGCCTTTTGTCTAGAAACCTGATGTATATTACATGTCTATGTCAAATCAGTTCTTCTAATATCCCTGTGAGAGAAGTTAATAAATACACTTTCAAGACCGGTTTTTTTTTTCCAGGCTTGTATTTAGTTGCTCAGATATATTTATAGTCTTGTAAAAAATCCTGAATTCGGTTTTAGTGCTGGATAAATCCCTATGTTAATTTTCCAGTGTTTTTTTTTTTTTTTTTCATCAGGTGCTTGAAATTACTGAACCGTAGTACTTGTCAACTCTAAACTAGAGGCCTGGTAGTAATGGTGTTTGTGGTGTTGTAGGTGGCTGTGTTTCAGAGCTGGAGCTAGTAGAGTCTACCTTTTATAAGTGCATCAATTGTGGCTTAATCTTTGGAGTTACTACAGATACAGCTAAGATAGAGTAGACTGGACATGCTATCAGCAAAATACTCTGTAGTTGTATCTCTACCTGTTTCCTAAAACTGCATTCCTATTTAAAATCAAAACTGAAATATTTACATCTCCATATTATGTATTTGGTTAGCAAAGTACTTTGTTCTGAACAAGCATTTTATAAACAGATTGTCAAGTCATCCCACTTTTGGCTGGAATAGAGTTAATTTCCTCCCTATTAGTTGGTACAGTATTGTCTTTTGGATTTAGGAAAGCATCACTGATTACAGTGATGCTTTAGTTGTTCTTTAGTGGTGCTTATCATAAGTCAAGGACATTTTAGCTTCTTATGTTACCCTGTCAACGAGGAGCTCGGGAGTCACAAGAGCCTGGGAGGAGACACAGTCAGGATAGCTGACCCCAACTGACCCAAGGGATATTTCATACCTTATGTCATCATGCTCAGTTTAGAAAATGGTGGGAAACTTGACTGGGAAGTCATTGCTGAGGAGCAGGCTGGACATCCATTGATTGGTGGTGAGCAACTGTTTTTCAGTTGTATCTCTTGCTTTTCTTGGGTTTTATTTCTCTTTGTGTTATTTTCCTTTTCATTACTTCTTCTTCTTCCTAATATTATTATTTTATTTCAATTGTTTAACTGTCCTTATCTCAACCTATTCGTTCTATTAATTTTACTCTTCAGATTCTCTCCTCCAGCCTGCTGATGGGAGCTGGGCAAGCAGCTGTATGGTGCTGAGTTGCTGGCTGGAGTTAAACCACAACAAAAATGTATATTCATTCAGTCAACAATGCTTTAATATTCATCTTTTTTTCTTTTTCTTTTTTTNTTTTTTTTTTTTTTTTTTTTTTTTTTTTTTTTTTTTTAATAAATTCTGCAGTTTACAGTAAAGAAATTTTACCTGTTGTCTTCAATGAGAATTTTCCTAGGACTAATTTTGAGTCTACAATATGTCTCTTACTTCTTTCTTTCCAAAAATGAAACAAATCAAATGGTCCTTACAGTTTCACAGACATTTACATTATTTAAGCAGAATTTATGTTTCAAGGACTGCAGACTGAAGAAAATCGAGCTGTTTCTCTGTTCATCTCTCCGATTGGCACCCTTTTGTGATTTAACTTAATAACCTGGCTAAGAAATTACTGAGGAAGAGCAACCAGATCATTTTCTTCTACATTATTGAGCGGAATCATCTCAGAAAACAATCTGGCAAAAATGTTCAAATGGTTCAAGTGAACCACATTTTGAGGGTTCCTGATTCTCAGACTGACTTTAAAAAGTGTACACAGGATGAGTTCAGAAGTAAATGCCTACACTGCAAACATCTCTATCTAGGGAAGATAAACCTCACCTTAAGCAACTCTTGCTTAAGCTGAGTAACTCAGCCTGCCCACGATTCTCAGACTGCATCAGACATGCTGACAAGACTGTACCCCTCAAAAAGACATGGCTATAACTTTCTTTGTAAAAGCAACAGAAAGTTTTGTTTTATTGCAGGTTATTAACCACAGCTGAGTTATCAGAACTAGGGTGAGAGACCCCTAACTTTACCTCCTCCCAGATACTCCTCCTTAACTCTGGAGCTCTATTTTTCCAATAAAATATATCAATTGTCAGACTGCATGCTGCAGGCAGGAATGAAAAAAATATGGAAATGTATCAGCCCTCACTTTCTTCTGTTTCTCTGTAGAATTGCCTTTGTAATTCTCTTTTCATGTAACAATTATCAGTTAGAAAAAAATTGTAATTTAAAAAACCCTGTAATTTACCATAACAAAAGAATGAATTAAAAGATCAAAATTTGGAAAAGCAAAAGCTTTTTCTGAAGACATGATCATTCTTAATATTAGCTTAATATCAATGAAGAAAACTTATTTGGTTTGGTTACTGATGTTAACACCTCACTGTCATCATGTTTCTTTGGCTCTTTTGGCAACAATTATACAAATTAGTGTAAATTTTCATCTGAAAGAGAAGATGGAGTCCAGGTGGCAGGTAAAGGAATAAGGACATTGATTAATTTATCAGTTTAGCTAACTCTTCTGTGCCCTAAAAATAAAACAGAGAAGCTTGTAGCCTGTTAAATACCTTAGAAGAAAAATGTAGAAATGGATATTCTAAAAAAACCCCAAAACTTGTCACTTCTTCTTGCCTTTCAAGAGAGAAATTAAAAGCTGAAAAGGAAATTAAGATGCATCAGCTAGCATTTTTAAATGAGGAGCTTTTAACATATGCCAAAGCAATGACACTTCCAGGATGAATGAGTCTGTGGAGACCAACCTCTCTAGCACAGCATGTACACAGACCTGCAGTAATCCTTCACATGGGTAACCATGCAATGGTTACATAAGTGTTATGAATATTTTTGGCAGCATGAAGTTTGCTGTTGGGAAGAAAAATACAATTTGTTTGACATATAAGTTTAAAAGTGTGTTGAGGATGGAAGAAATTATAAGATTTCTTTAAAACTTGTTTATGTAGACAGTTGTATGGAAGACAATTTGAAAGCTAAAAACAATCAAATCGTATACTTTATACTGTATTTTTTATGGGGGTTTTTTTGTTTGTTTTTGTTTTTTTAATTTCCATTTGACACTCCTTTGAGTAAGAAGAAGGAAAAATAGAAGAATAACAATGGAGGTTTAGAGCGTGTGTAGGATTTTCACTGCAGATGAGGCAAGATGGATGTCTAGGGCAACTCTGACCTTTTAGAGGTCTGCAGAACAAGAACACCTGGGAGACCAGTTAACTTGAATTCTTGCACACAGAGTGATCCACAGCTGAGGCTGGGATTGGGGGACCAGGGGTCGGAGCAACTGAGTTATGCTACAGTGAGATCTCTGGTGTCTTGCCCCAACAAGTTCCTCTAGCAGGGAAAGCAGTCAGGAGCTCTTTTGTAGCCTTGTAGTTCACCCCAACAAGTTCCTCTAGCAGGGAAAGCAGTCAGGAGCTCTTTTGTAGCCTTGTAGTTCACCACCTGACACCTTCACTGAAGGTCCCAGTTCACCCCCTGTTTCATGTGTCTGAAGGAACATGCATTGATTCACTGACAGCAGCTAATGTTAGCATTGGTCATGAAAGATTTGTTGGCATATCCTATTATGTTATTGGCACATCTCTCACTTGACAGAGAAGGTGACAGAGCACACACCTCTTCCTGTGCCTCCCTGAAGTATGTGACAGCCTTCTCAGTGGAGATGTGGACACAAAGTGAAGATGTGACTAAGTAACCCTGGAGTTCTTGGGCTGATTTCATTGAAGTCCATGTAGCCCAGCAGCAGAATGAATCTACTTCTACATTTTCGAGTTTCAGAAATTCTAGACTAGTTCCTTTTCAAATGAAAATATTCTCTACAACTTGGAAAGAAGCATAGTCACGTTTTATCCCTTTCAAGGAACACCCACTTAAACAATTCCATTTTGTAACCATTTTCTCTGAGAGTTCATTCTGATGTAGAGACAACATGGTGCAAACAGAGATAGATAAAATATTATTTATGCAGTCCTTTGCTGTTTATTTACAGGCAGAGTGTCAGTGTGCTTGCTCAATTCACTCCTGCCCTTTCCTTGACAAGCCACAAGCTGCAGATCCTTGCTGTCTCCAGGGTCTAGCAGAGAGGAAAGGTCATGCTGCAGGCATGGAGTAACAAGAGCACCTGGAGATTCCAATGAGGTCTTCAAAGGGATACAGGCACTAATATGGGTAAGAAGTAACCATTTTGGTATACAAACACTTTGGGTTTTTTGAGCCTTGCCTCTATGGTTAAAGATTTAAAACAAACAAACAAACCCAAAAAACAAAAAACACACAAAAGGAGGGAAAAGATCTGTCTCTTAGAGAAAATGGTTCAGATTGGCTTACATAATCACTTTTAAGGACTATCCTGCTTTTGTGGACTTTTCCAGAAGAACAGGAAGGCCTGTAAGAGATATAAAGAGCACTACAGTGGCCCAAAACAGAGCCAAGAGAGACTCTGAAAAGCTGTTAACAGCACTTGAGAACACAATAAATTTTGTGGATAACTTATCTGCCTATTTACCAAATGCTTACAAAACGAAGCTGAGATCCCCTGCAGGAGAATTCTCCCTTGCTGAGAGGTGTCAGCACAAAATAGTCAGGGGAACGGACTATCTAGATATTAATAGGGGCATTTTCCTCAGCAGATGTATGTAGTTTTGGATAGAAACAAATGGCTACACTTATAAATCAAAAAGGACCAAGGATGTTTTCACTGGCACTGAGACTAAGTGGCACAGCCCAGCTACGTTCATGCTACTTACCAGGTCTCTCTAGCTTTTCTGTACCCTGGGTTGTAGCCCAAAGAGAAAAGGATTTTTTTTTTTTCATTTAAACTTTCTGAAATAGTGTGAGGTCAGTGCATCAGCCCATCAGAGTGGAAGTTTCATATCACAGCACTGGATAACTTTTGTTGCATGTGCTGAGGTTTCTGAGGGAAAAAAGTTTGCTAGGATAGTAAGACCTGTACATGGCAGAAAGAGCCAATTTAAAGTTGTTTCATTCTTACTGAGCTTCAGTAGTACTCTCTGCTGAAGTACTTGAGAACAGTTTTCAGTCATGGCCTTGGTAGAGCCGGTTGGAAAAGTTCAAAAAAAGCCAGTGAGTGAGCTAGCAACCAAGCAGAGGAAATGAGTCAGGGATCCAGTGCTGACATCCCTGATTCTCTTACTTATGAATGTGGATGTACACTGAGTGTCACCTGAGCCACTCTGCCCCACACAGATCTAGCTGTCATACGATTTATTCTGAGTTTCATCTTAAGATCAAGACACATAAAGTGGGTCCATAAAACTCTGATATGTTTTAATAATCTTTTTCCAGGTAAACTTCAGATCTTAAAACTCCACTCAGCTTCTTAAACTCTCCAAGTGTTTACCTTTCTGCTAGAAAATTTTATACAAACTGCAATGACAGCTAACAAGAGACACATCAGTCCTGCAAGCATTAAGCTGTTTGGAGTCCAGGTTACCTTCAACTTGTCTTTGATCCTGTCTGTCTTGCCTAGGCAGTGTAATTAAGGAAACCTACTATGCCTAATCCAAAGCAAAACACAGAGTTATTCACCAGAGGTCCATAAAGCCGGGAAGTTTCTTCTTTACTTATAAACCATAGTATTTTTCAGTATTCCCTCAAAGAGCTTACAGAGTTGGGAAAGGACCACCTCTGTTGCACAAGGGTGTTGTGAGGGTAAATGATCCATAAAGGAATAGAAAATAAACACTGATTAAACTTGCAGTTGACAGCAGTTCAGTGACACAGTAATGCAGACAGCTGGATTAAATACAGGAGCAGAGAAAGCACATTACACTTGCAGAACTGAAGACTTCTGGAAATAAATAAAGACTTTAGACTTGTACTCACCTTACTGTGAGCTCCCAGTGCATTTCTGGCATCTGAAGTATTAAAACCATCCCAGGTGTATGAACAGGGAATCCCTTCAACTCTGGTTTCTATTCACAGGGCAGTGACACTATAGCAGTGTATCGTGTCCACTTGTATTGTCCATGTCAAAAAGAGTGCAGATGTACTCAAAAGGACCCCTGTAAAATGATCCACTGATTAGAAAGCAACATTGCAACAAGAAGTTAGATTCTGTGCTCTACTGAGCTCTATTCTGTGCTGAATTGTGTACAGAAAGAACTGGACGACATAAGGAAGTGCTTTTTTTTCCAGCCTTTCTGGCGGAGGAAAGCAAGATTCAGCACCTGAAAACTGAAGTTAGACAAATTAAGACATGATATACTACTAGGGAGTTAATTAAAGCATTGAAACATTTTATCCAGTAATGTCTCTATATTTGTGAAGGATATACTGTCTCCTAAAGTCTTTCAAATTAAATTGGGCATCAGTCAGAAGGGAGATGCCTTAACCCAGCTACAGTTTATACAGGTCTGGTGAACCCTTCAGACCCTGTAATGCAGATCAAGAGCTGTGAATATTCTGCCTAGTCCTGGGTTTGGTTACAAAATGGGTAGAAAAACATACCAAGTCTTGAGAATACTGATAACCCTTGCGGCTTAATGTTAAGGCTGCAATGCAAATCAAAGCTGGTGTTTCAAGCCTGTGGCCAGTTGTCCTCAGGGTAAAGGAGTGTGAACATGGGCTTTAGACAAACAGAACTGAATGAAAACTAGAACTCTGAGTAAGAAGTTTTCAGTAGAAAAAAAGTAGCTTCAGGCAGTCTGCCTTGCATGCACATGAATTTTCTGTGTGGCAATATATATTCATGTTAAATCTATGAATAAACTTGTACTATAAGGTTCTGTTGCTATTAATACTTAAAGCCCCATGAACTGAAGTGTTAATGAACTTTTGAACCTTTATTAATGTGAAATGTACTAAGTGTGTCAGGCGGTGGAGAAAGACAATTAATGGGCTAGTGGATGACATCCAGGTTAGGGAAGGCTCAGTTCATGGGATGTCAAAAGTGCAGAAGATAAGACATCATGCATTGTCAGGAGCCTGACTTTTTTCCCCAGTGTTAAATCTTGTCTAATCAAAACTGTTCAAGAACTGCTAGCAAGCTAGTTTGGTTTCCTTTTTAAAGGCTCCTGAACTAAGGAGGCACCTCAACATTTCTATTATATTGTCTATTAAAATCTCAAAGTCTACTTTAAGAATAAACTTTTAAAAACAGACACCACTTTAATCTGAGGATAAAAAAATGAAGATGAAATTTACTTACATTCTGATACCTAAATATAGATATATATAAAACTATAAAGTATTTATAAATGCATACATCCACCATCTTCAGCATTTCCAAGTTCTCCTCTCTGTATCTTACATATGTTTATTTGAAGTGCTATATCAGTTCATCTAATTAATCTTGTAGTAAACGAAGAACATTGATGAAGAGATGGTTTTAAAACTGTTGTGTGCCATGAGCGTTGATACCATTGCAATTTCTCTTGCTTTCTCTAAGCAGACACAGGACAGTGACCTGAGACTACGTGGCTGACCTCTATATGGAGGTAAGTAAATGGTATTTGATAGCTTGTGACAGGCACAGTCCAACAGCAAAGCGACTTTTCCTTAAAGTGACAGCACTTATTCCATTGCATGATTATGGCATTTTAGCAATTGGGTCTCATCCTGACTTTTAAAAATCACTTCTGTTTTGTGTTTAATACTGTAATTGTGACATCAGTTTTCCCCTTGGTCCTATTTTAATAATCCCCCTTGGTCTTCAACTGTATGAAACTAAGGAATAGGAAAGATTATATGACAAGGTGAGATGTTTAGGATTTTCCTTGCCATGAGTCACATCTTCATCTTTATAAACACACAGTTCTCAGTAAACTAATCACTCTCAAAAAGAATAAAACTCTTATCCTCAGGGAATATGCTGCTTTTCACTGTTCCTAAAATACTATACACAGAATGGGCTCAGTCTTGCTGCCATGGTTGTCTGGAACCAAAGGGAAGAAGGTCTAGGAACATTTCCAATAAACTTTCAGAGCCAGCCATTGAGAAGCCAGGACTCATTTTCCATGTTCTGGAAGAGAGTAAGTTAAATTACTGCTAAAATACGAAGTAAATATGATTTTTGGATCTGTTTCTCTTCCCTGCTTTTCTACAGTTTTTCATGGGTCTCAGTGACTGAATGGACGTGTTTTGCTTAATCAGCAGTCAGGGCAATGTGGAGACAATCCACACACAGCCCCTTAGAGATTGGAGCACCCAGCAGCAGGCTTGCATTTGACAAGTGAGTTTGAATTTACTTCTTCTTGCAGCTGTTGAGGAGATTTTCATCTCTAAATTTCTCATGCTGCTCCTGAGCCCAAAATTCACATGGAGTTTACAAATCACCAAATTAATTTAGTGCCTTGCAAAAAAAACCCCAAAAAAAACAAAAAAAACCAAAAAACAAAAAACCCAACCAACAAAAAACCATAAGAAAAGACAGGAAACATTTGGAAGGAGAAGTAAAATATAGCTCTGCCCTTGATCTGCTGTCTCAGTTTAGGTGAGTTATTTCAGCCTTAGTCTCTGTTTCTCTTTTGTCTTTCTTGGCTATTCTACTACAGTATCCCTTAAGACAAAAACTGTCTATCTCTATTAGAATCAGACAGTTCCTTGTACAACAGTGTCTTCATCCCTAAATATTTACTTGACGTTTAGTGATGCAAATAGAAAAAAAAAATAACTTACCACACTGCTAACTCATTTAGTTCTTTAAAATGCAAATTGAGTTATGTTTTGTTATAAAGGTTTTATTGCTTCAAAATCATTAATGATTTGGGCTAATATGGCTAACTTATATGCTTCTATTTGCTCTTAGTTGAGATTCTCCAAGGGAAACACAATTCTACCCAAATACCTATTCTACCAGAATAGGTTTTTTAGGTAACACGAAGAATGTTTTTTGTTATTATTATAAGCAGGCATAAGTACATTTGGATAGTTTAAATGGATTTATAACACACTGAAATTAAAGAGGCTACCCAGGAACTGACACTCAATATGATCCAGGACACTCCAGGGCTCATCTCTTTTAAGCTAAAGACAAAGGTATATAAATTTATGAGCTAGGCCGGGCAAGCTAACTCTGGTAACAGAAGAAAAATAACCCAGTAATTTTGTCTCTGTGCCCTGGTTAATTAGTGTTGCCAATAGACCAGGGTAATTAACTTATGTGCTGTGATAAATTAATGTTGTCCTGTTTGCAGGGTCCAATTAGATATCTCTGCCAAGCACTGTGTAATATTATGTAAATGTTCCAGCTAGGCCAGCATGATGCACAGCATAGATGCATCCAAAAATCAAGCTGTGAAAACTGATCAATCTTTGAATCGCAAGCCATTTATCTGTGTAGTTCAGGACAGAAAGTGTTCACCAACTGCTACATTACCCTGATGTTAAATACATTACAGTGCTTTCCAAACTTCATTTGAAGCACCAGACACAAGAAAGTGCCAAAAACTTAATAACAGGTGAGAGACGGTGAAGCTGTATGTTTCAAAAACATTAGGTAATGATTCGTGATGCAAATAGGCTCCAGATCGCTCAGATTTCAAACATAGCTGCTTTGAATTGTAATGACAGATAATCTCATGAGAGAAAACAGGCAGAAAAGATACAATCACCTTTCTCCACCAGCAGGCAGACCATGTTGAGTAAAGATACTGATGTGGAAGTCTATGAGGTTGATAAATTAGACCTGACAAGCACATTGTATGGAGTATAAAATGTTGTGCAACGTATGTATTGGAGTTGATCTGTCAAAAACCGATTAAGAAAGAATCACATATCTTAGTACTTCACTGTATTTTGGAAGGCAAGAGTCTCACTAAATGTAAATGTCCACACTGGAAATGTCTAAATCTGAGCTAATCACTTAATTCAGTGGAGGACATGAACTTTCTGAGAAGAATACAGTCAGGGCAAAAGAAATCATCTAAACTAGTTCATATGCTTCACTACAGACAGACCTGTTTTCATTTCCCTTGCATTAGAGAAAGTAGCTTAGAATTATTAATTTACATCAACATGTCTGCTAACACTATGGATATTTAAAATGTCAGATAAAACCTACTGTCTGATTTATTTTCATCTGATATTTATGAATAAAATTCCATAACAATCTGCATTACTCAAATATAGTAATGATAAATATGAATGAAGAGTAAGATCTATGACTGATTAGATGATAATAAATACTCCTGGCAACATCTTATTTTTTTCTCCGAGAAAAAAAAAAAATGTGTCTAAGTATAAAGGTGCATAGAAGAAGATACATATGTTGCATGTAGAGAACACAGAACATACCTCCTAAAACACACATAAGTGGCCAGAGGAGGACTTCACAGGTCTGAGATTCACAACAGTACTCCCACAGCTGCCCATGCAAAGCCACCTCTGTGGTCCATTATGTCACTAAGAACCAGCTCAGGTTCTCCACAGCAGAAACATATTCAAGGGTATGTAGTCAATTTGAAGATACTGTCATTAGATATACACTCACAGTCATCCTTTGCTGTCAACAGAAAAGAAAGGCACCTTCATAGGTCACTTCAGATCTGAGATGTTAGCACCTATTGAAAGTCTGTCTCCCTCCAGTGACTGTGCAATTTATGCAGCCTTTTGTTATGAAAATTCTTTATTATATCCATCAGTCTTTATTATATCCATCAGTCTTTATAGTATGACAGAGTATTAACTTTGTTAATATATATTAGTTCACAATATACCCTGTAATACAGTGAGATAGTGGAATTTGATAATGTTTGTGTTTAAGTAAAACAAACTAAAGAACAGAAATAAAGACATTGTTTCTTCAAAGCTTACAACTGCTCATGAAGGATAAAGGACACCCCTGGAAAACCAAGATGACACCAGCCTCCAAGTCCCCCTAGAGTCATAGAATCATTTAGATTGGAAAAAGACCTCTGAGACTATTGAGTACAACTGCTAAACTTAGCACTGCCAAGTTCCTTACTAAACTGTGTCCCCAAGTGTCATATCTCATAAATACTTTCAGGGATGGTGACTCAAAGGCAGGTTTTTCCAATTCTTGACAACTCTTCTCATGAAAAGAAAGATTTCCTACTATCTAGTCCAAACCTCCTCTGGCACAACTTGCGTCCTATCACTTGTTAATTGAGAAAAGAAACAGGTCTTCACCTGGCTACAGTCTCTTTTGAGGTACTTGTAGAGAGCAATGAGGTCCCCCTAAGCTTCCTTTCCCCCAAACTAAACAACCCCAGCTCCCTCAGCTGCTCCTCATAAGACCTGTACTCCAGACCATTCCTCACCTCCCTTATCCTTCTCTGGACTTGCACCAGAACATCAATGTCTTTCTTGCAGTGAAGGGTCCAAAAATGAACACAGGATTTGAGGTGCAGCCTCAGCATGCAGAGGAATGATCTTTGCCCTGGTCCTGCTGGCCACACTATTGCTTATTTTCTGACATGTCTTTGAAATGCTTCCAGCATCATCTGGTATCATAGATAAGTAATTATGTAGGGACTGACTCTGGGATGCCTGGATCAATAGAAAAGCAGCAAGAATGCTGAAGAAATACAGTTGCCTTGCAAGTTTTACAAATAATAGTAATTGCCAGTGTGGGAGCTAGTAATCAGTCAAATCACGTTTACCCAATACAAATAACAACCCTGTGTAAAACCACATTCAGAGTGCTTAAATTTGTCTGGGATACCTGACACACATGGACAAATATTTATTTTTGTAACTGTGTACTAACCTCTCTTCTTGGTCAGCAAGGGTCAATTGCAAATTTTCATAACATCTTACTTTAGTATCTACCTAACTAATTCAAGTGAGATAAATGTGAACCAACAACAGTAAGAGATTTGCTAAAGCACAAATAATTAAATTGTTACATAATCTAAATTAGAACCAAGATTATTTAGATAGAACACTAGTGTTTGGACTATAAGGCTTTCTATCATAAGTCTTTGGGTATGCAATATTATGAATCATAATTAATTTTACTATCAAAATTAACAGGCCTTGTACACATGTAAGGAAATATATAAAATCTTTTAATGGACTGAGCTCAGATTTGTATGAACAGAATTAAATTGTTCAGAAGCAGCAAGATATAAATTTCTTTTTAATAGTGAGCTGAAATCAGCAACACTGGGAAAGAAAAATGACTGAGTCTGACCTTGTGTTTCTAATGATTCAAAAAGATAAGGAGAACTTTTTTTCTTTCCACATTATTAATGGTACTTTGGCCAAACACTTTTCAGAGTCAGGATATTTTTAAACTCCTCATTATTCAGCTGTTAAAAAAAAAAAAAAAACAAATCCAAAAAAACCCCAAGAACAACAACAAAAGGCACAAACTGACCACAGAGCAACAATATAAATCCAGAAATTCCTATTTCCTCCTACACATATTTAATAAGTTGTGTACTATCTCTTCAACTTTAAGCATAAAGTAATATATTCTGCAAATGTTCACACTGTACAAAACAGAGAAACTGTAACACCAATCCAGTCAACGCACCACCACCATCCTGACTCTCTACTGGAGTTAAAAAGTTTCAATTTTGTCTGAAAAACTGCTTATGCCTACTGGAAAAAACTCTTTTCTCTCAATACTTCTTCTCAACAAGGAAGAATCTTTGAAACTGTCATTGAAAATTTGGTGGACTATAGGGCTGACAGAGGAAATAGAGACATACCCAAGTTATTTCACCTGTATTCCTGAGCCTGTCAGAAGATGGAACGTAATGCCTTTGATACTTTACCCTTTAGCTCTTCAGATGGGCTAAATAAGTTGCTGAGTGGGATGGAATCAAGGAACTGATGGGAAACATCTGGTGGAAAGCTTTAGGGAATAGGCCACCTGAATCTGGTCCATACACTGTGATATTCCAGGAGCAAAAAATCACTTGGCAGATTTCTGTGTTTACAGCTAAAGGTCATACTCTTTCTCACAGCTTGTCCAAAGTGAGAGAAGGCAACAGTTCATATGCAGTTTGATGTATGTTTTCAGCTGCCATGAACCAGAGCAGTCACTGGAAGCGGTCCTGAGCTTCTCTCACTCCATCTGTTTAGTTGTGGCCCCCTTCCACTCTTGATGTTGTGTTGGCACATGTATTTGAGTGTTGTGCAATGGAAATGACCAGGGAACTGATCAGACTGAAAAATTACCTGTCCACAAAACCCAAAAAGAAGTTAATTTTCTTTTATAACTCAATGCTTAAAGTGCCCTGACCTTGTCTATTATGCAGTCAGTTTCTTTCCAGAGTAAACTGTAAATGCTATGATTCCTTGTTTAATTAAGATACATACAGGGAGACTGTCATACAGGGAGTGACTGAAGCTCAAGGTGACATAGCCCCAATTACATTATTTGCTATGTTGCTTGTTGTGTTGCAGTATTAAAATTTCTAAACCTTAACATGTTAGATATTTGTTCCTTCACCCTTCAGTATTCTATTTGATTTCTTGCACACTACTTTTGCCTCTCTGAAAAGCAAATCTGGGGATGAAAGACATTGATTATTTGTGTGTTTCTGCTCTCAGCTTCAAATTAGCTTCCAGGCTTTGCATAACAAGACACAAATTATTCATGTGAGAAAACCAAGAAGTGATTTATTATCATGTCTGATTTCCAGTGAAGAATTTTTTTCAGATCATCCAGCAAGGAGGCTTTCCTGTTTCAAGTAAGATAAATTACAATTGACACTGGAATTCAAAACATTACTCCAACCTTTCTAGTTCTTTTGGTCATACAGAAACTAAGCCCATGAATTACACTGACACCAATGAGCCCAGATTAAAATGTCTGAAATCCTTTGTGCAGACTCAGACCTGTCTAGTTTTACTGCACCACTAGAGCACTTTTCCTCACCTTGGGAAGACAGAATGATCATTACCCTTACCTTACCAGGATGATGTCTGGAGTGAATTGGGAACAATCTATGAGAGACAACTTTTTGGTTTATATGTAGAAATGAATAGAACAGGAAATGTTATACTTTGGAATACGCACCAGTCAAAGGACAATGAACCTTTCCCTTCCCTTGCACACCCTGCACAGCCTATTTAGGCCTTGGACTAGCAGGCATAAATGAACACCATTGTTTTAACCACATCTTCCCTGTAGTAATCAGGAAAAACAATATTTAATCCAGAGCTGCAGCAGGTGCAGGTTCAGGGGAAATATGATAATCTACTGTTGATAGAAGGTAACAAGTTGATGGAATAACTATGGTTTTAAATTGAACATTTAAGAGGAGAAAGATGGCAATGGAAGGTTGTTTTGGGCACACAGGTGTTAATATCACTTATGCTAAATAGTAGGAAGTGCTCTTTAAAACAAGCGAAAACAGAGAAACTGTCTTGAATATCCATCCCTGTTCTGGAGCAGAAGGAACATCTCTGAAGTAGTACAGAGGAAAGTGAAGGAGCTCAGACAAAGCAATACTTGGGGATGTGAAGTTTATGAGAACATTTCTCATTAGGTACATCCCTAAATAGCCCCTAACAAGACTTAAAGAATGCAATTAATTGTCTCAAAGCACTGCAAAAGAAGGAAATTCCCCTAAGCCACCATGAAAGGAACTTGCAATAAGAGCAGATGGCAACAACAGGAACCAGGTCTGTTGAGGCAAATGTGGGTAACCTACTCAAACAAGGATTTCCACTGTGGAAAACTGAGAAAGGAAAGTGTTAATTACAGACCTAAACACATGAAAATGTTTGAAATTACCACACTGGACAAAATTCCACTGTGCAAGCCGTGGGAAAGAAAACAACTGCTTACACCCATGACATCCCAAGCTGTGGGAACATCTGGGACAACCTGTAAATATCCAGGACTTGGACTGTATAAAAGTGTTACCCAGAAGCACAACTCTGGGACCCTCAGCAGTGACAAGACCAGAAGAAAGACCCACTGGGATGCTGTCAGAATCCTTGTGGTGGTGATAGTTTTATCTATTTACTTAATCTCTGTTTCTCTCTCACTCTGTTTCTCCCCCATCTTCTTCTCTCTTTCTCTACATCATATTTATTATTAAATAAAAACAATACTATTGACTTTGGCATATGATCTCATTTGCACCTTAAATTGAGCAGAGGCATCTTTTAATAACCAGATCCTAACAGTTCCATGTTCTCCCTCTGTCCTGAGCCATGACATAACAGATCTTCTCACCTTGCGCCTTGGGAAATATGAGTAGCAAGATGGGGTTGACTCCACTTATCTACATTTAGGTTCTCTTTTGTCTCTTGCTTGGGATCTGTTGGGTAGCTTTCTGGATGACAGACTGGGGGTCTCAGTACTCTAGAGGTCATTAAAAAGGGAATGGTTACAGCTATCAACTATAGAAGAGACTGCTCTGAGTTTTGGTATGCCCATGGAAAAGGAAGGGATGTGAAATTTGGTGGCCTTGGAATCTAATTCATTTACTTCATTATGTCATCTTAGAAAATACCTTTGATATCTTACAAAAAAGAACCCCAAAACTTTAAAATTCTTAGTCATGTTTAAAAAAAGAAAATTTCTCTACAGAAAGTAGTAATTGTAAATTGTAATTTGAAATTGCAAATATTAAAACCTGAGTCAGAATTTGTATTTAATAAAACAAAAACTATATATGGATGACTGCTATGTGAACGCCTGAGTGTCCATTTAATATTTTAAAACTCTTCAACTGTTTAGAGCAGAGTGAGGATGATTTGATTTCCAGACTTGTCTG
>VXAU01003501.1:267199-309190 GCA_013399695.1 Formicarius rufipectus | reverse complement strand
AAAAAAAAAAAAAGAGGGACAAAAGACTCATACATTAATCAACTTTTACCCTAATAACTTAATGGAGGTCTAAAATGAATGGAAATTCTGCTATTCACTGTAATGAAAGGTGAATCTAACCTGTAGCTTCTCTTATAAGTAGACCCTGGGTGTAGGTTTAAGATGTTGTATAAAATGGCTTTAAAATTGGTCTAATATTATTAAATCATCTTCATGCAGGACATGCTTATTATTTCTCACCCTTTTTCAACTCTTACACTTTTGGCAGGCTTGATTTCTAAAGATTATGATATCTCTCAGGCAGTGCTGTGCCTTTACTCATATTTGTTTGCACATTTTATTCAATAATATAACCCTATAAATAAAAAATAATAATTTCTGTAATAGTGACTGTATTTCAATTAGTTTTTAAATGGCTCCAAAATCCTTAATGTGACAATACATTATATATAGGAAAAAGTAATGTGTGTCAAGATTTTTGAGATGCACAGCTCAAACAAAGCGCGTCAGCTTTGGCATAGATTCCCACCCAAGGAAGGTACCTAAGCAGTACCAAGGAGATTAACTAACTTTGGTGATTCCAGTCTACAAGGACTGCCTGATCAGCGTATGACCCAGGGCCTCATTAAACTATGGATTGTTTATTAACTATGTTTATGATTCCTGTCCCGAAGGGCTTGAGTGTTAAGCAGAGGACACTAAGACAAGAAGTAAATTAAGATCTAGTCTATGCCTGTCTCAGGGGATACTGAGTTTGAAATCCACTTAAAATGACACAAACAGTCCCTGCTTGTAAGATGCTCTTTCATCAATGTGTGGGCATTCCTGTTGAGAGGCATTTCTTGCCTTTTATACAGAAATTTTCTAAATATGAAGAAAAACTAGCATGAGAAGGAAGAATGAAGTGATGGAGGTATTACAATCCAAAATGGTTGAGATTGTGATTATTTTCCAACAACAGACATAAAACCTCACTGAGTTGTGGTCCCTCTGTGTTGCTTCCATCTTCCATTAAATCTGATGCTTTGTTTTTGATTTAGAAATGTTTACAGGTAGTAAGGAGCTACATTTAATCAAGGTGGTGAAGCTGTAAAAGATCAATCACTTCCTCTCTCTGGTTTTCTGGAGTGCACCTTCTAGTGCTTACCTGAATTTGTAGTAGTAATTTCAAGGACTGAGCTTGGAGGTAGGAACTGGAGATTTGGATTACCTGTCTTCAGAGCCAAAAATCCACTGCACAGACTAAAACGACACAAAGTTTTGTAATATAATACATCTAAATTCTCAAATGTAAGTAGAATGGACCTGTTTCAAGCAACTAAATTAGGTGCTCCCTTGAAAGTCACCAGTAAAAGGGAAGTTATAACTGCAATTTACCATACATGCCCCCCCAGATGTCTGCCTCTTTCTTCAGAATATTTTAGTCTAGGCCTTAAACTCAGCATCTCAAATTGCTATTTGCTGGTAATACTTTTTTATAGACCTCTATGAAATCACTAGACTCATTCAGCTGTTAACAGTTAAGCAGGTATGGAAAAGATGCCAGAACTAGAAAGTTTTGTTTTGTTTGTTTGCTGGTTTTTGTTTATTTGTTGTTTGTTTGTTTGTTTTTAAACTTCATGCTTTCAAGGACTAATGCTCTCCTACAATGTGTAAACACATCTTAAGAAAGTTCTGTATTTGCAAGTGCTTGAAATGTTTTACATATTATAAAATAATATTTATATATTTATACTTGAGCCGTGGGGGGACCCTGAGTGAGTGAACGAGATGGTGACAGACTATTTCAGGAAGAAATTTGCAAACATATTCTCAGGAAAAAAGCAGTGGTTTTGCTGTGTTCAATGACTTAATTTCAAGAAGTTTGTTGCAAAGTTGTAAAAAAATCAGGATGGCAAGTAGATAATTGTTCTTTTCAGCTCCACAGGGACTCAACAGGAACATCTGCAAGATGCTACCTCCCACTAGGCAGAATAAGGCAGGTAATGATGAGAACACGCATGAGAATAATTAAACCACACGTTTCAGAAATACAACTGGGGAAATACCAGAAGGCTTGTGAGATTCCAGTGTCCCAGAGGAAGTCTGCAGAGTTCCTGCCCATTTCATGGAGTTCTATGTCAGTTTTGCCAATAATCTGGGTAGAATTTTGCCCAAAGACTGTCCTGTTAAAGGTGTTGGTGATGAAAGAGATGTCTGTCAAGAATTCCAGAGTAAGAAAATAAGGGTATGAGCTCTCTGAGTAAGGGTTATTGTCCTTTTTCAGAAAAAGAAAGTTCTGGAAAGTTTTTGGACAGTCTGTGTTGAAAACTGAGTATTAGGTTATGAAACTTCATTCTTCCAGTGAAGGTCTGTTTCCCCATTGCCTTGCAAAGTCATTTACAGCTTAGGCTGGATGTGAAGCATAATAATAGGATTCAATCTATTCTTGAATTACAGTAAGTGCAGCACAATGTAGAAACAGTTCTGGTAACTGTTTTAAGCCCAGCTGAGCAGAACACCAGCAGAAAGCTGCCGACATCACTGTTGACATGTGATGCTTTTTGATGAAGTCTCTGTGATATGAAAGACTCAACTTACTAATTAGAATTACTGTCACAGTGTCAGTGTAACCAGGCACAGGTAACTTCTGTGCATCACTGATTGTCAGCAAGTGTCATGAATTTTCAGGAGACCCAAAGAACCTGGTGGTAACAAAAATCCTGAAAGTCACATAACATAGTTGAGAAGAACCATTATGTCACACCCTGAAGCTCTTTCCACACTCCCCCACCCTTCAATCTCCCCACGACATGAATGTTAACTGCTGGAAGAATCAACAGTTGGATGCACAAAAGCAAATATTACTAAATAAACCAAAATTAATTAGGATGGTATGTCAGCAGCAAGAGGGTAGAGAGTAATCTTGTATTGTGAGTCCTGCCACTTGACTACAAGAAAGATGACTCGTCTAATAGCTATTCTGTAAAATGATACTGTAAGCAGAACTGCCTTGAATTTCCCAGTTATGTCCATATAATCAGAAAATTTTGACTAGCTGAAACTAAGTATTCTGTTGAGAATATAAGTAATAGTGTGAAAAAATGGATATGGTTTCTAGTCAAAATATAAATCCTTCAAGAAATTAAGAACAAGTTTGAAAAATAAAGATCTTGCATATGTCTGTACATGAGGCTGACATAGAAATGGGAATAATATGGCTAAGAAATAAAGATTTCTTTTATTTCTCTAATATTTCTGATGGATACTCTCACTACTGATTCTTAGAAGAGCAAGGCTGATTGTCTCTAGTTTCTGTTGAAAAGTTTCAGGATGTTTTCCACAGTGTCCAAGAATCATTTTTTTAAATAACAAAACATTCCCTGGATGACAAAGATTATTGGCCATTTACCCTAAAAAACAGCAAGAGTTCCTTTCCCAGAGTCAGTGTAATAAGTACTGAATTATATGCAGCACCAACTTGAGGCGATATATTTGAGTCTAAACTTGCCCTGTACCTTCAGTATGTAAAGATACAGCTCGTTAGCTGTTCAACTGTGAGCTGGAAGTTACCTGTCAGATCCATTTGTAAGACCCCAGGTTCAAGTTGTGAGCTCATCTAAGGGGTTTTGCTTTAAAAATATACAAGGTTTCAAAAATCCATTCACTGGATCTATTTAAAGGACCTGCAGTTCTTTTAATACCTTGGGAGAGCACACAGGAGAAGATGCTACACACCTTTCTCAGGAGGTCAAATAACACACTTTTACTGGCAAACTTCAGAAAATAAGAGAACTTGGCAAAATTTAAAGGGCAACATTCAACCAAAATAAAGCATTCCACAAAGCATTTATTTAGCACAAGCTAACCCATACAATTTAGCATGATCCAACCCACCTGGTTTTAAATTACACAGTCACCAAGAAAGGAGATTAGGAAAAGAAGTAAGAAAAGGGAGGGGGGAAAAGAGAGAATTATAGTTATCACGCCAGATCCACCATAGATCTGGCTACCAGGAGTCCAGGAAATGGCTGCATGGTGCTGATTTTACCTGCTCTGGCCCCTTTGTGGCCACACTCCTCCAGTGAGCCTGCCATTCTAGGGCTGGGTTGGGGGATCCAAGTGGTGTGATGTGGGGCAGTGCTCCTGGTGTTTAGTGGCTAGCAGCTGCTCCAGGGCTGCCCAAGAAGGCTCCAAGGGGCTGGGGTATGGAGCATGGCACTATTTCACCTTTGTGACATCTGACCTGTCCATTCAAAGACAGACACACACTCTTGAGCTGGTCTGAGTCAATAAGTAATATAATAATCCAGTGCCTCACAGCATTGGAGCAGAACTCTTGGACATAAACTCCATTTTAGTGAGGACACTGCCCTGTACCTGCCTGTGGTGTAAATGGTTTTTGCCAATAGTTTCGTCTACCTTTGTAGTGATTTTGTGTGACTGTGCATACTTTCCTGCAAAAACAGTCACAGCAAGGATGCCTGGCATTTTCCCACCATCTAATTTGTGCCACCTTATAAGAAATGTGGATGAAACATGCATATCATGCTCTGTGGCATAACCAGACTGTTACTCCACTGTGATTCTGTGGCAACAGGGACACAGAGGTACATAAGATGGTGTAACTATTTAACAGGAAATAGATATAAAAATATATTTTATAAAATTAGGTTCCTCCTTTGTGGTTTTTTTTTAAGCTTATTGAAAGAAGCTTGATTTTCCAGTGGGTTGATAAGCTTTATCCCCAAATTATTAATGCCAAGTTTCTTATTTTAGAGAACACCAAAATACACTACAGATTAATGTTCTCTATAGAACATGGGATATAGAAAATTATCTTGCTGCTCACTTCTAAGAGGAAAATGATGAAATGATTACGTTTCTCCTTTTTCTAAGTCCTGTCCTAGTCTCCTAGTTGCCACTCTGCTGCACATAAAAATCTATTTGACAATTAAACATATGTTTATGTGTGACACGATCTTCTGCATTTATCTGTGAAATAGAGAAGTGAGAATTTTCACTATTTTGCAATACTCCCACTTTTTGCTGTGCGTGATAGGAAAAAGGAATTAGAACCTCCGGAACAATCTTTCCTTCATAAATGAATTTCTTGTGCTTCTGATTAAGATGTTTGTGCTATTTAAACTCAGCATGATGCATGGAAAATTAGCAGAATAATTCTAACACATTAAAAAATATACTGAAAATTTATCTCACTGTTTCATTAAACTGATACTTGTTTAACAGTAACATTATCACAAATTTTAACAATATATCACATTTGGAAAATTAAAGCTTCATATGCAGCATATTTAGTCTGAACAAATGCACTTTGCACACATGTTAAGAAAAGAATTGTACAGAAGATATATGACGTGTTACAGAGCATAAAACTTTCATTCATAAAAATCCACTTAGAATAACAATGTGCTGATTTTGGCTGAAGTGGAGGTAAATTTGTTCATAGTAGCAAGCATAGAACTCTGTTTCAAATTCCTGTCGGAAACAGTGTTGATAATTCATGATGTTTTACTTTTAGCTGAACAGGGCTCACGCAGCGTCAATGCCTTTTCTGCTCTTCATTCCATCCCACCCCACCAGCAAGTAGGCTGAAAGTGCATAATGAGTTGGTAAGGGACACAGCTGGGACAGCTGATCCCACCAGAATAAAGGGATACTACAGACCATATGGCATCATGCTCAGTAATAAACCATGGGGAAAGTTGGCTGGGGTTCCCTCCTCAGGGACTGGCTGGGCATCAGTTGGTAGTCAGCACTTGCTTTCATTTCAAACCCTTGTCTTCCATGGAGTTCATTTCTCTCTCTCTTGTTTTTCTCAGGAAAAAAAAACAAAAAACAAAAAACAAAACCAAACAAAACATCTACTGCAAAAGACACAGCCACTTAGAGTTCTCACAAAGCAGACAACATCAGTCAGTTCTCCATGCTCTATGGTCTCATTCCCCCACCGAAGCAGGAGGCTACTGAAGAGGTTGCATATAAATACTGGTCACTTCTTCGGAAACTGTGGCATTTGGCAAAATGCTACAACTCTGGGGCAAGAAGGATAACAAAAAAGAAATAACATAATTCAGATCAGTTGTCAGACTAATTAACAGGGGTTGGAGGGAGTGTGCTCTGATTCTCATTTCTCAGGCAGTTGAAAGAGCTGGCATTCAGATGACATTTCAGTATCCACTGGTAATGACTAGAGTGCTTGAACTCAAGAGTATCTGGCACCCAGCAGAGGGGCCTTCCTGATACTCCTTCCAAGAGGAAGCATAAGAGGCATAGGTAGACATTCTGAGTCCCCTAGTTCAACACATTGAAGCAGAGATCCACCCCAGTGCACTTTGGACACTGTAGTGAGGAAATCACATACAGGATCTTAACTGTTCTCTGGGGGTCATTCAGATGTTCAGTCAGATGAAACCTATCTCAGTTGGTTGACAACAAAAACCAGTGAAGACAAATAGGCTTCTAAATTATGAGCTTTAGCTTGCTAACTAAAATTAAGATGAATCTAAATCCCAATCCTGAGGTGCTTAAATGAGAAATACTTAATGAGGTGCTTTGATCTCTCACTGAGACTTTAATTCCCTCAGTTTTTCACCTGTAAAATAGGGATGAAAAAATAGTGTCTTTCAAAAAAAAATGAAATAAATTCAAGGGTATGAGGAGTAAGGATTGAGGCATTAGCTTTCTCACCTGAATAAGAGAAGTGAGCACAGCTCTCATGAAGATGAGAGTAAAATACTTCTAAGAAAGAAAAATAAAAAAAATAAAACAAAGCCAAAAGAAAAGTCTTGATATGAACACTGGTGTCTTATTGATAAACTCTTTGTTAAAAAGTGGTGACTTCAGGAAGAACAGAAAGTTTGGATTTTTCTTAGTTTGTGATCTATGTTCTGGGGAAGCTGAAAAAACACATCTGTTCATTCTCAATCCTAAGAAGGAAGCCTTAACCTAGAGTTTTAGAGACACACATTTTCAATACTTACATGATGACTGCAGTGTTTTGTTTTTCACCTTTTTTTTTTTTTTTTTTTTTGTCAAACTGTTTTAATTCATATTGATACTCATTTTTATACACCAGTGTTTCACTCTTCTCTTCCTCTTTAAAGAGCAGGTAACTTTGCTTAATGTTTGTCCTGTATTCAGTTACAAAAGACTCTTGATCAACTAATTAATTTTAAATGACATTTCCTATAGATGTGTTCTCACGGTTCGCAGGGACAGAACATTATGATCCTGGATGGAAAATAGCTGGAGGAGGTATGGCTACAAAATTTGCTTCATGGAAGATATACTTTGAGGACAGTGAAACAAAAAATTTACATTGAACCATTAGAGGAATAAAGAAAAAACAGAAGAGGAATTAGGAGTTGATGAAAGACTACCTACAAGCAGCTTCACAGGCATTTGGTCATTTTGATTGAGAATTCGTAACTTAAAAGAAAAAAAAAAAAAGAAAAAATAGAAAAAGAAAAAATAAACAAAAGCCCTTGCTAAGGCAGACTGAATTTAATCCCATATTCATAAACACATCTCAGTTTTTTTATAAGTAAAAACTTTCACTCCTTCTCCTCAGAATAGCTTCATGGGTATGAATTTCTCGTCTGTACTAATTAGATTCCACTCACATGGACTGAATTATAGGATAACATTCCAAGGAAACTCTCAGGCAAAATGTAATAGCAATAGAGAGTACTTGTGAATTTGAAGATTTAAATAAGATGTATGTGATTTTGTATTTTGCTGAATTGAAATTTGAGTAATGAGAAGCTGAACATGCAGGGGTTCTCCTCAGTTGTGATTTATACTTATGGAATTAGCCTTTGGATATTATGAAGTATCAAGTGAGTAGTTACTTTTGTTTATGATTTTTTATTTTTTTTTGGAAAAGATCTTGTGATTTTGAATCTCTGGAACATGCAGACTATTTTGAGATTTAACAGATTTGTATCCAACATACAATCAATCAGCTCTCACTGTGATCTTTACAAAGTTTAATGTGCATTACTGAAAATCAGTGGATTTGTAGTTTTATAATAGAAAATGGTTGTGAAGCTGATAAGTAAAACAAAATATGTACATGAAATAATATACAGGAGTTACAGGATACACCTTATGAATTTCTTAGGAAATTATTTTTAATTTTAATCTAACATCAATAAAATACAGTTTCAGAAAATAAGTATTTTAATCCAGGCAAATTACTCCATATAGGTTCACCTTTAAATCAAAAAGCATTACTTTTACATCTGATTTTCACTGGGTTTATGTGTACATTTTTGGCTTCTAGTTATCGATATTGAAGGTTTTGAAAGGACAAAAACCTTCACTAAGAGAGTCTTGAGATGTTTTTGCCATTGTCTAGAGACACATATTATTGCTTCCTAGGAATTATGTTCTAAGACAGTAAATTCTAATTATACTCCAAGCTAGAACTTTTGTCACTGGTGGCACTGGATACAATTCTGTCATCCTGAGGGTCTCCACATACGAAGATAGATGAAAGACTAAACAGGGTGATAACCTGATGCAATATCGTAGTTTCTATATCCTGTTTCTTTTGTATATCAAAAGACTTTGTCACAGTTGCTACAAGCATATATAGAAGGTCAATAATTTAAAAAATTCATGCAGAACTCATACTTCAACTGTAATTTTAAATTCTTGTTAATTTAATTTATGCTGGTGAACCATAAAGATGATATAATAGATAGGAAATTTATAATATCATATAATATAATGATTTTTTACAAAAGGGCTTTCATAAGGACACTGTGACAGGACAATATGTATACTTGTAGAATGTATCTAACCTCTTCTCAGAAAAGGCATATCATGTAGCTTACCCTTTCAGCCTTCTTTCCAGATTCCTTCTTATCATAAACCTGTGAAATGTGTGGCCATATTTACGTGCCCTATATTGAATACTCTGTTGCTATTATTCCCAACCCTTTTGAGAGAAAAATAATGTAATTATTCACTGTAAGTTTGAAGTCTTTTATAACTTCTTTAGAAGTTTTTTGTGTTTTGTTCCACTGGTTCGTATCATGGGCATTCATTTAACTTGACTTTTTTATCAGTATGTGAGATGTCTATTATGACCTAGTACTTGTCTGTTGCTTATAATTACTCTCCAGTCAATGAAAAGAGATGGTATCTCAAAAGACAAACTATTCATATTAATTTTAGATACCTATTCTAGAATGGGATGGGCAATAGAGAAATCCTGTCTCAGCTCATTATAGCCTGAACCAGATGAGGCAAGTAATATGAGTTTTCACAGTAATACAGTTTTCACACTGTAAATTCCAGACCTGAACTGACCAAAGAAAGAAGTCACCTTTACAGCTCAAGTAGTTTCAATGCACTTCTGATAAAATAATTAAAGAATATATACATGTCAGGAAGACGATACTCTTCACGACTGTTAACTTAGCTGAAGTTTTCTTAATTTGATTTTTTTTTTTTTAGTTTGGGAATTTTACTTGTAATCAAAGGGCAGGGCTATGGCAAAAGATAATATTCAACTTGGGTCTTTTTAATTTAATGGCTCATTCCATAAAACACAAACACTTTACATAGAAGTAAATTAATCTAGTGCACCTAATTAAGCATTATATATTGGAGCCATGCATCAATGATTTGAGTTATATCAATAGACCTTTTCATTTATTGAGGCTGACAGCACAAGTTCTTAAATACAATGATAAATGACTTCCCTTCAAGGGAATGATACTTCTCCTTGGCAGTTCTCTATCTTTTTTTTTTTTTTAATACTTTGGAGACAGCTATGAGTGATCTGTTCATAAACATCCTAAACAGGCATTCTTCCATTTGATTAGTAGACTATCTCCCTAACTAAACTCTCCAGGGTTACCTAGAAGTGACCACACTTTCCCTTCCCATCGAGTCTTTACAATAAGAATTTATTAAAGAGCAAATTTGTATGATCATTTGTATAGCCATCATGTCTGTTACAAAGTAATTTTGAAGACAAAAAGCAATTCTGACTTTGTGAGACATATAGCTGGTTCTCCTTATTGTTGATAAGTGCACATCTCAGGCCAGGGTGGAATTTATTTTCAGCATTAATAGTGCTGAAGAAACATTTCTTGCTCCACTTTTTCTTTCTCTGAGAATATGGAAGTCTGTAGCTCTGCCTGAATTAATTGAAATCCAGTGAAATAAAACATAAATTTTATAAAAAAAAGAATGTATTGTACCTTGCTTAAAGAAACTTCTTTGGATGATGGCATTAAATTTTCACAAAAGTCCTAAATATTAAATAATTATTCACTTTTGGTATTTCATGGAAGCTACAATTTTGTTTCTGCATGTTTTTATTTTTATTCATAGGCTGTACCTTTGGCAAGACACAAGTCTTACTGAAGAACAAGCAAACTAAATGTTTGGATTGGCAAAGACTTGCAAAAGCTGTTTACTGTCCTTTTACAGTATTTAGGACTAATATCTACACAGTTTTTTTCAAAAATCCTCTGTCTTCTCTTAAAATTAATTTTATTCTCTTGCAAATCAAATTCCTCTTATCTGAAGTTGTTCTCTTATAAGAGTTTTTAATGCTCTCAAACTGATTGTGTGAATACCTGGATTACCAAGCCAGTGGGGTACTTTCCTAGTTTTAGCTGAGCTGCCCTGGATGTTGTATCTATTTCAAAAGGGCATGTTTCTTCCTTAAACCCTACTTTATATCCATTAGTTCTTGGCAGAGGTCTCAAAATATTTGTGAAACGAAAGTATCACTAGATGCCTAAGTTCAGAAAAGACGTGGTTAAGGCTAGATTGGGTGGAGTTTTGAACAACGTGGTGTAGTAGAAGGTGTCCCTGCCCAAGACAGAAGGCTTGGAAAACAATGATCTTCAAGGTCCCTTCTAATCCAAACCATCCCATGGAGTCTATGATTCTTTTTTATTGTGGAGATTTACCTGTGAAATATTTAGAAATACTGCCAGAAAAGTACTACCATCTCTACTGTAGATTGTAAACAAGGGATATGTTCATGTAGTTTTTTATTTTGTATTGCTAAATTGTCTCCTAATGTGTTGAGGCATTAATAAAAGAAAAAGCTTTTCTCTGTAGTGTTATGTTATTGCTTGACTGTGACACAAAGAAAATCTCCAAGAGACTATCAGTTTCTAGACCAAAGAGATCTTCATCCAGTTCTTTCAGGAAAAGCACAATCAACTAGTGAAACTCGAGGCTCAGGCATGAAACTTCCCAACACTGATGAAAAAAAAAGGGATAATTTCTCTTATACAGTTTGAAATTCAGGCTGGATACTTAGTTTCATATATATTTCACAATATTTATTTTCTTGACTTTATTGTATTTCAATGGGAATAGACAGCACAGAGAAATGGCACTCCTGCATTTTTTTCCTTATGGGAATTGTAAGAGGGTGCATTACAGTGTGAAGCAGCTTGGTCCTTGCTTGCTCCTCAGATTATTTCAAATTATTATATACTAGTTTTCACAGCTGTACCATATGTGGTGAACTGGGTCTGGTTAGGATGGAGCTTTCTTTATCGGCACTCATATAGTGATGTACTTTAACTAGTGATGACCAAAAGTAGTGTTGATAACACACTGATGCTGCCACTAAACAGTATTTGCACAGTGTTGTTGCCTTTCCTCTATCCCACTCCGCCCCCTAAGTGAGTTGGTTGGGTGCGAGGATGGGATGGGCATGACTGACTCAAATTGACCAAAAATATATTCCATACCATAAGACATCATGCTCAGTGTGCTGGTTTAAAGGTAAATGAGTGGGAGAAATGAACCCAACTCAAGGGAGATTATAGGTCAGAGTTACAATTTACTAGAAAGATTACAATGAATACAATGATACAGAGAAAAACTGGTTTTAACCCCCAAAGACATATTTATAAACCAGCACCCTGGGACAAAAACAGGATAATGTTCAATAGCTCCAGTGCTGAGCATCACATGGTTCCTGTCTCCCTGAGTGCAAAGTAAAAGGAAAGGAAACCTGTTGGTGAGGATGATGGTCACAGCTCTGCTGTAAAAGTGATCATGGTCTTGTTGAGAGTGGCAGCCACAGTCCTGTTGAAGTTCTGGTCTTTCTCTGGATTCAATGAGTGGTACCACAAGTCCCAAAATCCAAAGATTATCTATGCTCAGGTTGAGGTGGGAATCAGCAGTACATCCTCCATGGTGAGAAGTTTCACAATGGGTGATTTAATTCTGTGAATCATGGGATATTTTTAGAATCTTTGATGGTCTTTGCAACTGCCTATTGGGCCAGTCCCTAATAGCGCATTAGCAGACATGACCCCTCAGGCTGGGTATGAAGGTGCTATGCATCAAAAACTGGCTAGACATCAGTCTGCTAGTGGGAAGTGGTGCAGGATTGTCTTTGCACCAGCTGGAGTTTTTTAATTTGTTTTAGCTTTGGATATTGGTGTTTTGTGGTTTGGGGTTTTTTTGTTTTGGTTTTGGTTTTCGGTTTGGGTTTTTTTTTTTGTTTGGTTTGGTTTTTGTTTTGTGTTTTTGTTTGTTGGTTTTGGTTTGTTTTGGTTATTTTTTGTTTGTTTGGTTTTGGGTTTTTTTGTTCTGTTTTGGTTGGGTTTTGGTTTGGTTTTTGGTTTTATTTTCATTTGTTTTTGTTTTGTTTTGCTTTGTTTTTGTTTTGGTTTTGGTTTGGGTTGGTTGGTTGGTTGGTTGGTTGTCGGGGGGGGTGGGCAGTTTAATAGGGTTTTCCCCTTTTTTCTTTCCTTCAATCATTGGTTTATCTCTGTCTCATTCCATGATTATTGTCTTGCTTTTGCCTTTCTAATTTTCTGTCCCACCCCGCTGGGGATAGTCACAGAGTTATTGTGTAGGGGCTTAGCTGCTGGCCAAGGTCAACCCACTATAGCCACATAGCTCCTTGTTGCTCTTGTCCACAGGTCTTGGCATGTGCTAGTCCATAGCTCTAGACACAGTATGGCAGCAAACAGAGCCTCTGAGCCTGCAGCAGATTAAACCAAGCCACACTTGCTGACTGGGGGAGAATGAACACACTCTTCCATGCTAAGAGCATGCCAACAGTAGAAGCTGGAGGAACACTTGACACATCTTGGTTTCGTCTCTGTGTATTTGAAAGTAGAGTATGAAAAAAAAGAACATGGAAATACATAGTCCCTTCAGCACAACACCAGGAAAATTATTTGTGACTTTGGCCACAAAATTTCTGGAAGCTGTAGCTCAGAGCTGTGTAGGGAGGTACAGTATATCTAGAAGTTATTTTAAAAGTCTGCATTCTAAAGTTTCTCCAAAAAGACTTTGTTATCTGTTTTATCCCACAAAACAGCCCAAAATGCAAGCATATTGATTAGAGGTGATTTAGAATCACCCTCAAATTGTTATTCATGTCTGATGGCTGCAACAGAGGTGGAGTAGAGTTTAACATTTCTATAATTATTCCAGTTTTCAGCAGAAAAATGTATGGAGGGCATAAAGAGAATATTTATGCTCTGAGAATAGAAACAGAGCAAACTGAACCCAGGTGGTCAGCAGGACCAGTGATACTAACATAGCAGACAACATGACTACTCTGCTGAAGAGTACATCAGGTCAGGAGCAGAGATGTGCTAATGAAGATATTCTGCCTTTAGAAACTGGTCTGGGATTTCTTTGCAGCTCTGCTCTGCCCTGCAAGGTCAGGGCTCTTGGAAACATGGTCCACCATATCTTGCAGGCAACTCCTTAGCTAGGCAGGAACTGCTAGAATATGTGCAGGAACACTGATTTACAAGCAAATTTAAACAATTACCCTAGGACATGTAAATTTAAAAACTCTATGGGCTTCACATGTGGTTTTTTTTTAGTCTGCTGTAGGGCCTTCAAATTGTGACTTGGGCTGTAATAAATGCAGTATTCTGAAATGGAATGAGTGGGACAGTTAAAGCATTACATCAGTCTTTTAAGGCTGAAGAGAAACATGTACAGTGTCTGTCTATGCATATAGACAACATAAAAATATTCTTTTAAAGAAGAATTTATAGAAAATACTCACATTAGTGTACCCTGGCCTGGGAACAGTATCATATCTACACACAGGCAATGGTAAACACATACACTGTATATGCATTAAAGTTTGAAAGATCTTTTAAGAGTTTTTGTCTTAAATTAGACCATGGATACCATGTACAATTGGCAAGTATCTGATGTGTGAAATCAGCTGTCTGCAAGATCTAAGAGAAAAGGAAAGCTGAGACAAATTGAGCTCTGTTGGCCTCTCCAGTCTGATTAGTCCATGCTGTCACTTGAAATGAGGCTGGACCTTTGGATGTCATTCTTCTGTTGTCTTACATAGTGATGTTAGATATTTCTGCTTGTTCCCATTAGTGCTTCCTTGGAATCATAGTTAATTTATATTAGCAAAACCAATTTCCATTTGCTATGACAGTTCTCCTGTTCCCTCAGGCTTCTGAAATAATAATAAATTATCTAAATAAGAGGCATTACTTCACTTCTGTTCCAGTGTTTCACATTTTGAGGGTCCCTAAACCTACCCAGTAATGCATGTTTAACAAATTGGAATTCAAATGGCCTGATAGTCCTCACCCATATTCCTAACATGGCTTTACTTTAGTGAGTTTTGGTTTGGTTGTGTTTTTTTTTCCTTGCAGTGATGTGCCAATCCACTGATCATAACAAGTTATATTTGGAGACCTACACATGCTCTTGCTGGAAGGATTAAAAGGGTGAATTTATAGCTTCCCAGCTGGATGGCAGAACCCATTTTTCATACTTGTGTGCACATACAAATGATTAAGAGAAAAAAACATGTTCTGTCCTCTTAACTACAGTCAAATTCAATGATTAGTGTACAAAAACCCATTCCGTCAAACACTGAACTTAGCATAATTGCTCCATAACTCATAGCTCATCATAGTTAATAAATGTTTCCTTGTCAGCAGAAAAAAATGAGGGAAAATGCAAACTCTTGGTTGAAAATTGTCTGTTGATCTTGTATTTGGGGTTTAACCCAAGCATTTCAATTATTCTTTCTTAGCTGTGCAATACTGGAAGTCCTGTCTGCACAGATTTATTCATGTCACGCTTCACCACTGTTGGCTACTGTCAATAATTGCTACCATTTTATTTTCTGAAAAACTCTCCATTTTAAGAACTGTGGTTTGGCAGCTCTGTGAAATATGCTTGAGAGGCTTGTGCTCTGTTATCTCTCATTTCTGCAGACATAAGTGTCCACTTTCCCAAAACCCAAAGTATCACAGCAGCTGGAATGATTAATAAGCTTGATGGTAGTCTCTCCATGAGCTAATGAGTGGAATAACCTCAGGAACCAAGGATTTGCTTTTTCATCAAAATGGAAGCATGATTGTTGCATGAACAGCAATCCTAGTTGTATCATACCTTACATGGGTTAAAATGATGGAGTTAACGGATTTGTTTGGGTGCATCTTTTGCCTCATTTATAAGCTGGGGATGAAGAGATTGAGATCAGCCCTGAGGTGAAAGACTTGGGGGTACTGGATGATAAGAAGCTCAACATGAGTCACCAATGTGCACTTGCAGCCAGAAAGCCAGTGGCATCCTGGGTTGGATCAAAAGCAGCATGGCCAGGGGGTCGAGAGAGAATGATTCTCCTCTTCTACTCCACTCTGGTAAGACCTCACTTGCAGTACTGTGTCCAGCTCTGGGATCCTTAGCATATGAAAGACATGGACCTGGTGGATTAGGTCCAGAGGAGGGCCACAGAACTGACCAGAGGGCTGGAGCATCTCTCTTATGAAGACCAACTGAGATAGTTGGGGTTGCTCAGCCTGGAGGAGGCCTTATTGTGACCTTTCAGTTCTTAAAAGAGAGCTACAAGATGGGGACAGACTGTTTCAGCAGCACCTGTAGAAATAGGACAAGAGGTAGTAGCTTTCAACTAAGGAAGTCTGTTTTGACTATATATAAAGAAGAAAATTTTTACAATGAGAGAGGTGAAAGAGTAGAACATGGTTCCCCATCCTGGGAAATAATCAAAGTCAGGGTGGATGGGACTCTGAGCACCCTGATCTAGTTGAAGATTCACCTGCTCACAGCAGGAGAATCAAAGTAGATGACCTCTAAAGGTCCTTTCCAACCTTGCAATCTGTTTAGCCTCTTGTTCCTAGAATTGGGTACATCAGCCTTTTTAGGTTTATAAAGCCTATATCAAAGCCTGCACTCCACATCATCACCTAGTTAACATCTCCTAGTTAAAGGATGAATAGACAATTATTTTTCTAAGACACAGCTCTCATGAACTGAAGACAAAGCTTGTGCCAATTTGCCAGTGTATTCTGATGGGATTATACAAATTCTCCAGTGTTTCAGCATTACACCTGAGGTGGATAGAAGATCCACTCTATCATTTCCATTCAGCCAATTCTCAAGCTAGAGAAACTAGCAGCTGACATTCTTTGCAGAGATTCTCCGGAGAACCGAGCCCTTCTGACTCCATATGTGTGCATACATAGAAGGATGGGAAACATAAAATATGTATGTGTAATTATGGATGGGGAAAGACAAGGTGACCATACATATAAGGAAGTTTGACTGCAAGGTGGATGCAAGAAAAGTACACCCTGTATGTGTATAAATAGCAGGGGAATATTGATATGAGTAGAGCTTGGTCTTCGCAGTTTTATTGTTACTTAAGTAGAAGAGACAGGCTCGTGTTTTAAATGGAGGTGGAGAATTCAATGCTATTTTTCATTTAGGTCAGGTAGAAAATGCTTGTCCACTTCACTCCTATCCTTTTTCCCACTTTGTATCAAGTGTAGAGACATACTCTCCATATGAGGAGTGATTATGTAAGATGGATCATGGACCTCAGGACTTCAAACATGGAGAGGTGTTCATTTTTCGCATGTGATGCATCATTATAACTATATAGATCTTGACATCTGTCTCATAAGCTAGTCACAGGGGAAAGTAAGTCTCTGCCATGGGGAAAACAAATCTGCACTAACACAAAGGTAGAAGCTGAGTGATAAAGGAGTCATTTAAAACTCTTTTTAACTTCCTACCTAATCCCAACCCTACACAGCTGCACTAGTCCATGTTTTCATCTGTTCAGATGCTTTTGAAAAGTGCAGGCCCTCTCACCGAAAAATGCTAGTGTTTCAACTCTAGAAGCTCAAATGTCATGAATTTGATTACAGACAGAACTGAGAAGCTTGAACTAGAAATAATGAGAAAATATCAGCAGTATTTTTTATCTGCCTTGCAGTTTTTGCACATTCAGAACACACTTTTATCATGTCTTTCAACTAGACTTGAAACATCATTGGTTACTTTGTAGGGTCTTTATATTTTTCCTCAACTAAAAAAGTATAGTCACTGTTTTTAGGATGAGTAGTTTTTAAAAATTGTCCAAAAGTCACAAGATTTAAAGTAATAAAAATGGGTGACACTGGACCCTATAACATGAAAACTGTCCAAGTTCGAAAAGATCCTGTCCCAAATGTGTGGAAGGAGAAGGATGAGAGAACAAGTATAAGGATGTCAATAATGAGAAGATATAGTTACTTAGGAAGGAGACAAAAGTAACGTTGGGTTAACCAAGGACAGATCTTGATTTTAGTTGCTCTGAATGCTCTGCAGGTAACTCATCCCTGCTTCACCCTTGAATGAATCAGATTTAAATTGCTCATCCTTTCCCTTACCTCCCTGTCAAAGCCTGCTTCTTCAGCCTTAGTTGCTTCACTGTGATTTCCCCCCATCGTTTCCTCCAAGCTGTGCCTCTCCATTGTTTTGGCAGAACCTCATTTGTTTTCCAAAATCTTGTATGTGATCGAATGCTCTTGATACCTCATCTTGCAGAACCAAGATGACAATATTTCTATTTAAGTGACACACAAATAGCACGATTTCCCTCAGTCTCCATGTATTTGAATACATATACGATACTTTCGTAATATACCTAAAAATGCATGTAGCAATAATCGATCTAGCTTTAGCTATTTTAACTATTGCAATGGCAAAAGTTTCAAAATAGTAATATAAAAAAATAGCAATGTAGACAGTATATAGCAACAAATGTACATTGAAATCTAGGATCCTAATATCTTTAATGGAAACCACAGTGCCTGAGGAAATCTATGTCCAACAGTTTAGTATGATAATTTATACAAGTAGCAAGACTTCTGAAGATGGTGTTATTTTCATACTTCTTGAAAATGGGAAAATAATCACTAATGAAAAGTTAGAAGAGTGGAATAAAATAACAGGCTTCAGCAGTTCACTCATTTTCCCCTCATTGCAGAGCCTGGCATGAAAAATGTCAAACTTTGCAAAACATTTGAAAAAAAATCCCAATATGGTGCATTTGGTCAGATGAATCTGTGCTTGTCTGTACTAGTTTTAAATTTCTAAGCCTTACATTTCTGTTTCTTACAAAAAAAGATTTTTTTTTTCTCTTACATGAAGATGCTTTCCAGTTTTGATTTTTTTTTTATCGGTTCATCTGTTTCAGAAATACTGTAACAGAAAAAAAATGTTAGTGTGCAAAATCAGGCTAATTTGGGGTATATTTATCTATGTATATGTGTTGTTAGTAAAAACATTTAAAAAGTATATTTACTTGTTTTATAGAGGTATATAAAGACCATTTATTTGTACAGATAAATTATATTTAATTTAATTCTCAGTCTGAGAGAACTAAATACAGCTTCAAGAATTAAGTCATAATTGCATGTATTCTATTTTTGCTCCTAAGAATCTTTATTTTTAAATCAAGCTATTGTTCATTAAGTCTTGTAGCTGTGGGGAAGCCAAGTGGTTGAAGGCTGAAACTGTGCCAGATCTGAAAGGAGGAAGACACAAGGAATTACAGGTTCATCCGTCTCAAATTTAGACTAGGCAAACAATGAAACAGCTGGTATGAGGCTTGCCTAATAAGAAAATAAAGAAAACATTATAACTAATGGCAAGCAATATGGAATTATGGAAGACAGATTTACACTAACTAACCTATTTAGATTGAAATTATATTCTGATTGATACAAATAACACTGTAACATAATGTACTGTGACGTAATAAACTGCACAGGAATTTTCCTTTGAATTTTAATTGACTCTACAGAAGCAATTATTTAAGTGCAGTAAATAGCCTACAGTAAACAGGTGGGTGGGGAGGTGGTATAAGTAGTCCACAGCTTCTTGTTCCTTTCACAGCCCAATGATTTTAGTCATGTCCTATATAAGCAAAGCAAAGCAAAACAAAACAACACAACTAACCAAAAAATAAAACAAACAAAAACCCCATAAAATTATTACCAATCCATATGGAGGAAACAGAAAGATTGAAAAAAGTATAAATAATGAATGACACGCAGAGTTATGTGGTTCTGTTGGTAAGTAGGGCATAAGTAAAGGCTTTTTACAAGGAGATGAAAATTCTGAATGCAGTAACAAAGAGTGAAAGTTGCACTTCTCTGAGGGAAGCCTGCTCCTTAAGCACCCATGGGTGCCTATTTCCACTCTCTTCATGCCAGGCATCCCCTGCATCAACTCTCACAGAGAATTTCTGGTAGTTCCCACTTCCCCAGGGCTAAGTGGTCTTACTTCAGCAGGCGTGGCTGTAACATGATCCAGTGGGTGAAAGTGGAAACTAAACCATAGAAAACAGGAATTAGATTCTAATTTTTAAACTAAAGGGTGACTAATCTTTGCAATAACACTTCAGTGCCTGTGATGGGTTCTTTGACAAGCTAGAATTAAGACTGCTTGTAATTTAAATACTGATTTTGGTCAGAAAATTCCTAGGGGTCTATGCTGTGTAGGAGGTCAGACTACCTTGTCACAGTGGTACTTCCTCACCTTATAAATATGAATGATAATACTCTCTATGTGTTTCTTAGAGCCCAGTATCTGGGAAACGTGATTACATGAAATTTTCAGCTTCCCTTTAAANTCCCTTTTTCTTTCCCCACCCCTCCCTGCGTTTCTTGACAAATCACAGACAGTTCCAGTTTTCTACTTCATCCATTATGGCTTCCCCAGGCAGCAGTACTGACGTGTTTCTGCAAAGAATGTGTCAGATTTATCTATGCAAAGAAAAAACTCTGATTTTAAGTGCAATAGTCTATTTCTTTAGTTTCTATTAAGGAACAAAGGTATGAAATTAGCAGGTCTTGTCTTTCTTTACCGGTCTGCTTAATGGTATCAGGTTATTCTTTTTATACATTCTCCTATTACATTAGGGGATTGTCATAATTAAGATTTTGTTGCATAGTTACTATACTCTATAAAAGTTCTCTTGGAGTCACTTAGCAAAAGAATAAGAAGTTCTGGGCTGAGCTCTGGACCAGTCCTCAGAGACTTGTTGACAGCATAAATACCCTTCATGTCTTTAGATTTAGTCTCCTTCTAAGTATTACAGTCTTGAAAGAATAGAAATTAACCCAAAACATAATGATACTGTAACTATAGTATTAAACTTTTAAAGAAGGAAATTCTACTGTAAGTAGTCTCCTCACTTAAAGAGGAAGCATAGCTATAACATCAGCAAAACTGGATATTGCTCTTATTTTTCCACTATTTGCTGTCTGACATTGTTAGAATTTCTTGTATGCTGTGAAAGCTGAAATATTTCTCCTCCTGGAAAAGTAGTGACTGCCCTTTTAAAACTCTCATTGTAACAGCTGTTTGTTATTGCTCCTCTCTTTAATAATTAGAATTAAAACTAAATTTCTCAGAGAGCGTCAGCTCAGAAGCAGCCCTGGTGTTTGATTTGCCTTTTTTCAGTTTCCTTTTTCCCCTCAAAATGTAACAGGTAGGTGACTAATAGAAGAATACAGCCTTTGTGTGTATGTGTAAGGCCATTAATTTGAGTTCCAGAGATGGATGGCTTTCCAATCTACTCTCCATTGTTGTACTGCATCTGTGATTACCCTGGAGAATAAAAGGAGTGAAAAAGTAGCTCTCTTACCTCTCTTCTTTATTACTCCAGGCAGTGAGTACCATTATCAGACTTAGAGTTGATATAAGAAGAGCCTTCAAGTTAGTGAAAGTACAGGTAGTGAAAGAGTAGCTAAGATTCCTGTTGGATCCACCCTTCCCCCATGATATCACCTGTATAGTTTATTTCCAATAACTTTCTCTATCTTGCAGTCAACCAAATGTCTGGACTATATAAAAATAAATTCTTAATAATAATCAAACCTGTGATTTCTGTAATTAAAAAACCCCCAAATCTAATACTTTCCAGTATAGCCGATACTGTATTCAGTACTCATAAACAGGCTTATTATTTAAACTTTTTATTAAATAAATTAATAATTTAGGAAATTACTAAACATTAATAGTATGCTGGTAAACATTCAATAGGGGAGTGGATTTCTCCAATGTGGTGGATTTTCTTTGTCTTTCACTGATAATTTCATATAAATTAAATAATCAAATTTCAAATAAATCCTTAGCTTAGGGTGTGGGTTTGTTTTAATTGGAAGAAATTAAGAACTTGATTGCACCACCCCATTCCTAAGTAACTAAAGAGGTAAGAAAATTCAAGAAAACCAAGTAAAATTAATCTTTTTGAATATCTAAAATAAAGGAATTCAGAAGGATGATAGATTAATACAAAGTAGGAAAACAAGTGGGTACTTTCAGATTCTACTCCAGACTTGCCTGCTGAAAGACAGTGGCTAGACTTGCACTTATGTAAAAATCTGGAAGATTCTGCATTCTGGGATATTCCAGCATTGAGACAATTCCTACAGAAGAAAGAAATCAGCCTTTTATTCTCAAACTACAATTCAGTGAAGCACCCTTTAAGCACATGTGAAATGGTTTCATAAAGGATCATCATTGCTATAATGACATTTTTCATTTGAAATTAGGGTTTGAAATATAGTTAAGTATGCCATGACATCTAGTGACCTTGAATTATCCTATGTGCCCTATTACTAATGAGAAAGGGCAAGATGTAACTTAAGCTTTAGACATATGGCCTGAGCTAGCTGTCTTCGATTACACTTCAACTAGAGAAACATGCATTTTGTGTTATTTATGCTATTTTAGATGCTTCTCTTATGGTGAGATGAATTGTAATTGAAGTATCATTATGAAGGGAATCCAGAGTGGCTAGCTGAGATTTGAACCCCTAGATTAAAGGAGATGAATCCTTCACAAAATAGCTAAGTAAAAGTTAAATTCTGTGATCTTTGAAAGTGATTTTAATAGATTTTATTGTCAAAGATTTTGACAGAACATATACACCAAATAATGTTTCCCTTGGAACAGCATGACCAGCTGTGTTATTAGCACTACTGTTAGTCTTTTTGTTCCCATGCTGCTTAGTAGCCTAGATCTAGAAGAAATGGTGCTGTGGACCTTCTCACTGGTTCAGGTACCTCTGTGAAGGTGTGTTCACCGACCCTTTTAGTGCTGATAACATCACAGAAGAAGAACATAATTTCTTCTAGGTTTAGCAAAATGAGATCCCATATGGGTAATTGCTTCTTAGTGTGTTTATAGTGGAGAGATGACACAAAATGCTAATCCATATTTCCCCTCTCGTAGGGAAGATTGAGTCCATACCATTTCCTGAAAATCAAGTTAAATGCGGAGAGTCCTTCATTATCTTTCACATAGGATTGTCGTTGTTTCATGAGGTTTTGTAAGTTTTACCAGCTGTGTTTCAGTGTTTGATATTTAAACTGCAAAGAGTAAATGTGAGCTGCGAAGCATGCAGCTGGTATGTCACTTTAATTTGTTTCTATGCTTCCTTGTGTAACTCAGCATATTACCTCATTCCCCCATCCTCAATACAAGCCTTCTGATCCTCTACATTCCCAATACAAAGTCATTCCACATCCTGGACTGATTACACACACTTCACACCCCCACTCTTCCTTTTTGCTGTCTGCTACATTCTGCACCTGTATCCACAAATAAGTGTAGTGAGAATATGACTTGTTACGTGGGGAATATTTTTCTAATGGATAGTTGAACTCTGAGTGTTTTCACAGCAAAATTATAGTTTTCACCATGCCTTTCAGCCATCACACTGAGTGAGAGAGATCTATCCACTTCTGCTGTGCCCTATTCAACAACTTCTTAAAAATGGTATCTGTCTAAGTGGTTTCCAATCACTTGGTTTATGTGGCCAGAATTCAGAATTCTGTACTTGCAAAAGTATCATGGATTAGTATTATGTGACAAATCACAGCAAAGTGTAGGGTCTTTATAGAGTTGCAAAATGGAACATAATGCAGACAGTAGGGAAAAGTGGCTTTGCAGCTTAGTCATAACAATGTAACAAGAACATTGCTGATATTGAAGAGGTGTCACAGTGATTGTAGGTTAGGGAATCTGTTGTTCAGTCATTCCTTTAACATGTTTTTTTGATCAATATGGCAGTCTCTGTATCATGTACATAAAAGCCTACACTAAATAAGCACTATTTATACAGTACCTGAAGCAATAAATTCAGGTTCTTTGGTTTAGGCTTTGTTGTTTGTTTGGTTGGAGTTTTTGGGGAGAGATTTATTTATTTGCTTTTGTAGTGTTTTGTGTATGAATTTTTGTTTTAATTTTTTTGTCTTTTTTGTTTGTTTTGTATTGGGTTTTGTTTGTTTGTTTGTTTTGTTGGATTTTTTTTGTTTTGTTTTGTTTTGTTTTTTCACTTAGAAATACTCAGAATATTTTCCTGATACTCAGATGAACTGATAACTAAATGAAGAAGAGATTAAAAAAAAATCAGACAAATAAGGTACGCTTAAAATATAAAATTTTGCATATTCACCATGAGTGAGAAGGAAAAAACAGAGCCAAGGTTTAGATCTCTTTATTACATAAGTATCATTGCATTTTATAGTTCTGTCTATTGTTTACTGAAATAGGGACAGCTTTTCAGCTCCCTTAGAAAATTCTTGGGTGTTTGGAAGTTATTTACTTACTTTTGTTCTAATGGAGATGGTAAGAGCCTTCTTTAATGATTTTATTCTTTTTCTTCATCACTTTAAATAAGTATAGTGCCTATAAAAACCGTAAGAGTCTGGAATATGATTTTGCTTACACCAAGTCATATTGTTGGAGCAATAAGAAAGAGAAGAAAAAGTGCTCCAACTCACTGTCTCATCGTTTTGACACAGGACTTGATAGAGAGAAAATAATTTCCAGGGGGTAATAATTTGACTGGAACTAAAATGTATCTTTTCCTTTATTTTTCAGAAGGATAAGCCCTTGATTTTTAATATGATCCAAAGTGGTAACCCTTATCTGCTTTTGATGTTATGCAACTATTTTAGCCAAACTCTTAAATATTAGAACAGTTTATAAAGGAAAACTCTCATTTTGAAGCACAAAATGGAAAAGTTTCCCTACAAAAATATCAAAATTAATACTGGAAAACTATTGAATTCAGTACATTTTCTGTTCCAGAACTATAACCTCGAGAGGTTTCCTATTTGTCAATGAAATATTACCATTTTCATCTTAAATAACCAAGGGAACATTAATCACAAACTATTAGGAAATTAGTAATTAAAACAGGTTCAGGGATACCTAAGTCACAACAGTACAAATCTGAACCTTTTCCTTTCATGGGAACCATCATTGATAGCCTCGGTGGAAGGCAATAAAATCCTGAATTATTCCTTCCATCTTTGGCTGAAAACTGAGGTGCTGTGGAAAAGGTTCATTGAAAGTGCTTATTCTGCAGTCATGTCTTGGAGGCAGAGGGGAGCCAGGATTTAGAGACTGGGACCTTCCGAGAGCATTATACACTTTTTGCTTTTGCATGTAAATTTTTTTCTGCATCCTCCAGCATCTCTTGTTTTCCTTTTTAATGAACTTATCAATTAGGCAGATGAAGCAAAAGTAGCATAGTAGAAATAGCAAAGTTTTCAAATTCTTTAGTAAGGTATGTACTTCCTTAGGGACTTGGCATAAAACCTTTCTAGTTCTCAGAATCAGGAAGGTTATTAACTATTTCTTGCCTCCATCTAGCCTTGTAAGTTTTCCCAAGTGCAAGAGATGTAGTAGTAAACTCACTGAATCCCAACTGGTAAAGGAAGGATACATATTTTAAGGTCCTCAGCAGTGATGGTTCTGCTCTTGTGACTGATAGCTCCATGGTAACTGTGGCCAGCAAAGGATGAGTGCATGTACTTTTCTGCTGAGTGTCTTCACAGAAGTGTCTGGAGATGAAACAGAACTGAAAAGAACTGACATAATGCTCTACTGAACAGTAACACTACTTTGAAAAGCTGTGGGGAAATCTGGATCTAACTGAAGGTATATAGAACAGTTCCTCTGTGACAGAATGGAGTCAGGGTTTCATCTTGTAGAAGGCAGAGAAGTCTGTTTCCTTGCTATAAAAGTTTTATTCTATAAATTCAGTTGTAAAGATACCCATTTTCCCTTTCATTCTATAGCAGCATCCAAGAACTATAGAAAAAGAATTTTCTTTTTCTTTTCTTTTATTTTATTTTATTTTCTAGTTTTAGCTGCTCAGACTTGGCAGTGCTGAACACAGAAATAAAATGTAAAGCAACTGGAAATATTGAAAAGAATCACAGAATATAAAAATATTGATAGCCTAAATCTGAGGTCTATCTTTCTTTACTTGTTTTGTTTGTTCGTTTGTTTGCTTGTTTTGTTGATTTTTGTCAATGTACTTATTTTAAGATCTTACAACATTGTTATGGTTATCAGGTCTAAGACCTTCTGCACAACCCATACTGTGCCATCTCATCCAGGATGTCCTCCAGTTAAAGAAAATGTTCTGTTAAATCTATTTTGCTTTCTGGCTGCATTTCTTTGTCAGTCAGATTTTCTGTGGGTGACTCCTTAAGAATGGGATTTAGGGATATGATCCACTTCAAGTAGCATCAGGTACTCAAAAGCTTACTGACATATATAGTGGGTTTGTCAGTTTTGACCACCATCTTGTCATAAAAATGCCACAAATAGCTGTCTCTCCCATCCTCACACTTCTGAGTACACAAAAAAATGAACTGCGGGCAATAATCATACCTTCCTCATTAAGGCCCAAATCACTGCCAAGCAGATAATTCCACATGGCAATTCAGTTAATCAGGTTTCAGGGAGGGATGAGACAGCAGGTCTGCTAAGGAATCAAGGAAGCCCAATGGTTCCCTAATTCTCTGTCATAAATGTTGCTGTTATTCAGAAGTACAAATTCTGATACCAAACAACTAACATGTGGCATAAACTCAGGATCTGGATTTGTCATAAGAAAATGCACTTTTATTAACTGCCTAAGTATGCAAGTTCTCATTAAGTGACAATATATTTCCCAGCAGACCTGTTCAGAATCCCGACATGACTTCCAATAAAGGTCCTTTTGCATAGACTTTACGCTGTTTAATTTGCACTCCCATTTCAATATGGTTTCCTGATATCTCAAATTAAAAGAACTGTGCTTTATCCGAAGTCNAATAAAATAAAATAAAATAAAAAACAACAACAACAAAAAAACAAAAACAAAAAAAAACCACACAAAAAAACCCAAAATAAAACAAACAAAAACAAACAAACAAACAAAACCAACCTATGTTTTATCTCACAGCTGAATTTAAATTATATGGAACTACTTAACATAAACATGCAGTTAAGGCAATAAAGTTCTTTTCTTCAGGCTGTGTATCCATGTGTAAAGTCACAAGTATGGAGTGCACATAGAAGGTGTGATAAAATACTGAAATGATGAAATATTCCTGAATAACCATAAAACTGCAAACTCTCATACTGTTCCCGAAAGTTTTAGATACGTTGCAGTAAAGATAGCAGAACTGATTTTATGCCTACACTGTCAGTTTCATGCCTTCCAGAGAAAAGAAAGACCAGGATCCAATTCACAACTGAAAGTGTTTTTAAATCACTGAAACTCAAGATGCACAAGAACTGAATCTAACTTCTTGATTGAGACTTCCTGGTTCCATATAATGTTAGATTCAGGATTTACCAGTCTGGATTAAAGAAACACACTGCTAGAAAATTCCTTCTAAAATACTGATTAATGTGGCATGTAGTTTGGATAATTTAGACTTCTTAGAAGGCATGTGTTGTTTCAGGTCATAGAACAGAGAATCTTTTCTAGTGACAGGAAAAGCTTATTCTATCTTGCCTGATAGTTAAATAAATAAATTGACTTCAGAATATACAAATATAAAAATATGAGACCAGAATTTTAACTCCTTTGCAGAGTATACTCATTCATAGATGTATAGTATGCTGGTCCAGCATGCAGCATACAATATATATGTATCTGCTTGAATTCGCCTGGCAGAAAAGGAATTTCCTCAATGTCTTTAGTCTTTATGGTAATTCAAACACACTTTCAGATATAATGTAATGGCCCTGTGTATAGATGTAAAGATATGTATGGCCACTTCTAAACATCCAAAATAGATTTTGCAAATTACAACCACTTTTAATGATGTTAACATTGGGTATACACAGATTTAGTCATTGGAGCATTGGTGATGAATTAGTGGGATTTTTTTTTAAATTATTTTAAAGAAGACTATATTTTGACAGATAATAGGGAAATGGGTGTCAGTCTCTTCTCCCAAGTACCAAGTGATGGGACAAGAGGAAATGGCCTCAAGTTCTGCCAGGGGAGGTTTAGCTGGGATATTAGGAAAACATTTTTTCACAGAAAGAGTTGTCATACATTGAAATAGACTGCCCAGGAAGTGGTTAAGTTGCTATTCATGGAGATATTTAAAATATATGTTGATGTGGCACTTAAGGACATGGTTTAGTAATGGATTGGGCAGTGCTAGGTTAACAGTTGGACTCAATGATCTTTTTCAACCTAAATGATTCTATGACTAAAGAAGATATTTCTTATGTAATGTGTATGGTTCAATTATAGAACCTGCTTGTAAAATAAATATTAACACTGAAGTTAATTAGTTTTCCAGTGCATAAGCTGAAAAGGAGTGTCTCTGGCTTTTAGATGAAAAAAGTAATGTATTTTTTAAAAAAGTTGATCAAATCAATTTCTTTTTCTGAATATACTGAACAGGCTAAACTGTTTGTTTCCATGGAAACAAAAGTTAATCAGAAGATCTTTAAAAAGTCATCACCTCAAGCGCATGTAACAACCAAAACTGGGGAAAAAAAAAAAACAACAAACAAAAAACCCCCCACAAACAAAAAACCAAACAAAAAAACCAAACCAAACAAACAAACAAACAAACAACAACAAGGAGTGAAAAATTATTTAAAGTAAGTGGGATACTCAGTGACATTAAAACTTGATCCACCTTTGCCAAAAAGTGTCTATCATTTTGGTGACTCAATTTAAAATTAAATTCCCTTGTCTTTGTTTCCATTTTAATAAAATCTGATGATTTCAGAAACATATATAGTTTTATCTGCAATTTCTTCAACTTTTTTGATATATTCTTAACAGATTTATACTCAACACTTCCAGATCATTGGACATCTATTTTTGTCCATTAAAGGTGAAGTACTTACTTTTCTGGGTAGGGATTGCATACAGAATCAAACAAGTATTTTAAGACAGAAGATCTGTTAAAGGTTCCTTTTTTCAAGCTGTTTTAGAAGTTCTATAATTTGACAGTATCTTTTGTAAGATGAAAATTCTTCCATCTGAATTTGAGCTTACTAGACCTATTAAAAAAACACAAAGGAAATTAGAGATCACAAAACATTGCTTTCCTGGTCATGTAAAGATTGGAGGGTTAAATTTTGTGAAGCTGCACTGCTTTTAAATTGTTGTCACCCTTTTTTACAACAGCCATTTAGACAGATTTTTTTCATTATACTAGAATAACAGCTGAGCATGAATGGTTTGTCTGCAGATCTCTCTAGTCCCCCTTCAGAAAGATCAGCAAAGCCCTCCACCAATAACATCTGCAGTTAAAAAGTACTCTTAAAGGGACATTAGCAGAGGTGATGGAGGAGAGTATTTACTTTCCCCAAATTAACATGCTGCCTGAACACATGCATTCAGATATCTTGACTGCTAGGTGAAGAATACCAGAGTGGGAAGAATTGTTTTTCCTCCCATCAATAGCACAGACAAAAGATTGACACCAGGAAATCACATAGTACAGCATCTTGTAGGAGCAGATATGCTGTAAGGAGAAAGTTTGAACCCAAGTAACAATTAATTCTGTTATCAATACTAAAAAACATCATAGAATCACAGAATATTCCGAGTTGGAAGGGACTCACAAGGATCATCCATTTCAAATCCTGGCCCTGCACAGGATTATCCCCAAGAGCAAAACTATATGCCTGAGAGTATTGTCCAAACGCTACTTGAACTCTATCAGGCTTGGTGCTGAGACTGCTTCCCTGTTCCAGTATCCAACCACCCTCTGGGTGAAAAACTTTTTCCTGTTATCCAACCCAAACCTCCCCTGACTCAGCTACATGCTGTTTTCTCAAGTCTTCTCACTGGTCACGCGAGTGAAGACATTAGTACCTGTCAATTCCCTTCCCCTCACAAAGATGTTGAAGACCGTGATGAGTTCTCCCCTCAAGCTCCTCTTCTCCAGGCAGACCAAGAGACCTCAGCTGCTTCTGCCCTCCAGATCCTTCACCATGTTGATGTTACTCCTTTGGATTCTCTCTAATAGCTTAATGTATCTTTTATATTGTGGTTTAAAAAGTTACTTTACTAATATTTGAAATGTTTTTCATATCCTATATTTCTGGCAATACCAGTTAAAGTAGTAAATGAAAATAGGAGTGATTTTAATTGGTTGGATCGAAGATAGTATTTTAAAAGGGCACCAACTAACTCTTGCATTTCTCAGTTGTAAGACATACCTGCCACCCTATGGTACATGTGTCACTATATATTACATCACCAGTCTCCCAGCACTTCAGTGATTCAGAAAACCAGTGATGTTTTTGTAAGAACTTGTGTGAGGTGCAGAAATGTTGTCACTGAGGAAATAAAGCAGTAAGTTGATAGATAGGTTATTATTTTCTTCTCAGTAGAATCTTCCTGGCTAAATGGAAGTTTTGGCATACCCTGCATCATCATTCTTGTCACAATCCTTTCAGACTCAAAAATATCTCTTTTTGTACTCTTGCTCATGTTAGGAGGTGAGGAGTTCAAACTTTCCTGTGTAGTCACGCAGAACCCAAACCTGGGTTTAGAGGAAGGAGCTGAACCACATAAAAGTCTACAGAAATGGTGCGTGTGTCAGCTGTGGGGTGGCACTGGAACTGCAAACACTTCTGTGAGAAGAGACATTTTGGTTTCAGCTGGCTCCTGCAGACCCACCACAGGAACTAACTGGGCTAAGTGTGTAGTGCCCCTGTGAAAACTTATTTAAGATAGGGAAAAAATACTGAAAGAGCAGAGGATTGAGGGGTGTGGGGGGAAGTGAGGATCAGTAGTATGAGTACCAAGGAGAGAGCAGATGAGGGGGAGGAGGTGCTACGGTCACTGGAAGAGCTCACAGAGAGGCCACGGTGAAGCAGAAATCCACATTGCAGCCCTTGGGAAGGGCACACAGTGGAGCAGTTCCTGAAGGACTGCAGGAGGAGGGAAATGACTGGCAGAGAGTAGTGGCTAGGTAGTGACCACAAACCCCATTCCCCATCCCCCTGTGCCATGTGCAGTGAGGGTGTTGGGAGAGTCAGGAGTGAAGTTGAGGCTGGGAAAAGGGAGTCTGTTGTTTTAATTTTTGCCTTAGTTTCTCAGAGCCCAAATCTATATAAATTAATTAATAGTTAAATTAATTTTCCCCTAGCCAAGTTTGCTTTGCCCATGACAGTAACAATTCAGCAAACTCCCTTTTTTTATCTCAACCAACAAGGATTTTTCATCCTCTGTTCTCTCCTGTCACGTGCAGGAGGGGCAGTGAGTGAGCCGCGTGGTGGGGTTTTGGCCCCTAACAAACTATAACCCACCACAATTCCAAATTGCTTATTGCTCCTAAACCTTATTAATGACTACTGTGGCCAGACTGGGGACCTTGCAATAATAAAATGAATCTTACACAGCACAGCCCTTTAGATACACTGCCTGGGCTGGCCGTGTCACCAACCCCCTGTGACACAACCCTGGCCACGCTCTGCCTGCTGACAGAAGGCCCTTGGTTTCCCAGGAGAAAGGGCTGTTGTTCTTTGGATTTGCTCAAATGCATAGAGACAGATGATAACTTGGGGCTAAGAGGATAAGACCAGACTGAGACAGCCCGCAGTCGCTCCTGTTTGTGTGGGGACAGCCTGACACCAAGGCTTTGGTCACATTTCAGCCCCTCCTTGCCTGCAGCCCACCTCCCTGCCCTGGGCATCCTCCTTGCTGTCAGGGCAGGAGCAGGAGTAGTTGGAGCCCAGTGTGAGGGTGCAGACAAATAAAAGTGGTGTGCAAACTGTGGGGGGCCACTCAGGTGTCCAACACACTGACACAGTGCCACCTCAGCTGTCTGAAAAGCCCGTATGCTGCAATCCTAACATCCTCTAATACCCTCTAGTGTACTTTGAAACAGGACACAGGAACAATCTCTCAGAATATTAATCAATGTGCAGTTACGCTGTCAGCTGGAGAAATTGTTTCTAGATTTTTAATGATGATTAAGTTTACATCTAACAGGTAGTGCTATACTTCTAAATGAGAAATTAAGAAATTCCCAGTTGTAATCAGATAAAATTTACATGGTAATCTACTTCAGACAGAAATCCTCAAGCAGAATGCATTCAAATTCTCATAATTATTCATCCCTTTTATTAGTGTAGCTTGTTTAGAATTTTTGAATGTACAAGAATTCTACAATATTTCAACATTGTGATATTCTAAACACTAAATATTCTAAAATATTATAACTTTCTAATATTCTTACTAAACTTTTTCCTGAAAATTCATACTCTTATCCTAAAGTGTTATAAAAATCTCTGTATTATCAGTGGTGCAATGCACAAACATATATACTTTTATAATACATTCTAGAAAAATAGATTATTTATATAAAATTATGACTAGCATTTACATTGTTTAGTTAAAGACTTTTAAAGCTGTGGAGTCATGATCGATACAACAGAATACAATCACCAGTCCTGGCTCCATGACTCTCTGCTTTTGCAAATCTGCTGGCTTGCATGGAGACTGTCTGCATTATAATCTGACTTTACCTGCATTATTTGTATTAGAGAAAGGGAAATGAGGTCCTACATCGCCGAGACTCCTGTCACCATCAAAATGCAACATCAGCAGTGTACACTGACATCTGAATAATGCTCTCTGTCTCACAATTTCAATGTCGCTTTACAGTCCTTACATAGCAAACAGAATACAGTAAACTTCTAGTGGTACTCTGGGACAATTTTGGAATACTCCAAGATTTTGATAACCTTAATGGGGTTCTAAGTACTAGCTAAAATGTTTATCCATGTTTAATACAACTACTGAAGGCGCCATTATATTTCAGTTTTTATGAGCATTCTTTAGAAGCAAATTGAATGTTTTTGGTTTAGTTACAAGCCAGACAGTAATTTCATTTGAAAACAAATAATATTTCCAAAATTATTTAAATTAAATGTCTGCATCTGTAGTGTGTTTCCCTCATTATATTTGAAATAGTTTGAGTGGGATTGTAGAACACTTAAGATTTGCAGTTTCTAGACTGGAACTGAAGTTTAAATTAAGATGGCATCATTAGGTTATCTGTTGTGGCTTCTTACATATAACATATGACATCCCATTGCATTTTATTTATTTCCCCCTATATTAAGCATAATAAATTATAATTTATTTATATCTTTTATTTTAACAAGAGCTTTGGTCTCTTAAGAATAGATATCTTATTTCAATTATTCTGTTACAGACCAGAATATCTATCTGTGAAGTAGTTTAGTCAATTTAACTAAAACTGCTGAAAACTCTTTCATTATTGTGTTGCTTTTGAGTCTCCAGTCTTTGACAGTACTCCATACTCCATCTCAAATTCAGATAAACAACTAACTGCATCTTTTCATCTTTTAAAAAAATGATATGCACACACTGAATTTTCTCTAATACCTTTGTCACCACAACAGACAGAAGTAAAACTTGTTCTGCTTATTCCTCATGACAAAAGTATCCATTTGATCACTACTATAAAGAATTCCAGCCTCTACAAAAAGAGAGCATGTTTTTCTTGAGACTTCATCACAACCTTTCAATATTACTGTTGCAAATAATACAGATAGAAAGAACACCTGTACTGCTGATGATACCCGTACATAACTAGCATCACATCTTTCTCTTTCTTTTCTACCATTTCTGGAGTGTAACAGTTCTCTTTTACATACAGAACTGCTCCTAGGAAGAAGATAAAATCATTGTTGTTCACAAATACTTGCTAATCATATATCTATTAATCTGCATGGGATAAGAATGAAATTTAAAGTCATGATTTTAGGTTCACAGTAACTCATTAATTCAGGTTTTTAATAAACTACAGTTTGATGAATGTTGATTATTAATGGCCATATTCATTAGTATCTTTTTTTGTGCAGTATGAGAAGCAGGCAACTGGATTATAATACATACAGTGTATTTATATACACATTTTCCTTGCTTAAAATAAGTTTTACCAGATGATTTCTTTTCCTATGCACCAGCCTCAGATATAGTGCTCAAGTTTTAATAGTGGAGTTACTTTAACTTCTGTAACATAAAAGCATAACAGAAAATTCCTTATTGTACTTTTTGAAAATAGTGCTTATATTTGTCCCAGTGGAGAGATTTCTGTGAAGAACCAAGCACAGTATATTCAAGAATGGCATTAGTTGTTCAACCTGAAGAAGTCAGGGCTCCAGGGAAACCTTATTGGGACCTTTTAGTACTTGAAGGGAACTATAAAGAAGATCATAGAATGGTTTGGGTTGGAAGAGACTTTAAAGATATTGAGTTCCAGCCCCCCTGCTGTGGACAGGGACACCTCAAACAGGTTACTCAGAGCCCCATCCAAACTGGCCTCAAGCACTTGCAGGGATGGGGCATTCACAGTTTCTCTGGGCAACATGTGCCAATGCCTTGCTCCCCTCACAGTGAAGAATTTCTTTCTTACATCTAATCTACCTACCTTCCTTCAGCTCAAGGCCATTCCTCCTGTTCTGTCACTCCATGCCCTCGTAAAAGCTCCCTCTCCAGCTCTCTTGTAAGCTCCTTTTGGGTATTAGAAGGTCTCCCTAGAATCTTCTCTTCTTCAGGATGAACTGTCTGAGCTCTCTCAGCCTGTCTTCATAGGAGAGGGGCTTCAGTCCTCTGATTAGTGAACCTGATCTGAACTCATTCCAACAGGTCATTGTCTTTCATGTGCTGGGCTTATCATGATAGGACAAGGGGTAGTGGTTTAAATCTGAAAGAGGGTCCATTTAGACTGGATATAAGGAAGCAGTTTTGTATGATGATGGTGGTGAAACACTGTCACAGGTTCCCTAGAGAGGTGGTAGATGCCCCATCCCTGGAAACACTCATGGTCAGGTTGGATTGGGCACTGAGCAACCTGATCTAGTTGAAAATGTGGGATGTTGGTCTAGATGAGCTTTACAGGTGATTTTCAACCCAAACTATTCTATGATCTTTGATTAACGTAAATATCCAGAAGAACAATCTGCCTGCCTTTCAACAGTCCCACAAAAAGGGATAAAAGGCATAAAAATGGTGAAAAATAGAAACTGCGCATTGCTCTTTCTTTGATTTGTTATCTTTACAAACGGACAAGGCAATTATTTGCATCTATTTTCTTCAAAATATACGTATTTGAAAATATAGTTATTTTCAAAATCCACATTTGAATAGAAACATAAGACACACATTAAAAAAAAAAAAAAAAAGAACCCTAATCTAATTGAGTGTATAGCCATTAAAACAAAAGGATGAATTGTGTAGCAGGTTTTCATGTGGTCTTTTCACAGTATGATGATAAAAAAATTGAGAAAACCCAAGTGTAACAGAATTTAAGAACAAAGAAATTTGCCTCTGTCATAGAGCATATATCACCTATACCTCCTATGCTTCTCATCCTTCTTGATATCCCAAATCTTCTGTGTATCAAGACCTACAGTCCTATGTGCCTTTCCTGTTTGGCCAAACTTCCTGATATTACCAGCAGATTGGCAAAGGTCACAGTTCCCAGAATGTGAACCTGTGATTGAATTTGGATGGACTTATTATTTAAATGCATTGAATCGTTTTGATACCTCAACAACCAAACTCCAAAATGGCTAAATGAAATCTTCCTCAGATGCGTTTTGTTTTTTTCAAACTGGTATTAGTATGAGTCTGATAGGGGGCCCAGTCCAACAATATGTTCTAGAAATACACCATGTGGCTGTAGAGAACTCAGTGTGTCATGCTCTCCTCAGTATTCCTTGGAGGACTTTCATATTGTGAATACATGAAATCCTATGAAAATATGCAAGTGGAAGTGAATAAATTCAAAGCAATATGTGAAATTTAAAATAATGATCTCTATGCATTGTATGTATCCACTTGGAGAGACTCCTTTTGCCTAGTTTTATGATTTATGTCTGTAACAGCTGACAAATCGAAATCTATAACTGATTTTTTATCTAAACACAACCTTTATAAAGCTTGAAAATGCTAACCTGTTTTATAGGGAAATCAGTAGAAAACAGGTATATTAAATGACATGACTATGCAATATAGAACACCACAGCTGAACCAAATCTGAAATGCTTTCACTCCTGAGACCACTGTCTTATTTCTTCCTAACAGTTTTCTCTTGCTTCTTTTTCTGTACAGACTAGTATGCACAGTTATCTATTATACAGATTTGCAAAACCACACCTGTGATTCTGAGAATTCAGTTTATTAATGGTACCTGCTTTTGTGTGGGAGTATACGCTGCAGTCACCTTATCCATTTGCTGTAGCTGACCTGGCTCATTTTTTATACAAATTACAAGCGATGTACGAGGGCTGCAGGAACATATGGTTAATTATTTTTTCCAGTCACTTTATCTTTTCTTGTAGAGTCATTCTTCACCTACAGAGGGAACATAAGGACTCTTATCGCTGTGTTTCATCACAGGTGGCATTCATCAGTTCTGCATCTTATTTTTTATACCCATTACATTTGGTATATTTGTGGATTCTTAAACATTCTGCATGAATTCCACTTCTATTTATTTGAATTACCGCATCTGCACTTCTATGTTTAGAGGCAGTACCACCTTTAGATACCTCCAGCATAACAGCATTAAATTTACCTCTTTGATACAGACATGATTCATTAGGCCCATCTAATGCATGGCATAAAGTCCCCAAACAGCATAGACATAACTAAGATGTGTAAGTAGAATCAGGATTCAGTGGCCAGAAATTCTTCAAACTGGAATTTGAACTCATAGTGTGGGATTAAAGCTATTGTTTAATTCTTCTTTATAGATATTCCCTATGTAATTTCCCTTACTGATTTAGTCCTCTTTTTTTTCACTGATAAAAAATTATGTGCATTAGTCCTACACACTGCTAAAGACCTATTATTCCATTAACTATAGAATGCACCCATGGGGAAAAGGCACAAATTTCACCAATATAGTGGAACTTTGTGTTCAGTCCTCCCGGACAACTTCATTAATATTGTGGCTATTTCTCTTTGGTGAATCTGTGCCATCCCCTTTGTTTCTCCAAACTATTTGTAAATTTTCACATTGGAATGCAGTCAACAATTGCAGAATACATTTTCTATCTTACTCAGAACACATACATACCGGTTGGAATTTTTTAATTAGTATCATTTATGATAGAAACAGCAGATGAAAAAAAAGCCCACAGCACAACCTTGAAATTACTTCCTATCAGCTTAAGTCAGCTTAGAATATTTTGAAATATTTTGTGTTATTCGTCTTCAAGAAGAAAATGTAACTTTTTCCATTAGACTATTGTCTTTTTAAAATATTATGATTGAATACTTCTCTGAGAATAGGCTAAGTAAAGGGAATACAGTCATTTGAGATGGGTTCTGCAATATATAATCAAGAGGCCATTCAACTCCAAAGTTTTGGGGTAGTATTAGAAAAACATCATTTTTCATTGAATTTAAATGAAATGAATCTAAGTGAAGTCAGCTAAACTGAAAACAAAACCAAACAAAACCAAAAAAACCCCACAAACCAAACCAAACCAAAAAATGAAACCAACCAACAAACAAACAAACAACCAAAAACCAAAAACAAAAAAAACCAAAAACAAACAAAAAACCAAACCAAACCAACCAAACAAACAAAACCACACAAAACCAAACCAATTTTTCTTCATTTCCCATTTGGAAAAGCCAAAAGATGTCATACTGATTGTTTCTAAATCTGCATCCATTCTGGATAATTTAATTTAGAGTTTTTAAAAGAAATTATTCATTCAATGAAAAAAGAGGTCAATTCCTATTATTTCATTCAAAACTTTAATCATTAATAAATAATTCAGGATGAAATGTTCTCTTTTTTTTTTTTTTTTCTTTTCTTTTTTTTAGACCTGCTATGTATAAATCTCGTGTAAAATTATACATTAAATCCTACAGACATTTTCTTTATATCCCTCATGGTATAAAGATACTGTCAATTGTATCTCATTTCTTACATTGATTGAGGCAAAGGTCCTCTGGGATGAAAAGTTAAATCACTAGAAAATGAAGCAAATGATAGTTTTACAGTTCATCTCAATTCAGGCAAATCTGACCTTTGAATTAAGAGAAACCACAGATCTATTCCATCAGACCTGGTTTCTGTGTCTCATTCACATGGAAGTTAGTGATATAGGGTTTACTGATAATAATTTTTCTTCACTGAATTTTTCTCTAGAGTCTAGATATTGCCAAGTTCTTTCAGTCTTGCCTTAATATTGGTAAAGTTTGGAAGTGTCTGGCGGTGACCTGAGACAACTTTAAAATTGTGGAATGACTGTAAAGCAGTGATCAAGGAAGAACCTGTACCTCATAATAATCACTGCCATATGAAACTTTTCAGTTTCATAATACCTATTATACTATCTTCCTCCCCCCAATGTCAGAAACATTTTCTTAACAATTTCTTGTTCTTAACACTAAAGCAAAGCAAATTAAAAATGTCTTCTTATGTGGATTGTTGTTCTTTAATTAAAGTAGGGCATCTTTCCAGAGATTATCATTAAAGTGATGAATCTACTAATCTACTTTAAAAAATCCTCTCTCTTGCATCTTCTGGACATTTTAAGGGCTTGTTTGTGTTAGAGACAAATGTTACAGGTGAGACTTTTTTCAAGAGAGTATCCAAAAAGCAAACAAATATACAAAAATTTATCACTCATATAGCATAAAATTAATGAGATTTTAAGGTTACCTTTCAACCTCAGAAAAAGATCTATTTGTTTGGAAGTGTGCATTGGTGTATGATACTTTCTAATAGGATTGTTCAGACTTCTTATTTTACTCAAACCCAAATCCCAGACCTAGTGTTCCTTCTGCCAACTGCTCATCTGATCTTAGATTCCTTTTACTCAGTGGACACCAGGCATGACCCTTGACCAGCCTCCACCTAATTTAAGTCTCTTCAGTCCCAGTCTTCTCTCAATTTCATGTAATTGTCAATTCAACTAATAAAATTTTATCTATGTTGTCAATATTCTTTGTTCCCCAAGAGACTATGTAAATAAATTTTCCTCCCTACTCTTCACACATCTGGCTCTTTTGCTTTCTGTATTTAAATCAGGTTTCCCCATTTCTTGGGCTCAGAAGAACAAATGCAGAAGAATGGAAAAGAAAGATTTCTTATGTCATACAACAGACTCAGCACTGCCAACTCTCTAAGATTACCTGGGCCTAAGGCTTTAATAATAAAATATGAACTGAAACTTCAATTATCATAATTAAAAGTCATATTGTTGACAGAAAAAGATGTATCTGCTATATAGATTTCCAGTCCCAAGTTTCTGTGGATGATAGTTTTGTAAAAACAAGGTTTATTAATTTGATTCAGCATAGGCAAAATGATGAATGTGAGGTTGAAGATCTGTTTTGACTTGCGTCTTCTAGAAAAGCTCAACCTCTGTCAGACATGCATTGTGCAATGACTCCATCTAAAAATTTGCCTAAGTAATGAGTTACTGCATAAGCTATAGTCCACAATCATCCTCAGCAATATGTGGTCCTAGGAGGTTCTGTACACTGAACTCAGTGCCTTTCCTTTGGCTATAAAATCCTTCAGAAATCTCATTTTTTCCTAAGACAGCTTCATAATGGAATTGAAATCAACAGAGAAAGTGATTATTACTATAGTTTACCAGGAAAAAGTTTGATCATCAGCAGCTCCTGTGAAATGAAGGATTCTGTAGAGTTATCAGTGTTTAACCACCAGTACACTTGGCAGTATATTAAGCAGAAAGGCTATTTTTCAGTCTACATGTAAAAATTCTTTTAGCCTAATACTTTTTGTTTTGCTTGAAAAGGCTCTAAATTGTAATTTGAATATGTTACATTGAAGGTACACTGTCCAATGATGTGATTGAGTTTGGACTTTGGGATTGGAAATAAAATGCTTGATGGGAAAGACTGGTTTTCTAAGGACTTCTGAATTTGAAAATAGAACCAACTAATAGGGAAAATAACTCCGTAATCTCAGTTGTTCTACTTCAATGATGTACTTGAATATTCTACAATGTTACATTTCACTCATTCCTAATTTCCTGCAGCATGTATCACTTTGCCAAAGTGCCTGAGCAGCAGACAAAGAGCTGCAAAATTAGACATGGTGTTGGATAAACTCCATCTATACTGCTGGATGGTCTCTATCTGTATAATACCTGTGTGGCAGTATTACAGCAAGACCACTGGGCTGAGGGTTGGAGGGTGAGTAAGAAGCTGTATGGGGCTTAGTTGGAGCCAGGGCAAATCCACTAGGAGAATGCAAAAGTTTTATGAAGGAATTGTTGTACTATTTATGCATACATTGGTAGATGCATCACTCATCTCTACCTTCCATAATTCCTGTTGCTACAAATTTGCATAATCTAAAGGGAGGATTTAAAAAGTAAATACTTTTTTCTTAGCAGTCACTGCTTTAGGTATAGCTTAAGTGACTTGAAACTGATAGGAAGCAGAAAAAATGCAGTTTCCAAAATTACAAGTTCTACCTGCCTTTTTGTGTAGCAGCTGCAGGTTTTTGTGCCAGGTGCCACATCCTGCCACTGGAATAGTGCTCCAAGTTTGATTATAGCAGGGGATGTATTTTGTTCTTACCCTGGTCACGTGTACAATCTCTGTACTCCATTAGGTAACAAAACAAAATTGCTTTTCTCTATCTGTGGTGTATTCAACTTTTCACAAATCTGCCATTTCTTGTATTATTTCCTCTTTTATTATTGATACATAGGGATGAATAGCACATCTTGAAAGAGAGGTAGAATGAAACAAAACAAATACCAGAAGAAATTAATTTTATGAAGTCAATTTTATGAAGATGTCTGTGAATTGCAATACTTTGAAATATTTGCCTTAAAATTAAAAAAAAAGGAGACACCTACTTATTTTTTATCTAAATCTTCAAAATTTGAAAAGACTACATACTGCCAAGTCTCTGGGATAAAAATGTCTTGCATCCTTTAAAACACATGTATCTTTTTGTGTAAAAATGGCCTATTTTTTCTTGTTTATCCATTCATTTTAGCTCTTCTAATCATCACCTTAAGTCCCCTGTCTGTTTGTGGGTTGTGTCCTACTTTCCTCTCTCCTAGTGTGATGTATAGTTCTAGTAAGAGAAAGGTCAAATTGTGATCAGGAGAAGCATAATAACTTCACATATCAATGTACATTTCTTCTCTCTTGACAAATGATCACCATTCCTCCTGAAAATTCCCTGCACCACGTGGGCCCTTTGACCTTTTGGTCAATAAATAATACATTCTCTCTAAAGTAATTGAACTACCTTATTTGGCTGCAAAATCTCTTATACAGGACAGTGTGATTCATAGGACAGTGGAAAATTACACTGTGGAAAGACTCCTGTTTTACTTTAGCTTTTGGATGACGAAAGATTCCTTCAGGTTCTAACCTTTTTTTCTCAGTACCCAATCACTTGATCTAAACTGAAGTAAAAAAGCCAGCATTTCATAGACCAAATGAGATTTTTTCTTTATAAAGATAATTGGAGCAGTGTCTGGAACAGAAAGGATTATAATCAAAACATACTGGGGGGGTTAGGGGGTGGTATGAGGAGGGGGAGGTGAGTGTCTGTTTTATTACTCCAAAGTGACTTGGGAGCTCTACATTCATAATTTATTGTGTTAATCAATAGCAATTTGTTAGCTGTCTCACCTCACACACACAAGCCCCCAAATTAGGGCTCAATGTTAGACCTAACTTACAAGATCACAACAACATTGACAAGACCTATATACATGCTGCAAGATAGAGCATTCCATAGGGTTTAGGACTCACTCTGGATTTGAGGAGAGGCTACAGGATACTGTGGAGGTTGTAGAACTATTAAACACTGTAAGAACAAAATACGGTGCCCTTTAAATTCAATTACACAATGAATCAGTGAACTAGGTGACACTGTAGGATTTCTGTGTGCTTTCAAATAATTTTCTCCTTCAAATAAGTGATCTTTTCCATTTATTTGTAAAACAGGATCAAGATCACAATGAATAAACTGAAAAAGTTGAGCTGTTGTCTTCCAATATTTTGAGTTGTTTTGATATTTTGTCCCTGTGGAATGGAACCTAAATTTTCTCATGGATCTATTTCAGTGTTTTCCAGAGAGATCCTCTGCCAAATAAGTACTAGCCGCTTTTACTCTTAATTGTGAGTTAATAAAGTCTTTTGTCTGCAATTAATACATTGTATTTCCTACAGCATAGTACTAAGTAGTTCAGGAACACCTAAATTGTACTGAAACAGCCTGTGATGCAATCACAAGCAATGCTTCATGATTGACTGATTATAACCAAGCATTCCCTTGCGGTAAAAGCACTACTTTTCTTTGCATTCCAGGCCTTTTACGCCTTCCTCCCCAGCTTTTTTTTTTTTTT
>VXAU01003501.1:170668-267166 GCA_013399695.1 Formicarius rufipectus | reverse complement strand
TTTTTTTTTTTTCATAAGAGAAACTGTATCTGAAAGTGCTAAAGCTTAAAGCTATAAGGAAATTGCCTTGGAACTGAAAACCTCCAGGAAATTGAATGGACATACTAAACACAACATCCAAGATACTATGTCTTGGTTCTGTTTCTTGGGATTTAGTGTTGGTGATTCTTATTATACCCAACCACAGATACATTTCTCTGCAGAGAGTTTTGACCAGCCTTGAGGACAATAATAACATTAGACGTATCAGGAGGAGCTCATACTAGGCAAGAGGTCAGTTCCTCTCCCCATTATGCCTATTGGTGAAAAATATCTTTTAAAGAAAATCATTGCAATGTCTTCTATGTGATGCCTGTAGAGGAAACATCCATAAATACTTCAACCATTTACTGTTATGAAGTGGTGGTGGAAGGAAATTATTTTGTATTACATCCAGTTATCTCAGGGCAAAATCTTTCATCCAACAAAGCTCCCAGTGTTCTGATCAATAAGAATGATGGAATTAAAATTTTGTGAAATAATTCAAAACATGTATTCTAGATTCTGAGACTAGACTCTGATGTAATGAAGGTTTGGTCTACTGCACGGTCCTTCACTTGACCCCCTGCCAAACTTCTGTAGGGGTACAAAGACTTAAAATGACTCTATAGTTCAGTATTTCTGAAAAAAAACTTACAGGTCAGACATGGTCAAGACTTCATGGCTGTCCAGCTTTTACTAGTTTCTGGGTCATAATCCTTTCCAGATGGATTGCATTTCACCAGATCTTTACAGTAGGTCATAAAAGCTTTGGTTTTATACCACATGCTTCTGCTTTTGCAATCTGCTTGCCCTCATTACTGTACATGAGTGTGCAAGGTTTCTCTGGTAGTAATCATCAGATCTTCCTCTCTGAATGTTGTAGAAAGATTTGAAGAGGTTGCCTTATTTAGTCATTGAGAAAATCACATTTGATCCATTTCTGAAACAAGTATGAGAAGGAAAGTTTACAGATGTTCTACACTAGTTCTGAGGAGTGCCCTTCTGGAGAAGAGAGAAGGAAGTAACTTCCCAGGAGTTACTTGCACCCATTATCCACATCTTATCCTTGCAACTTCCTGTAGAAAGGAAGTCTTCACTTTGTTTGTAGCCACCTTTTAAATACTGGAACATGCTGACAAGGTCTTCCCTAAGTCTTATTTTCTCAAGAGGGATCAAATCCAATTCTCTTAGCCTTTTCTCATATAGCAGGATTCTCAGTCTCTACTTCCACCCCCAGCCCTACAGCCAATTAAGTTTGTGATAGTTCCAGAGAGCTTCTCCTTTAGTGCTTGCACAGAGAAAAGTGGGGTTTTTTTGTTGTTTTCTGGTTTTTTTGGTGTGTGTTTTTTTTTTTTTTTTTTTTCAGGTAAGCAAGAGCTGTTTTAAGTGTAAAGTTAAACATTTCTAGCTCTATTAAATATGCAGAAAATCAGGGCCTTCATGGCCCTTCTCTGGAGCCTCACACTTTATGTGGTGGGGAGCAAAACTGAACGCAGCATTCCAGGTGTGGCCTGACAAGACCTGAGTAGGGCAGCATAATGTCTTCAAAATTTGAAGGTGAGATGTGATTGTTTCAGGATAAAAAATTCTATAAAACACTTCAAAACATGTATTCTATATTCTGAAAGTAGCCACTGGTGAAGTTTTACTCCTGCATTGGTTCAGAGCACTTCCATATTTTTTATGTCTTTTCCTGGTTTAAAATATTATGAAAGGATAAGGATATGAGGGGATAAGGAAAAAAATCTTCTGCAAACACAAGAAAATGAATTTATTTTTGTTTTGCATTACTTTTGTAAGGTGGAGCTAAATGAGATCTGGGTTAAAACGGAAGAATTTATTTTTTTGTTTCTTTGTTTCTTTTTGTCAGTTCTGGGAAAATTTAGATTTTTTTATATTGAATCAGGACAAATAACATTCTGTGAAGTACTTTTTCATCCACAAAACAACACCTTCGTTTGAGGTATGCCTTTTGAGAAATATGAAGCCACATCCAGCCCTCTCCTTCAGCTACTCCATCTCAGATTTTTTTGTCCATTTCTCTTGAAGTTCAGTCAGACAGATTCTAGATATGACAATGCTGATGAAGCCAGTGACTTTCTCTGGCCATTGCTGTGTGTGTCTCACACCAGTTACCACCCTAGACACCTGCTGACTGAACTTCTCATGGAATGGCTCCCTATCCCATTGCAGGGTAAAACAGATCAGAGTTGTCAAGATTACTTAATCTATTTAAGATAATTCATTCCCAAGGTAATTTAGGTAGTTCTCAATCTCTGAAGGAGTCCTACTTATGAGGGTTGTTTCTTAGGGATTAAGAGAGGTGATAAGCTTTAGAAGGGAGCTGCAGCAGCAAATTTTCTATCACCCCAGATGGGCATGGAAAAAGACACAGGATCCCGGTTTCATGCCTTAATGATGCATTATCCCACAGTAATGAGGGAATCAATTAAAGAAGAGTGGTACCATAAAGCCAATTCTCTGTCTTTAATAAAATGTGTTTTTTCAGGTTGTAAGGACAGCTAACCAGGGCCCTGCGGTTTTAGGCCTATATATCTTTCAATTCTTCTTTTTTAAAATGAGGCAAACATTTCCTCAAAAGTTATTTGCACTCAAGAATGATGACAAAACAGATGATTATGTTTGTTTAAATGTTGACAGTCTGACAAGAACAAAGCCTGTTTGAAAAATGCAAGTCCTTTTTTTTCCTCGCCACATGAATAGTTTGAGCAAAAGAATCTGGCACTGGAAAGAATGTGCCAAGATCCACTCACAGAAGCTATTATTTATATAGTACAATATGCTCATATCATCAAGACCTTGATCTCTGAAATGTACACCTCAGCTTGAAAAGTGTCAGTATTTACAAGAAATGAGATGTTAAAAAAAGAAATAAAAAGTGATACCTGCTGTTCAGGCATTGCTGCTTCATTAATAAATATCCACTGAGCTGAATTGCTAATTAATACCTATAAAATAGCATCTGCCAGATGTCCTTTTACCATCATCAAGTGATAGGAGAGGTATAGTTTGGTTCACATATGCTTTGAATACAGTTCAAAGTAAATGGCAGTGCGTGCTGATGTCTTCAAAGGACAGGCAACTGCCACTATTAATTTTATTGTATTAGGACAGGAAACTGCTGTTTAAATAATAATGGCATTAAACAGACAGCACTTTCTTGATATGATTGTTCCATTTTTTGCCATTGTCTTTTCTATTATTCAATTAGATTGTGCTCCAAAGGTGTAACAGTAAGCCACAAAACACAGTACATGATGAAAATTAAAAGTAATTCAAGTTCATTTTGAATCCCAAAATACAGTAGCCTGACAGAATTGCCTTTCTCAAATGAGAAAAAGAAAATATTCAGTAAGACAAAAATAAATGTAATCACTGAGAAAATAAGCTTATACTGACATAAATACATATGTCCATCCATATAGTATTTTTGCTTAAAGTGTTTTTTTCTAAGTGCTGTAGATACAGATCAGGCAGTGAATACATGCTGATTTGCCAATGCCAGTTGTTGTTCTGATGACATCTTCTCTTGGGTGTCTATAGACATATACAGGGACAGATTCATTTATTTATTGATAGAAACATAGAAATAAATATAATAAATGGCAGTGATGGTAGACTATCATTCCTTGGAAGCATTACTAGAATTACCTTAGAAAAGACAGTAGATCGTGGGAGTGGCGAGGGAGAGGAGGACCTCAAAAAATGGATAAAAGGGTAAGTCAGGAGCCAGAGCCTCAGCTGCGGCCAATTACCATGGCTTCGTTGATTTCTGTATCCCTCCAGCCTTTCTACAGTCACCTCTTTGTCTCAATAAGCAGGCAAAGCATGACAGAAATACAGTTCCATCTGAGAAGCCAATAAAAGGAGTGAAGTGCAATTTTTACATTCCATATCCCCTTCCCCCTATATTGAGGATTCTAGTGAGGACTGAGACAGCTTCATGACAGAATGGAGATGTCACATTACATTTTTATTTGGAATCTAAATTCAGATAGTAGTAGGATTTTTTTTTTTAATGGGTTGTGTTTAGTGGTATTGTCTTTTTTTGAGAATTACCGAACTTGATAGCTCTCCAACCTAAATCTGAGGTTTTCAACAGAAAAAGTCTCTTTTTATGCACCTCTCTACATACATTAATGAAAGTTTTATTCTTTGAAGGTAGAAGTACTTAAATAATTTCATTTTCCCAATACATGAAATACTTTGTAAATAATGATCAGGTTAAAAAAATATTGTACCAGACAGCTTTAATTAATTTTCATGGATTTTACTATAGTTAAAAATAAAAAGCATTCCACTAACACCCTTCACACTTTGCAGTGTGAATGAGGCAGAATAAAATATTCTCTGAAGATGTAGTCCAAAAATACTCCAAGGGGAGAGAGAGCTGTCTGACAGAGCGAACCAAGAAGTGCAGCAGTTACACAGTAGAGCGCCCTGATCTTTACATTTCCAGAGGGTTGAAAGCAACAGAACTAGCTCAGCTGGATAAGATTCAACCTTCCCTTCCCCTTTTTTTAACCAAACAAGCCTTCCTCAACTTGACCTCTCCCTCACCCTGGAATCCATAGCATTTGCTACTTTCAGATTGTTATTTAAATAAAATAAAGGTTTAATCATTACAATACAGTAAGACAAAACCAAGATCATAACATTATGTAAAATAAGAGGAGCTTTTTAATACCAGCCAATGAACAATGAAGAAAAGAAAACATTTGAGCTTTCACCAGTCCTTCCCTTTGTTAAAGGCTAAGGCATTGTTCACTTTCGTGTAGTTTTTTTGAAAGGAAGGCTATCAACCTGCTTAACACAGGAACTGAAACTGAACTGGTCAGCGAGGGAAGGATGTGGGTTACAATTATGTGCTCTGAAAATGAAGCTATACACTGAGTAGCAGGCATAAACCAACAGGGAAGCTGGTGGATGTCGGAAGAGAGCTCAGGGAACAAAAAAGGAGAGTCTGGGGAGCTCAGGCTGAGATGTCACCTATTTGTTTCTCCTTCATAACTTGTTAAATAAATGTCTCTATACATTGAAATGAGAAGATTCAAAATAAGTAATCACAAGTGCAAATTCAAACTTTGTTGAATGTTCATTTACTATCCATATGCAAATGTTGGCTGTATGGACATAATTCTTTTAGAATGAGATACCTAGTCACAAAAATGTTCTGCATTTCAGCAGTGTAATAGTGGAATTAGAACAATTTTGTAATGTCTAGTACTTGTCTAACATGCCGACCTCTGCTACTGAGGTTTAATTAAAAGCTCTTTTTAAAAGATAATTAAAATTATTTATGTAGTTTATTTATACACAACCAAAATATTGCATTCCACAAAAGCTCCCATCTAGATTGGAGTGAGGATCATGATCCTCCTTTTGCTTTATTGTTTTCTAACCTCTGTAGTGCATAGAAACACAGCATCAAATTAGTGTCAGATAATTCTTCAAAGCACTCAACTGGGTGAGAATGCTCTTCCACCTTTAACAGTGTCTGAAATAGGCAAAGAATCCTTTCCTACCCTGCTAAGGCAGTACTTTTCCACTTCTGGTATTGTAGTGAAGCTGAAGGCTTTAGGACAACCAGGGCTTGGGGTGGAGCACTGACGCACAGTTTTCCATATCATGTTGCTCTTGTCATACTGGTATAGCTTAGGTGTGTAGAACAAACAACCTCCAATAAAAAAATAAAACATTGACATAGTTTGGGGGATACTCCTACCGTAAGCCAGTAGTTAGTGAAGATGAAATAAACCTTCTGCTGCAGAAAAGAAAGTTTAGCTGCATAAAAAATTGTTGCATGATTTTTCGCTTGGAAGCAGCAATCATGCCCTGGTAGCCTCTGATTTTGTTAGTAGGTAGAGAGACCCAGCAGAGAGATCTGTTGAGTGAAGCAGTTGGTGCTGAGGACATGCGATAAGCAATTTGTGTGGAGTTTTTTTGGGTGTTGTTGGTTTTTGGGTGTTTTTGTTTGGTTTAGTTAGTTGGTTTTGATTTTTTTTTTGTTGGTTGAGGGTTTTTTTGGTTTTGTGTTTTGTTTTGGTTTTTTGTTTGTTTGGGGTTATTTTGGTGTTGCTTTTTTTTTCTTTTTTTTTTTTTTTGCATGTGTGTTTGGGTTTTTTTTCCCCTTTAACTAACCATCTTTTAGAGATGAGAATGCAATAAGTGTGCTTCTGGAGCACATGTTGTTTAGTTTGACCCAGTATGTGCCTTGGGACTGCTCTGTGTCATGAAACAAAGCCTAAAAAATGAAGACTACTGAGGATTTACTCCAGAAGTGTACTTCAGATTGGAAACAGAAAGCTATTGCAGATGCAACTACAGCCTACACAAGTGGTGTACAAGGGAAGCAGATCCCACGTGAAGTTTGAGCTTTTCTTGGTTACTTGACTGAGCTTTTTAATTCAGAGCAGTGAATTCAGGATGGTCAGGAGTAGTTTTAAGCCTTTGCTAACATTGCTTGCACATATGTGATTCTGCTGTTACAGGAAAGAAATAACTATGCCTGAGTTGGGAAATATGGTAGGTGGTCTGAATTTGGACCCCTTCATCCTTGGCAAGCAAAGCACAGCCCTGGAAAACACGTATGCTTCAGTGGTTTAGGTAGCTTTAGAGCATGCTGTGGAAAAGTGGCAGTAAAATTGTCCCTGAGAAGGGATTTTTTTAAAAATAAAATATTTAGTGATAGTAGATGTAAAATCAGTGAGCTTCTAGATGAAATAAAGCTCCTCCTCCCTCTTGGACTTTCTCCAGCTCACAAATCTCCATCTGCTAATTGGCCTTAATCCACAGAAAAGAAAGCCTTCGTAGAACATGGAAAATACTGAAACGATGCATTGATTCATTTTCGTGTTTTAAGCCAAAACCTGTATAGCTTTAACCTGGAAAACCAGGTAATTGAATAAGTAGCTTTAAAACTAAAACCAGAAGTTAGTGGGAGGGATTAAAAAAAAAAAAAAAAAAAAAAAAATTTTGGAAGNAAAAAAAAAAAAAAGTTTGGGAAGTCAAGTTAAGAAACATGACTATTAAGTAGTAAAAAATATTTTGCTCAGCAAATGTACACATTGTTAAATAATCAAAATCAGCCCTCCCTCAACAATAGGAGCTGGTAAAAAATGACACAGTTAATATGTTTTCCATGCTTTCTCATTCTGCAATTAATGCTTTTTTTTTGCTGTGTTACAGCAGGTTGTTCTGCATGAACACAAGTTGCTCTTTGAAACAAATCCCTCAGGTTTTCAGTTATAAAAAATCCAGATAAAAATAAAGTATAAAAATGTCCTTTAGGGACTTTTAAGCCAGAATGAAAATTGTAGCTTGCCTTGCCTCAGAATTTTCCACTAATTTTCTTTTTATATAAGGTCTGAGCTTCATCAATAAAACTAAATGATAATAACACATTCATAAAGACACTTCTCCACAAAACCTCTCCCATTAACACACTAAACTCCACTCCCATTGAATTAGAAGATTAAAAATAAACTAATTACCCTTACTTTAGCATCCCAAGCAACTGATTCCAGCCACCTGGCTCACAGCTGCTATGGAAACTACTCAATTAATCAAAATAAGGTTGGGATTTTTTTCTGGTTATTTAAAGGAAAAATAGAAAGGAATGAAAACCCCCACACACTCAGTAAGAACAACCTTCCCTTCTGAAATATTCCAGATGCATTTTAATCAGTTCAAAATATTAACATATGAGTACTACTATTGCAGAAAAGTTAGCATTTATAGTAAGATGGTAAGAAAGTTTTATCCTCTTCTCTGGCCTTCAACCACCACAGCCTTAACATCTGGTTCAGAATTTTACCTTTTGTGTAGTACGTGGTGAAAAGCAGAGTGAAGGAAGGGCAGCTTCAGCTGTTTGTTGCTCTGTTTCTGTCACATTGGTGAAGATGAACAAGTTTTTCATAGCTAACAAAGATCCCACCCTTTATGTGAAAAGTTCTGCACAGGCGTATTGTTCCTTGATACACTGCATGTGTGGGGAATACATGTGTGTCCTCTCCTCTGACTTGTAAACACATTTCTAGGAGACTAGGATTAAAACACTACCTTAATTTGGCCCAACGTTTTCAAGAGAGATTAAGGAAATTTGATGGTAAACCTCACACAGGGACCTTAAAAAGCCAAATCTCAATTGCCTTTGATTGTACCAATTCCACAAGTTATTAAAAAAATTACCTGTCAGGCCTTACCCCTGGTTTTCATGAAGAATAAGGCTATAATAATGCAGGGAAAAAAAACTCAAAACATGAAGTATGATAGAAACTGGATATCTAGTGTAGTCCAGATTTAGTTCTCAACAATAAATCAAGTGGTGATGTTTTTAATTGTGTCCTGCAGTCCTATGGAGTAGATCCAACTTTTTTTTTTTTTTAATAATTAAACCTGTGATGAGAGAAACTTTTCCAAAGTCATGTACTGACGGGACAAGGGGCGATGGCTTCAAACTGAAAGGAGTAGGTTTAGATTAGATATTAGGAAAAAATTCTTCACTCTGAGGGTGGTGAAACCATGGATCAGATTGCCCAGGGAAATTGTGGATGGTCCATCCCTGAAAGTGTTCAAGGTCAGGATGGAGGTCTGAGCAACCTGGCTGGGTGAAAGGCATCCCTGCCCACAGCATGAGGGTTGGAACTAGATGATTTTTAAGATGCCTCCCAACACAAACCTTGCTATGATTCTATGATCTAAGTATGACCTTATGGTATTTTTAACTTTGGCAAGTAGCACAAAATATGGGAAAATGGCCTATCTCAGTTAACAGCTGAGCCCAACAGACATATAGTAAGCTTAGCTTATTAAAATAAACTGTTCTTTAATGCAGCCACAAACAGTACAAAGTTTTGCAGGTACAAAATGCATATTCAGAGGCAAGTAATGAAAGATATGTCTACAGAACTTACAGAGAAGAGGCAGGTGAAAGCATAACTCTGACACAGATTAATTTCACCAAAATTTGTCTAGAAATGTATGTTCTGTATGAAAACAAGGGAGAGAGATTTATCTTCAGGGATTGGTTCACGTATCTCTTGTTCAAACCCCGCCCACAATAGAATGCACCATCTTTGAAAATACCTAAGTTACAGTCTTGCTAATAAAAAACAATCAAAAATTTTAAAACTATTTGTCTTTTGTTGGAGTGAGAATACGATCAAGATGGGTTCAGACACAGGAGAAAGGCCCATCTTACGCTTATGTGACTCTGTCCTTCCAGTTGTCTCCATATTTCAGCATATTATTCTGAACTTTTTGCACTTTTTTCATATTCTTGTAAAAAAAAGGTCCTGAAAAGTTTGGAGCATCATAGTGAACTAACAGCTAAATACAGGTTCTTATATGAAACTAGGGCCAAAAAACTAGGATGATTCACATCTTGTTATGTCAAAAGCCAATGAATAGGAATGATATGTAGAAGGTTCTCTTTGCTTCTGCATAAACCACTAGTGGAAGGGGCATGGGACTGTGGAAAATGGGTCTGAATTTTGCCATTTTCAGAAGAAAGCAGACAGTACAATATTACAGAGAGTACAAACAATATTCTGATTCAAAGACTAGAGGAAATGTCATCTAGCAAAAGACTCAGAGAACAATTTAACTTAGTAAAAAGACAGATTGAACAGAAAGTTGGTAAGAGTGTGTAGCATGTTGTCATGAAGGACATCACATACTAAAAGGACTAGGTTATGCAGTAGTTCCTTTTGTTTTTTAGCTCTGCTGGATACAGATATGCAGCACAGCCCTGTCAGTGTAGAAATACCATAATGTACTACATTGATCCTGAGCAAAGTGGTATTATGTGTGCCTTGCACATTGGTGGAAGGTTCTGGGATCAAAGAACAACCTGCTTCTGTTTTGGATGTAACAGGTAATGTGGGTTAATTTCACTGGACATCTAGGCTGATTCCTTTGGATATCATAAAAATTAAAACAAAGGCATCCAAATGGAAAAAAAAAAGCAAATAGCCCATATCGCATTGATGTATTCATTTCAGTTTCATAGAGCTGTTTGATCAAATTTTGTGTCCAATAAATGTTAAGATGAGAAGTGTTCAGGAACATGCACAGAACTGTAGCAGATTTTCAAATATTTATGTTTTCGTCTTAGGGATTTTTTCCTCTTTCAAACTATCAAACAACATGAGTCTGCATTAAAGAGAGATTTTCATGCCAGCAAAAAGGTTCAGTCTTTCAAACCAGAGACTCAGATGCATTTTCCTTTTGGATTATTTTTGTAGTTTTCTTAACTGGCATTCCACTGAGACTGGTATGTCAGCTGGCTGGCTGTGGGTAATGGTCCCACAAGGATATGCTTTGCTTTTTTCAAATAAATATAGGCACACATTGGCTGGAAAAGCATCCTGGGAGAAATTTGCTTCTCATTTTGTCAACATAGCATGCAACCAGGCATTATTATTTTTTATTTTTATTGCAGTAGTGTGTAAGTTGAGTGAGGCTGCCATTATTGTAGGCAGTAGGAGATTAGAGAGAAAAATAAAGTCTCTCCAACAGGAAGTCTTTCATAAAACTCTGAAGTATGGGAAATGAATTAACAGCTCAGGGAAGTGAAGTAACTTGTAGAAGGTCACCCAACAGATCAGAATCAAGGCCAGGATTGCTGATTCCATTTGTATAAAGCTGTTGAACCAGTCCAAAGAAAGATGACTTTCTATGCCCGTTGGGTAAAAATAATCTGTCCAGACTAGCAGGTGGCAGAAATCAACCAAACCAAATTGAAGTCAAGAGAGAGTCATGTACTTATACCAACTATAAGTATAAATTGCTATAGGGTTTTTGTCATCAGAATTTATAATTGAGCTTAAGGAAACTGAAATTTCAAAAGACAACAGTAATCATAATGCAATACCTGTTTAATAACAATAGAAAAGAAAGATATTCTGAGAAAGCATAGAACAAATGGGAGATCTGATTTAAAATAAGCTGGGACTGATGGGATGAGCTCAAAGGAGGTTCTCAGAGCCTCCATAGACCTTTTTTAATGTTTTAATACTCACTTGAGTCTTCTCTCAGTGACTACTTATCCCTTTTCCAAATATTGCTAAATCAACCCTGCCAGATGACACTCATCCCATGGAAACAGTGAACACTGAAAAATCACTTTGTTTCAGAAGATGTTTGATACCATTATAGAGCAAGTATCTTTTTTTATTTTATTTTTCAGACTCTTCTGGCACTGGAGTACCAACTCCCTGCTATATCATCAGCTCGAATTATACACCTCTGACACTTTGCTTTACTATTCCTATTCTCTGTGGATTTCTAAGGATCGAAGTATAAACTACAGGGCTGGAAGCCAACAACTTGAGAGCCTCCAATTGGCAAGTCTTCAGCAGGCAATTCACCTTCTCTGTGCTAGTGGGAAGTTCTGTGACAGCTTTTTATGCAGGAAACCCTTTCCTGCTCAGTACTGGGTGAGTCAGAGCTCTGAAACATGGCTGAGTTTATCTGAGTGCTGTTTCACCTTTCCTTACAGGTTTCCTGATTCTTAACCTTAACTGGGGAAAAAAAAAATAAAATAAAAAGAAAAGAAAAGAAAAGAAAGAAAAGGTAATTGTTTAAGTACTGTTAAGTACCATTTATTCTCTCACTAATCCAGCTTGATCATTTGCACTTTAGGTTTGTGTGGATGATGAATGGTCATGATTTCAATTCCCAACTCAAACTATACATATACATAGGATATTATTTCTAGCGATTGTTAAAAAATATCCACAAAAAAAACAGAGCTACAAAACCTAGATGCTGCTGGATGCGTTTGAATGAGGAATTGCTAGGACATACAGACACCTATTCTATCTCCCTGCTCATATGGAACCAGTCCTTGCAAATCGATGAACCAAAACCTCCAAGAGTCCCCAGGTTATTTATTCTTGTGCTTGTTGTAGCATAAAACTGCTAGTCTTCTAGTATTTTCCCTCTGAGATTTGTCCTGTTTAATTGATTTTGCAGTCCAGGCTAATATGGAACGAGGTGATCCCTACAAATAGACTAGGCCTTGCTTCATAATAGTGCAGTACAAGTTGGTACAGCACAACAAACAAAAGGAGGGGAAAATGTCCTCAAGCAGAGCCTTGATGCCTAGGCTGCTTATCCAACATGCAAGGAGCTAAAAGGAAAATTCCCTGGCAATTCTGTTTCCAATCTATCTTTTGGGAGGTAAAAACTTGTGATCTCCTGCCAGCTCTGCCTAATTTGTAGTATCAGGCCCTGAGAGAAGATGACAGCTGCAGACGGTGTGGAAGGAAAGCCACCTTGCAACGTATTTTGTCAAGTTGCAGTCTCTGGCACTGGCCCAGAGGCGGTATGGCTGGAGACATGATGAAGTGTGAAAAGTTCTGGCAGGCATTTTAGACAAATAAAAGATGGGAGGCAAGGGAAAATCAGGACCAAAAGAGATTAATATTTGTGAGGTTTATAGCAGAAGAGGGAAAGCAATAGGAAGTAAGAGAACCTCCACAGGGAATTTAGTGCGACAGCTACAGATTAAAAACAGGATGGACTTGAAGAGGAAGCTTATTTTTTCCAGCTGGACCTTCACCTGAGAGCAGAGATCAAGTTGTGAGCAGAAGTCAAAGTAAAGTGAAGGGCAATAATAACAGAATTTGCATCCCCCAAATGTGAAAAAGCTAAATGAGGCAGTCATGTGTGTACAGAAGAGGAACAATAAGGGAAGAGTGCAGGATTTTCTAAGCTGGGAATGAGTAAAGACAACTAGAAACTGCATGTTTACTATTGGTGGTAACTCTGCAGTCTTGCTTGTTGTGTGTGTGGTTTTGTGGTGTCCTAGCTGCAGGTGGAGGTGGGAATTGCTGTTCACTCCTTCCCTTGGAAATTCTGGTTTCCTTGGAAAGTGAGACCTGAGGGTAGGGAGGAAGCTCCAGAAGGAGCTTTATCTGGAAGATCAGGGATGATTTTAAGGACATTCTAAGTGACAGAACACAGCTGGAATCACTGGCTGACCCCACTGGTCAGACCTGATAGGTGATGGGGTCTGTCTGATCTGTTGGAAATCTCCTGTGTCCGTTTTGAAGCAGGACAAACCACATCAATCTGGGAAAAGACAAAACCATTTGGAAGAAATTTAAAAAAAAAAAAAAACAAAACACAAAAAAAACCCCAAAAAACCCCAAAAACCCCACCACAACCAAAAAACACAAACATCAAAACCAAAAACCAAAAACCAAACCCCAGAAAAATCTCCCAATAAAATGTGAAGTAAACCCTGAGAGAAGGACCCACTGGCAGAATATAATGTACAAATTGCAAATTTCACAACAAAACCCGAAAGATGCTTGAGTTTGCTGGTATATGGTAAATTTCTGGATCTCATCTCTGTGAAAATTCTAGCAACTTTTGTCTGTCCAGCTCCTTATATCAAAAGCTGAAGCTTTGGATGACTTTTGTTGCTCATGGACCGTCACCTGTTTTGAGAGGAAATGTAGTGCTCGTTGGACATTAATTTGCCATGGCTACATTACGCCTAGCAAAATCAATTTTTAGTGTTTTTTTCTCCCTTCATTATATTCTTATCAGGAAAAGTGTATCCATTTCCTAATTACGCAGCACATCACTGGTAGACCACAGAGTAGCTATTTTTAGCTGATGAGACAGAAGCCTCCCCAGGAGCACAACTCTCTCTAATGACGTACAGATACAGTGCAGAAGAGGTGACATACAGAAATCAAGCAACCTCACCCTGCTCCTATCCTGGAGTACCAAGTAGACAGTACTGGGACTTGACTCTGACAAATGAGAACAGAATACAAAGAAAATTACATGTCAATAATTACAAATCAAAAAGAGTTGGCTGGATAGCCATCCTAGTTGCAGAGCTTATTTTGGTGTCCCAAAATAAGCAGCGTAAATAAGGATGAGGCACAGGCAACCCTTTGATGGGAGAAAAGGGGGAGAGAGGTAGGCATCCATGGTATTTGGTAGTTCTTCTGACACTTTTCGTTAATTTCTAGTTTGATAAATTCTCACCTTTTGTTTCCTCTTAAAAAACTCTTCATTCCAATTTCCTTCTTCTCGTGAGTCGTCTCTATTTGTGTCTTTTATCAATGTTACTTTAAAGTCCCTGATTTTCTCATGTATGTATTTTGTCTCAACTTTGTCTTTGTACTACTGACAGAGAGGTGTGGTCTCCAACCAGGTGTGAAGGATAGAGAAGACAAGACTTTTAGGTGGGAAATGATATTCTAGTTGCTGACTCAGAACACTTGTTCTCTCCTTTCTCCTCCAGCCGAATTTGCAAGGAGTCTGAGCTAACATGCCTGGCTAGAACAGTCTGATTCCACCCAGAAAAGTGGAGACTTCTCAGGATCACTGTGGAAAGACTTAAGCTCTTTTTCTGACCCTGAGTAATCTCAGTGATACCTTGCTCAAAGTCTGGGGAAGGTTTTCTTTTGGATTTTCCCTGAACTTGCACTGTATCTGTGACTTGTTGCTATGGGTTTGAGTGAATAGTGGGATGCATTTTTATACAGAAATGGAAGATTTATCATGCCTTCAGGTATCCTGAATGGCTATAAAGTCTCTTTCAATACACTTTTCCTGGTATTTTAATTGCAGTGTTTTGAAATTCATTTCAGTTTCAAGTGCCACTGGCATGAAAAAGCCCGTTATTGTAAAGATGTTGTTGAAGAAGTATAAAAATGATAACTCTTCACTTCTGCCAGGAAAGCTTGCTGAAGGGCTGAATGTCTTGAGGATCAAAAGGTGTAACCTTCTCTTTCGTTCAGCCTTCAAAAAAGAAATTAATATTAATTCAAGATGGGTACATTTGTAAAATAGACTAAGTGTATGGAAGAAAAATCAAGGCAATGCATACTGATAACATATATTTTCAGGAAAGGAAGGCTGAACTATCTTGTTGGTCCTGGCTGTTTATTCTCTGAGTTTACATAATACTTTCAAGAAGGTATTACTTATATATATATAAAATTTGATATATACCGTCTGATCTCAAGAGAATCATGGATCACACAAGTTTTCCTCAGACATCCTGACTTACGAAGTATATAGATGCTTGAGGAAACAGGGATTGTTACCATCCTCTTAACATTCTTGACTTGATTGTCTCAGAGCAAATAATTTAGAAAAAGATGAAAATAATTTCCCAAGAGAAGTGATGAAGAGGGTTTGTAAAGGGGCAGATACAAATGAATGAATAAAACCAAGATAACAATCACAGTACCTTGTCAGGATATGAGTTGTTGTTATCCTATTTGATACACACCTGACACTTCATAACTCCTCTGCCATGGAATACTTATTACTTTTGTTGTCCTCAAATCTGTACAGGGCCCACCAGAAGTCAGAGTGTGCATCAAGCACATAGTTCTATCTGCATGGATCTTCTGGTAGGATCATGTGCTGGGTTTCTCATGTTGTGCCATGGGTGATTCACTGATGTTGTAACAGTGAGGCCCGTAAGAACTGATCAGAATCATGATTCCAGCAGAGCAGAAAGATGTTCAGTAACTAGAGGTCTCTCTGGGGACTTGAGATTTTCTTTCACACCCCTCCCTCATGTGTACCCTATATGCTTTTCTTGGTAAATAATTTTAATTTTTTAGTGTGTGTGCCATTCTACCCTATGTGAAAATACAGTACTTTCCTTTATTAAGAGTTCTGTGAAAATAAACTTTTTGAAAATGTGAGAGGTTCCTGCTGTGACAGGCACTATTTGTAAACCTAATTCTAAGTCTGTACAGACTGTGCTCTTTGTCTATCACTGACTGCAATTGCAGTCATAAGCTTTAAAAGAAAAGGCAATCTTTGTGTCTTTTGTTCTTTCAACCTTATTTATACATTATGTATATCCACAGTTCCACAAGTCCCTTTACAGTTTAGATTTAGACTTTCAGTAAGTTTCATTTTACCAAGTTCCCTGCAGCATATTAACTGTTTTTCCCTGCTAATGGCACAGAGAAGATGGTACTGTTAGATGGAAAACAGGACTTATGGACTTGTACTAGGTCTTGATAAATGGAGCTGGATCAAACAGTAGGATCACCAGAAACAATTCAGAGAAGAATTCCCACAAGACAGGAGATACAAGCAGTGAGTAACAACCTTTACACTTCTTGAATACTTCTCTAAGCAATTGAGGGGTTAGGTAGAAGAGTAGGGCAATCTCAGAAGTGCCTATGAACCCTCCTCTACCTGCTCGTTCTTCACATGGCAGCTTTTCAGATAACCTCCAAATTAATTTGGACATACCTACTATTACACCAGTCTGTTTGCTGCCATGGTGCTGACATACAAGTGAGGGAATTTGAGCATAGAGGATTTCTCATGGTTCAAAGGATGGGATTCAGCAGTCTGTAACTAAAGATATCTGGTCTTTGGTTGTCCTGCATCATGCCATGCATCAGCAGTGAGTCATCAATCAAGTATTCACACTATTGTAATATTACCTTATTGCTATTATTGACCTTTTCCCCATTATAGATTTCCCTGTTCTATGCATGGATCCAATGCTTCTGTATATGCAAGATAAAACAAGAACGAGGTGTTTTTTTCCATATTTTTGTTGGACACATGCATAGGGACACTGAAATCATAAAATGGGGTAGACTGTCATGTTGCCTTTTGAGCACTTTTCTTTGATTTAATGGCCTTTCAAGATTAAATATCATTGAACTAAAAATAAGTACTACAGGCACCTGAACACCCATTTGAGAATGTGAGACAGTATTATAGGATGTACATTTTTCTTTCTGGCTATCTTTTTGTTCCTTTTCCACAGACTCTCCTGGTAATACGAACTTAAGTAGTTCACAAGGGTGTTGTGTAGATTAATTAAGTGCTAAGTGTTATTAAGCGGAATGCAAACCTAATAAAGTTTGAGTTGAACTTTTGAACCTATGCTGTTCATGTGGGTGCTAAATTAGTTAAACGAGCTTACACAATATTTCAGTATCCAGATGAAACAACCACAGTAAATTTAGGTATGTAAATGTGATTACTTGGCTTGGAATTTGGCCAGAACACCATAGACAGAGTACTAACCATTTTCTTATAAAAGCAACAGTAGTATTTTAACTACTACAGTAGCATACTTAAGAAGGATTTTTAAATCACATGTGATTGGATTTAAAATGACTGTTGGAATATTTTTCAGGTTTTTGAAAGTCAATCTCACAACAAACCCAGAAATACTCTGAGTAGAAGCCATGTGAGGGTTTTTTTTTCAGGAATATTTTGATCCATCATAAAAATGGGGGAGAAATTGAGTTTTTTTTTTTTTAATACAGTAAGAAAATAATATCAAGCTGTGTGTTTTATTGCATAAATAAAAAAAAAAGGGTAAAGGCAGCTACACAACTGAAGTTAACTTATTTTAAGTAGATTTCACTGAATAGAGAATGCCATGTCCATGAGGGTGATTCATTGTGTGAGTCTTTTGTCCATGGATGGCACTTTTGAGCCTTAACTACAAAAGAAAGTAGAGGTTCATTCACCTCATTCATGTTGGCTTATCAAAGTTATCTAAGTCTTAGTGTGAATAATAAATTCGTTCTGTGCTCAAGAGAAAGAGACATGACCAGCATGTTTCAGATACAGGTGTAGAATGGGATGAATCTCTTAGAGATGTCCACCTCTACCAGCTTTAAAGGTCATCACTCAGTGTCAAGCCTTCAGATGACTAAAGGCAGGTGAAGTGAGCTTCTCCTTAGAATGGATACTGCTGATTTAACCACCTTCCTTGGATGTGCTCAGTTAGGTAAATCAAATCTGTGCTTTTGTGTGTGCGCCAAGGAAAGGTGCTAACATAAGCAAAATGCATTCCAATACTTGAAGGAGAATGAACTTCAGGGATGTAAAACATGATAGTTACTGTGACATGAACACACCTTGGACAGACGTATTCCTTACAGTGGAACAACAAAGTCAGAGAGTGCTGTTGAATTTAGGAGATTTAAATTGTAATTCCCAGATTTGTGGATTTTTTTTTTTTTTTCCCTCGTCTATAAGCATTGTAATGTTATCGATGTTTTCAAATTACTTGATATGGAGGCTTAATTTTTATGTCTATCTCTACAGGTTCTTTTGCAAGATGTGAAATGTTAGGTTTCACATCTCATTTTATTGACTTTAATAATCTGAACGCTGGCAATGTCATAGTCAAGCCGCCAGAAGATAATGGTCTTCTGGGTGGAGAAGCCATGAGCTGGGTATGTCATTTATTAGGTCATTTGTTGTATGATACTATTAAGAACCTGAGCCTTTTAATAAGGTTTATATAAAAGGCTGCTGAGGACTTTGCACGTGGTTATTGTAAAACCCGGTAAAAATATTCCTTCTCTTGTGTATAAGTACACAGATCTTTTCCAAGGAAAGCAAAAAAGCAGAGACCATCATTAGCATTTATCATCAGCTACACTGAATGTAGAGTGCTTTTAAATACGAGATTGACTAGCCATTAGGCATTCATCTCAAAGACCTTCTTCCAAAACATGAAATAAAACCCAGAAGGGTAATAGCCTTTAAAGTCTTCTTATTCTCATGCACATATCTTTGTCCTAAATTGTAATTTTAAAGACACTTAAAGCATGGATCACCCTCATGAATGCTATTATGTAACAGCATAGAGTTTGAAACTGTACAATGCACAGATAACTATTGGGTTTTAATTAAAAAAAAAAAAAAAAGGAGATATTTGCACTGATACAAAAATTTTGTTGGCATTAATCATTAAGTGAATGCAAGGTATGTAGTTCCATCCAAACTTTTTAATAATTTTCTCACTATCTTGTGAAATAGAAGCAATTTATGGGTTTTATATCTTTCTGCTTTGCTTATTGTATGGTCCTTAGAAGATATGGCAAACACTGAATTTTACAGTATTTCAGGAAACTTTTGTGTCATTTTATAAATGAAGCAATGAAAATAATAGAATTGAGTGAAAATAAAAAAGAAATTTGTTATAACTGAGGTAAAAATTGGTAACCAGTTTTCACTGTTCTGGGGTACTGTTCAGTCTACTATTCTTTGGTTTGAAATCACTTTGGTACAGAAAAGGATTTATTAACTACTTCCTTTTCTCTTTGTGGGTCTCAAGGAAAGAGTGCAACTCCCCTGAAAATACTTGATCCTAACCAGATTCAAATCAACCAGTTTCAAAAGCAATTTATATTTTGAATATGAAGACATTTTTAGTCCTAGAAGAAGCTACAGTAAATTGAAAGGAGGAATGGACATGTGACAAGCAGGAATTTTTTATTAAAAATCCTAGTCTTCATAAGCTTTAATTACAAGGGAGAAAACTAATTATATTTGAGTAGGGTTATTGGTAAAACTAACTGCCAAACCCATTCAGCACATAATAAGAATAAGAAGCAAGATCGATGCTCCATAAACTTTGCTGGATTCTGGCATTAATTGTTTTAAGGACTTCCTGAAATATGAAGTTTCATGTGGTCCATTCTCTTAAATAGGAATTCTTCTCCATTACTGAGGAATCCTATTTTGAATCCATTGACTTTTCTGACTTGTTTTAATGACTTTCACAGTTGAATACTTCTCAAGCAGAAAATATGTTTCCATTTTCTCCCCTCTTTTAACATGCTTCTTGATTATCTGATGCAGTGACTGCCGATTCTTTATTCTTCATTACTTTTGAGCACTATATCATGGCACAGATATTGTCTCTTATCCAGAGATTTAGATGTAGTTTATAGAAGTAATTTCTAGACTCCTCTAATTCCACCACACCAGGGAGACCTGGAACTGTTCAAAATTTAAATTTCAATTCTGCTGAAAATGTTAGTTGTGATTCAAGAAAAGCAAAGTGATGTCTCTGTAGCTTTTGACTGGGAAGTCTCTTGTCATATTCACTTCTGCTTCTAGGAAGAAAGTAATATTTATCTGAATCTGCCAAGAAAAGCAGAGGAAGTAAAGCAGAGCTGCTGCAAAGAAAGCACAGCTCCCCAGGTGCCCTAGCTCTGGAACCCAGCTGGAGGGAGAATTGTCAAACTGACCTGCCAGAAACTCAGTTTCTGCTGGAAATGGAATTTGACAGAGCTCTTCCACTGGTGGTTGGCAGCTGACAGCTAACTCTGAAACAGGTTTTTCGCTCTGCCCTTGAGATACCTTCACAAGGTATTTTTCACTTGTGAATTTTCCTTTTCCTTCTCCTTTTCCTTTTTCTCCTTCACGACTTTATTTTTGCTCCCAGCTGTAGGATCTGGTAAGACCTTTAAGCTCTGGAGATACCTTAGTGCAGAATTTGTATCAGTTGCATTTTAGGCCTTCATTTGTCACATTCAATTTCAAAGTGCCAGGTGATGGGGATTTATTTAATCGCTTCTTTTTTTTTTAGAGTGACTTTGGTGGTTTTCTTTCAACATCACTTTTATCATTCCCTGCTAATTAAGACCTTTTGAGAGGAATAAAAATTAAACTTCTACTGATATCTTTTTTTTTTTTTTTGTGAACCTAACTGCCTTCACATAAAATGTCATTCTTCTCTGAAACCGAGTGTATAAAATAATATACGAGATCCACTTTCATTTTACTTCTTGCTATACTTCTAGATGTCTAGCTACCTTAAAACTGTATTAGTCCATTAAAATAGACTCAATGACAAATTCTTGAACTTGAGTAACTTTTAAACCTGTTCCTGCAAAATTTAACAACTGTCATTATACCAGTTAATTACCTGAGCCTTGCTGAGTATTTTCTTATCATGACCTAATGCCTTACATAATTTAGTGTACTAATTTTTCAGGTTATTTATCTCAAAGATTATAGAACTTGAAGACTTCATCTCTCATTTATTGTTAGAAGAAAAAGGAGTGAGGAGAAAAAGGCCCTAAGCCACATTTAGAATATTAGGTACACCTCTGCATACCACTGAGTCTGGTCCTCAGTCAGTCCCAATCTTTATTCCATTAGATTAAGCTGATCTGGTGAAGAAGACATTAAGAAATGTCTTATTTTCTGTCTTAGTGTGAGTTAAGGTGAGGTCAGTTCTAGGTGCAAGTGTAAGGAAAAGCACTAAAGAATTATAGTATCCTGTGCAGTACGAGCCTTCAGGCATTCAGCATGCTCATTCTTCCTAAGGAGGATAGTGAAGCAAAGAATTTTTATAGTAGAAAAGAGATAGGTAACAGTTGCACATTTTTTTTCTTTTTACAACAGAATAGCATCAAGGGACCTGTAATACTTAGTCAAAGAGGGTTTATTATGTTCAAATTAAAAGTGAAGAAACATCCTTGTAGAAAGGGCTATGAGCTTGCAAGCTGAACAGGGTTGAGGGGGTCAGTCATCCACTTGCTGGCTTCTGCAGTTAGCAGAAGAGTCTCAATGTCCTTCCAGAGGATATCACCAATTTTCAGTTACCTTTTCAAAAGATTATTGTTCTCTGGTATGTCACTGGTATGTCACTATTGCAAACAAATTTTCATTAATACAGGCTAGTGCCTGTATTAAAAAGCTGTCTAAAATTCAAGATTCAGATCCTGAGGATTTTAGCTGTATAATACAATAATATTTTGCTGGGGTTTTTTTCAGGACATTTTCACTGGCAAGAAGTTCTTCCAGTGTTATTTTCTTAATTATAACAGGTACTGCTCATATACTGCCTACTCAGAGAATGCTCTTCTCCTGAGATTTCCCACTGCCCCATGCACTTATCAGCCAGCACTTTCAATAGGAAATTATAACTTGCCTCCAGGAGCTGTGCTGTTATTGAATTATTAGATATAATAGTGTAATTAATGAGAGCCCTTGCTGAATGTTGTGTTGTGTGAGGTTTATGTTACGGTTTGATTTGAAAAGTTACCAAATGTTTGTGATAAGGTTGCAAGCTATACAACATCACATTGGAAAACATTCTTGTTTGGATCTAAGCGTGTTTTTGATTATATGAATTCTGAGTTCTGGACCATTTTCCACACCATCTGCAGCCAATCTGCATAGCCTGGGAAATTCAATCAGACATCTTGCCCATCTGTAACACCAGAACCATTCTGTTACTTTTTCCCCCAAATTAATGGGATTTATTTCATTTGTTTCTTTGTTTACGGATAGCCCTGTACTATAAGTCCCATTATGATGAGTACAGACTCAATTCAGCACCTAATTAAAATGCTTCTAGGAATATAAATTATCTAAAAAAATAATTTTACTTGATAAATTAAATATTTCAAATTGTATGGACATGCCAGATATGGGAATGTATGCTTTGTAGTTCCAGTCTTAATAAGCACCAGTTTCCAAAATCTCTTTTTAATTTATTGACAGTTGATATTACATGTAGTTCAATGAAATTAGATAATGTTGATCAAAACAGGTGCATTAAAATCAGTGTTAAAGAAAAACAGGACAGGGAATGGGAGAAGTTTAGAGAACCCCTGCCAGATTTGGAAGGATAAAAAAGAAATATTAAGGATTGGGGCTCATGGTGCTGTTTGGTATCAAATGAAAATAAAATTTAAAAAAAAAAAAACAAAGTTATTCAATCTGTTTGTCAGAGATAATCTGCATTTTCTAGGCTACACATTTTTATTAAGAAGACACAGAAAGAGGAATAGTGAAAGGAAGGACTTTAGACACTTGCTATTACCACATCACAAAACTGCTTTGAGAAACATGAACTTGCTCAGAAGCACCATTTTTTTTCTGAGCTGCCGCACAAACAGAATCAAATCCCAGCTGCTGCTAGGCTAATAGAAGCAATGTTAATCAAATAACAGAAAATGTTGAGCAAAACCCCCAAAACATGTGCTTTTTCCTTTGTTTTGAATTGCATCTTTAAACAGCTTGCCAAGTAAAGTTTCCACTTCCAATGAAAATGTGGTTACCCTCTTCATTTTCCTATGCTTAGACTGAAGAAAATTCTGGTTGAGAGATCTTTTGTAGGACTACTAAATTAATAAATTTGTAAAACTAGAGGAAAATTTATTCAGCCATTTCAGAATCATAAAATCACACCCACACACATGCACACACCTCTCTAGCCCTTGATGATCTTAAAAGGTTGTGGTTGAGGGGATACAGCCTCTGGAGACAGCAGGTCAGGTGTGGGCAGCCGATTTTTAAGGAGTTTTTTGTGCAGGGATTTCGTTATACTGACATAAATCCAGAAAAATGGTTTCCTGGGTCAGGCATTTGACCTGGAGTTCCAGGATGTGATTATTTTCGTGCTCTTTCAGATAAAGCCACTGCATAAGCATCTGAAGCTTTGGAAAGAGCCCTTGGGGGCCAGCAGCAGGCAAATGCTGCCTGTGACACAAGAACAGCATCTTCTTGCCGTGACTTTGTGTATTCCACTATAGCCAGACAAAAAATTGGGATTTTAAATCTGAGAGGTTGCAGTTCATTTCTCAGAACATGTACACACACCCATTCTTGCTTCAAAAGCTGGTTTCTTAACTAAGCTCCACATTGCACCTTCTGCAGAGCAAAGCCTTTAAATCAAAAGATGAATGGACCTAATACAGATTTTCAGTTAATCCAAAAAATTAAATACTGTTTTAATGAGCTCTTTTTTGGATTCTCAGCTCCTTAGGGCAGTTATTCTTCAGTATGAATGTCTAGAAATTGCTGAGCACTTTGTGGTCACTGCGATCAACAACTAATGAACAAAAATGATAGTGATTATATCAGAAGAACCAGAACTCTGAAAAGCTTTAATCACAACAACCTAACAGATTAATTAGAATGCCCAAAAAGCAGAAACAATGCATCTGATTTTGAGATGCCTGAGTGGGAATTTTTACAAGTGTATAAGGAATTTTAATAACATGGAAAGTCAATTATACTTGGAAGAGGTATAATAATCATAAATACATAGTGAAAGTTAATGTCAACTCTGATATAATGCCTTGTGTCAGTAGATCTCAAAGCATTTTATAAAGGAAGTATTAATTAACATCATAATGAATACCAAATTAGTTTTGCTAATTTACATTATGTGCAATGCTGTATCATCAGGGTAGCAAAGTAGGCAGATAGCTGTGCATGCAGGTGAATCAGGAATGGAACTTATTTATTGAGGTGTAGAAAGTGAATGAAGGGAACTGAAATGCTTTGCAAGCCTAACAAATAAAGATGTAAAAAAGAAAATGCTCTGGTTTGATCTGGGTATAGTAAACTGCAGTGAAAAAAAAATAAAAAAGGAACAGTTGGGCTTTGCCCAGATTTAAATTGCCTATAACATACTGCTAAAAGTTATGAGGTTGTATATGATTAAGGCATGGACTTCACACATGTGCAATGGAATATTCTGCCCTGATTTCAGTAGTTTAATCACCTAGGGGCTGTGGAGTCCTGGTAAATCCATTTGCAAAACATCACGGAAGCAGAATTGGAGAACAACCTTGAGAATGGCTATCCAGAGGGACTGCTTATTTTCTGTTTCCTGAAATGTACTTAGATTTTTTTTTTTCACTTTGACCTAAGATTTCCTCTGTTTACACACGGAGCTATGGTGTATGTCTATAGAATATATTGAAGAAACTTCCTCTGAAGCACGATAATCATAGAAATAAGCTCTGTCACAGATATACCTTAGAGAGCTGCCTTGTGTTCTGGTCACATGCTTAGCAAAAGAACATTTTTATGCTGGGAAATTCTATGTTACTTCAACTGTATGGGGGAAACTTTAATTTGGGAATAGAGTTTACCTGCTATTCTTTCTCAAAAACTTTTTCAGTTTGGTTTTTTGTTTGTTTATTTGATTGGTTGTTTGTTTTTTTGTGGTTTTGTTTTGTTTGTTTGTTTGTTTGTTTGTTTTTTCCTTGTGGTTTATCTCAATCTGGTTTTATTTTTGGCCATTTAATTGAGAAACTCATAAAGTTGAAAGTGAAGTTAAAAACAAAGAATTGATTCTGTTGTAACTATGTATTCCAGTAATTCAAAAATAATTTCTCATCTTTTAAAATCACCTTTTGCAGAGTGTTATAGATTTACCCATATTTTTCTTTTTCCCTTTGCTTGTTTGTTTCCCCAGCCTGAGAGAAAATTGCCAAGGAGACTTGTGGAATTTTCCATGAAATTCAAGTTCCTGCTTATTAGCTCTCTGGTATAGGCTTCCGAGTGAGAAATTTGGAGTAAATGTATTCAGACAATTAAGCTTCTTTTTCTGATTCCTAATTGCACACACACAGAGGGATTTAATTTAAACATGAGCTCCTTTGGTGCTGGCAATTGCTTGACCCGTTGTTTGACCCATGTTTTTATTGAACAGATCCTTGCTTAGGACTTTTTTTGTAAATTGTTCATCTGAACTTTCCATAATATGCTTTATGCCTGACCGTGTACAGGTACCAGATTTAAAAGCATCTCCATCCTAAACTGAGTTTTCTGCATGATACCTGCTGTAAAAGTGCCATGGACCAACTCTTTCCAGATCCCTTTTCTTGAAGACATTTCACTCATAGAATTTGTGATTAAAAAAGTTGTCCAAAAATAATAATGACTTTTTGCATACATTTTTTACCACACTTTATCAGAAGGTCTCAGGGAGGCCTTCAGCATCTCTGTCTGGTATCATGTTGTAACTACTTATTAAACACAGCTGGAGAAGAGCAAATAGTTTCTATTGACCAAACTTACGTAAAGTCTGAGGAAACTAGAGATTCAAAAGCATTTGGATAGTAAGGAGCACTTCAAGAAAGATTAGAGAAATTCTTCAGACATTTATTACAAAGAATCCTCCAGATGTTCACAACAGTATATCACATCCTCTGTTAACTCAAACCAAATCTCTTCTATCAAAATCTTGCCTTGGTTAGCTCTTAAGAAACCAAAGACAAATAAATGGGGTGAAGCCTTTAAGTCAACCAGAGATGTGTGATTTTCCATTTTGTTTAAATGCTTGAGCTTTTGGGGTGCAGTTTTGCCTGTGCCCACTACCACTGTACCAGATCCTGTTTGGACAGGCAGGAACCTTACCAGGTAGGGTTTTTCCTAACATAAATACATGTGGATGGACATCAGCTGTCCATGCTGCTTGCTCTCAGGGTGGGTGGTCAGGCCCTAGCCTGCTTTACACACTACAGACACAGCCAGAAAGATCACATGTCTGGTGAAGAGGAGCATTTGCAATGTAATGAGATATTTTATACAGCCTTTTAGAGGCTTTGTACCTTAACTGTCTATTCTGCAGGAAGGGAAGTTTTCTGAGATTCAAAAGGTTATTTGGAAGTGGGAAAGAATCTACTATGGGATGGGACATGTGTGAAGAAGTGCCATAGACAGCCTGATGTAGATTGTTTGGCTTATTCTTATTTTTCCTGGGTGACTTTAAACTATCCAGAACTGGTTTCTCTCAGGGCTTTCAGGACCAGGAATTGTCCTGGAGATTTTCTCCTTGAAGCAGTTTTGAGTGTAGCCTGGCCAGGGTCCCTGCTGTATGCAGGCTAATGTCATACATATGTCCTTCATAAATGCCTTCATTGCTGCTTACCTTAGGCATGGAGAGATAGCGCTATCCCTGCTGAAAGCAGCCCGTGATTGTGATCTGTTCTTAGCCTGTGCTTAACAGGTTTTCTAGGATTCCATGGCTAATAACAACACCAGAGTGAACTGACACTCTTAATGCCCATTTCTTTGCAAGGCTATGGATCCATAGTGGTGCTGGGTGATTCCTGACAGGGAAAAAGCATGTTCTGAGCACTCACTGTGGGGTGAAAGACCTCAACATCTCTGACTGGACCCAGCATGGTGCAGAAAAAGCACTGTTGCCTACTAACATGTACCTAATTGTATTGAATTGTAGTACTGTTTCTACAGTGAGATAAGTTAATGAACCTCAGCTGATTATGTCCTCGTTTACTTAATAGTTCACATTATTATTTAAATGTGAAGCAGTAAGTATGCCAGCCTATAATTGCTTTTACTATTTCTCTTTTTTATTGTAGTGCATCTGAAGTATGTAGTTTAATTATGTTTTACTCTGTACTCTACATGTAAATGAAGAAAATTGTCTCTTTTTTTTTTCTTACGGGCAACAGTGGTGTTGGATTAGATGCTGGAAGGGTGAGGTCCAGGAGTGAGAAGTGGAGGAAATGCAGCAGGCAGTCTAAGCAACCTTGACCAAGCCATGTGGGTTGCATTTTCCAAAGCAAAACACCAGAAATCAGTGCACTAAGCAGCCTTCTGCCTTGCTTTTTTTCTTTTGTGTGAAAGGCTCATCCCTGCTGCCGATGAAAACAGAGCAGCACGCTGTGAAACAGAGATGAAACTGTGAAATGGCTATAGATTTAGAAGTTAATGGGTAGTTTTTCAGTCCTGCTGAGTGCCCAGAGCTCCTGTTCTCTTCAGGAGAGTAGAAGCTGTAGAAAATCAGGCCACTGCTTGGGTTATCTAAATAAAGATTTAGTTTCCTAGCTGCTATGAGCCTCAGTTCTGGCATACCCATAAAAAGGCAAAATACTGTTGCTTACAAATGACACAGTTGTTTCTTCACCACGAATCACATCACCTTGGAAACTATTTGAGAAGAGCAGGAACAGCATGGAAACCAGCATGACATCGAAGCACAGGACTCTGGCACTAACCCTGGAGTAACATGTTCAGCAGAAACACCTCTGTCAAATAATTTCTGTCTCTAGAGCTCCTAGGTAGCAGCTTTCCATGTGTGTTCTAGTTTGTTGGTTTGGGGCCAGTGCTGTCCCATCTCTGGCTAATTAGTGGTTTTAGCTAGCAGGCAAGTCTCTGAAGCTAACAGATTTTTACCTATCAGTGTAAGCAGAAGAGAAATTGAGGATCATACTCATAATCCTGTGACTGGCCTAAGGCAGAGTGAGTGCCTGGCAGAAAGAGGGAAGGAGGGCACAGAGACATGCAGAACAGATGCAGAATGAAGCCCTCCGGGACCACCAATGAAAAATACCCTAGGCTCTCCATCAATAGCTTTTCTACAGGGTTTCAGGTGATTAAATTCCAGAAATGCTCTGAGATTTGGCTGAAACAGTCTTACAAAATTGCCCTGTGTTTTTAAATGTGAGGAAAAATAGTCGGCATTGATCTTATTTTGCAGTTAATACACTGTATGTCACATAATCAGTGATTGTATTGTAATGTATATATGCAAGTGGGGAAAATAAAAGCAGAGAGAATATTTGGCCTTAATTAGTGCTCCTTAAATGCTAGGTGCTTACATATGCAACCATATCGGAGCACTGGCATACATGATGATTAGTGCCATTATCTAACAGGGTATATTTCTCCTCCTGGAGGTGAAATCTATCTAATAGGTCTAAAACGGTATTAACATGACCTGTGTAAGTAGGCAAGCTGCATTTAGTTGTTTTACAGCATTCACAACACGGTGGAGCTGATTAATTTTAGACTGACTTTTTCATTCCCTGACACAACAATTGCAACCTTTATCTTATTTTTAAAAAGGATGTAAACAAAACCAGAAGCCAATATGATGCTGATTGTTTTGCCTTTCTCCTGATCTAACCAACTACCCATTTGGCCCTCAGTAAATATTATTGTCATTTATTTTGGCCTTGTAAGTTGTTCAGCTCAAATCTAATTGTTTACCCTGTAGAGAGAAGGATAGTGCCAAAATCTGAAACCCCTGTTTCATTTCATCACTATGATTCTTGAACAAGAAGTGTGACCTCTGGCTGGAAGTGCCATCTTCTGCTCCTCTGTCTCAGTGACCAGTGTTATCAGACCGTTTCTGCAGCACCAAATCTATCTGATTGCACAAACAGAATTTCAGTGGACACTAACAACTAATGCCAAAATCCAGGCTCAATTATGAATGTATTTTATGAAGTCTGACAAGAGGATTCACACTGTCGTAGTGTCCCCAGCTTGTTAGAGCTGGCAATAGGCATTTTTTGCTATTTTAAAAGAGAACAGTAAATTCAACCCTGGCAGTAACTGCTGCCAATCTACACGCTGCAAAAAGCAGATTGTTTTTATCTAAGTTTTTTTGCAGGAGGAAAATAAGAAGTGTACTCAAATGTTTATGGGGAGGGAGAAGAAGAAGGAGGGAAAAAGTCCTGAAGATCAGGATTACAAGGCAATACTGTTCATCAGATCAGAGACTGGTGTGCTATGCTGGAAGCACAAGAGATGTCTCTACTTTGTAGGGTCACAGCAAAATATATAGATGTATTAGACTTCTGATTCTGAGTAGCCCCCATTTTTGACCTCTGCAACTGGGATAACCTGAAGCATACAGAATTTTTTAAGGCTGGTTTTACAGCTTTGGAGGAAATATCCATTTGGACTTGTGAAAATGGACCTGGATGGAAGAGGAGAGATGCTTTTTCAGAAACTTGACTGATGTTCTTAAGAGTTAAAGGCACCTGATGTAATATAACAAAACAGGCAAATGTCTTTCCACCCCTATTTCCATTCTGGCACAGTTATGTAGTTTGGATATAATAGAAGTGCCTGAGAAAAGATGCCCTTTGATTGTTACTTCAGGGTTTCAAAGTGACAAGCCATAAAGGGGGAAGGCTGACTCTTTGATCTTAAAGAGCTTGAAAAGAGGAAGATTTACTCTGCTCAAATTATTTCAGGTAATTGTAAGAAATCCGAATTGAGTCTTGGCTGCAGGGCTTTACATAAGTGATTCACATTTGAAAAGTTTCTGGATAAACATTGATTGAAATTTCAGGAGCCTTTTTACAGTTTTAGACACTTTCAATAAACTTTGGTTAACCTGCTCAGACTGAGGCCCATTGTTCAAAAGGCATCTGCCTATGGGAGAAATGATGACAGAGGCAAGAAGGACAAAGAGAAGGGCTGTGGTTACATTGTGTGTTAGTGTTAGACATATCTGCAAAAGACACTGCCCTTCCTTTTGCACTCAGAGAGTGGCCAAGTCAAGGAGCATTGTCAAATGAGCTGGTTGTCAGCATGAAGCACGATCTCAGCAGTGTTGGAGAGGCTTGTCCTACTGAGATTTTTAGAGATATAAAATGCCTCAGTGTGCACCTTACAGAGAGATATGTCCATGGTGCTGGTGTTAAGCACTGAATGTCTTGTACTCACAGCCTGTCTGCAACGCTGCAGCACTGAGATCAAATACGGATTCAGCATTCAAACAATCTGGCTTTAAACTGAAAGATGGTAGATTTAGACTAGGTATTAGGAAGAACTTCTTCACTGTGAGAGTGGTGAGGTACAGGAAAAGTTGCCCAGAGAAGTTGTGAATGCCCCATCCCTCAAAGTGTTCTAAGCCAGACTGGATGGGGCTTTGAGTAACACATAGCAGGGGTGTTGGAACTAGATGGTCTTTAAGCCCCCTTTTAGGCTAAACCATTCTAGGTTTCTACAATCTCTGCTGAACACAATGCCTATGAGTCTCAAGAGGCTTCATGAGGATGAATCAAACACACCCAGTGACAAACTTCCTCAGTCATAAATTGATTACATAGATGGCTTTGGAAGCCCATTTACTGTGGAAGACACATCTATGCTCCATCAGCAGAGTAATTCCTGGATCTGCTGAAAGTAGTGACTAGGCTGGTATAAAGAGGCATTTATGAACACTTAATTGCTCTTGTTAGACTGAGCATACAAAGCCACAGAAGTGCAGGAAAACTTTCTGGTGTTGAGAAACTTTGCTTTGGCACAGCTAACTGCCGGTGGGGTCCCCAGCTCCACATAAGGGTCTTATTACAATGTACGAAGAGATTCAATGTCTGTCTAGAAGACAGAGATATGCATGTTGACTTAAAATTAGACATGCACCAAGTCTCATCCATCTGGAAAAAGAGACACTGAGGAATAGTTTTGTTAAAACTCTACAAAAGGATGAATTATATGAAAAAGACACACAGAATGCATGATTTTTTTCTTTTCCAATATGAGATTTAGGGAACCTCAAAGGGAAACCTAAAGACAAAAGCAGCAAATGAAGCTGGGTCTTTTGTGGAACTCTTTGTCCCAGGAGGTCATAGATGCTGAAAGATTCAATAAGATCAAAATGGGAATATCAATTAACTGAAGGCCAAGGAAAGCAAAGGCACCTGTTGTTAGAAAGTCTGAGATGAAAATCAGTGGAGACTGGGAAGCTATTTTTTCAGGGACGTATTGCCCTGATGGCTTTGTTTTTAAACTATTGCCCTGGTATCCGTTTCTGGCTACTGTTCCAGAAACCTGAATGGAGCTTTACTCTTTTTTGATGACTTCTAGCTCCCATGAAGGAGCAGCCCTTTCAATGGTTTCTGATCCAGTACCTTATATACTGCCTGTTGGACTGTGGAATGGTGTTATCTTGTCAGATGATGTGGGGAGGCTCCAGCAGACACACCACAACTGGACCAAGCAGCTGCATCTGACATGTTTGGTTCTGTATTTGGAGAAGGTTCATGGTGGTGATATGGAAAGATAACATGTGAAGGACTTGAGGTAACCCCAGGCTCCTCTGGGACACAGCAGAGTCTCTGAAGTGGCTGTAGGATAAAACAGGCTGTGCATCATCTCTTGTGTAAGGATTTCAGTCTGGTTAGTGCCTTTTTATTCTTGAGAACTGTAACAAGGCCTAATTTAATTCTTAACTTTATTTTTAGAATATTTTATTTATTTATCTATTTATTTATGTATTTTGCAAAGATTTTAGTCTTCTTATGTTTTCTAGAGATACCAAACACTTCAAAATCAGATGAAGCACACACTAGGGATTCCCAGCACAGTAGTTACTTTAATTCAGTTCTAGTCTTGAAGATAATTAAAATAACTGCTGACTGGGAAGTTGACTCTGGTTGTAAGGTTTTCAAAGAAGAGAAGCTTGCTTAGTGCCTGGGGAAGAGTTTCCAAACTTTCTCTATTGAGTTCAAGGAAAAATAATACTTTTTCATCAGGCTGCCCCTAGAACATATTGGTATAGAGACGGTGAATATTTTTTAAACGGCTTTTGTTTTTATGTACAAAAAGAGTTTTGCAGTTCAAATTTTACTAGATCTGTTCTTATCTTTTCTTGAGGTGTTCAGAGGAGGATGGATTAGCAGAGGTTAGGTGTGGGCATGGCTAAAGTTAGAAAATATGGAGAGAAAAACTGATGCTAGTATTCATGCATACCTGCTTTCCTAGTTTCCTAGTATGATGCAATTTAAAGTTGAAGAGTTTATTCTGAATCACTACTCCTATAGACCCAGGAAAGCATTAAATCATTTTAAATGAAGCCAAGCATTTAGAGGATACTCAATTACATGGTCTCCATTTAAGGGGCAGTAATTTACTAAGATAGAATTAACTCAGTCTCTTGAAACTGACCATAATCTAATGTTTCACCTTGTTTGCAGTCTTTAAATCAAATCTAGACAGATTAAAAAGGCACTGAACAGTATTTCTTGGTGGCTGCATATCCTACTGTTGCTACAACAGGAATTAAATGGGAAGAAGACAGGGTGAAAGGACAGCTTCTGTGAATATGGCAGGGAGCTTTCCACTGCATCATCTTTCTGTGGAATTATATGTACTGGAAATTAACTGGAGAACATATGATTTATACAAAGAAAGAGAACCAAGATGGATTTGTGAAGTATGAATGGAAATCTGAGGAAGTGAGAAAAAAGTAAGACCAAATTCATTGCCTGATGATATGGAAGCTGGGCTTCTCTTTAATTCATAAGTCATTCCATGCACAGCTGCCTCAAAGTGAACATGCAGGAGAATGAAATGGGCACATGAAAGAGAGTTGGTTTTAGATCACTGAATCAGAGACTGTGCATTTGCCTTTCTGAAGTGAAGACAAACTAGCATGTTTGCTCGGCATGTGTGTTTTGGTCTTCAGCTCGCCTGTTTATGCCTCTATTAAGATTTTATAATTCTATACTAAGCTAATTATCAGCCTACAATTTGATGGTATTCGAGTATCATTTAGTGACTCAGAAAAAGAGACATCTGTTCTCTAAAAATGTTTCACACTTCATTTAAGAAGTTGCCTATTCTTTGTGTTCTCAAGGGCATTTTCAGTACAGTTATTTTTCTGTCTGTAATGTCAAGAAACAGGAAACATCCTTAGGATTCAAATAATGTTTATAAGGCAATTCTTACAATTCTACTGAATGTCAAACTTTATTTATATTATTTTGCTTGCAGAAGAATCGAACAATGACTGTCACATTAGCCATCCAATAAACCCAGGACTTTTTATAAGATAAAGAGTATGAAAAGTACCTACAGCATAGAGTTACTGTTTTCCTTCTGGAATCTAGCCTGAGCGTTATTAAATCTTGATGGGTCACTTTTATTATTATAACATGCCTTAGAACTCTAGAGGGTCTTAATACTTCAGGCTGTTAATGTAGTGAGGGCAAGCCTATGTAAAACCGTATTTAAAACATATAAATAAAGTTTTAAAGTTCATTCTTAGAAGCAAAAAGAAGGTTGCCCTCATGGCCTAATCAAAATACAGCTAAATTAACCTGCACTAGGGTCACTTTAATTTACTGAATTTGCTGGAAATACCTTTTTTTTCAGCTGTACATGTGGGATTGCAGTGGTGCTGTTTCACATGTGCTTGTGTTGTCTGTTTGTGTGTTATGCAACGTCATTGTACAAGATACACATTTGTTTGTGGGTAAAAAGGTAGACTGGGAGTAGTTTCATGGCTTGTTGGTTAGAGGTCCACAGACATTAAGAGGTTATATGAGATTCCAGGACTTTTACTAATTTATATTAAAATATAAAGTGTGTTAAAGAGAGGACTTTGTCGCCTTAGGCATATGTTATGCCCATGATCACTTACTTGTCTTAATTCTGTGAATTGCCTTTAAATCTCAGAAGGGACCTAGGCTGTAGAACTGATAGTTTCCTCTCTCCCAATCAGTTCTTTCAATATTCTCATTTTTTTCCCATCTTGTCAACTGAAGCATGTTGCTGGACTTCTGTTACTTTGTGATTTTCTATTCTTCTGAGTTTGCTGACAGCGTGTTAGGACTTTTCAAGCATCAGAAATTGACTTTTGGGTGTCTGTACCTGGTGCAGTTTTAAAAGATTTTTGTGCCATGACAGGAACCTGTGTGAATGTAACATTCTGTGTGAAACAAGTGGATGAAATTTCAAATGATGGGTTATTCAGTGTTCAGATTAAATCATGGTATTAATTCTTTATGGCCTTAAAATGTTATAAACTATGAACAATGCAATTTACTTGATATCACAAGAATCAAAACTTATTAAATATGATATGATGCATAATAAGTAAGTTTTAAAAGTTATTTAATGGTATATCAAGTATGAGTCTTATGGATAAATTTAAAGGAGAACTTTTATTTTTTGAGAGAAATAGATTGCATCTGTTTCTTTTCCATGCATCCTCTTGAGGTTTAGTGGGTTTGTATGTTACTAGCTCTTTAAACACACATAATTTTTGTAGGCATTTCAGGTTAATTTCCCACATAGGTATATAATTTTAAAAGATCTTCCTTTTAATTTTTTGTTCTTTGAAAAACCAATACCACACAGGGATCAACAATTTATTGGAAATTTTTAATTAAATTCCTCACATGTTCTATGCCAGTGTAGGTTTGGTAGGACCCTTACAGTTAAATATGAAGAACAATGCATATGAAAATACATTTTAAAATTCTTCAAACATCCAAATTAAAACAGATTTACTTGGGATTACATGAAGCCATAGCAGCAAGTCATGGTTTACTTTCCAAGTTTCAAGTCTCTTTCTTCCTCTCTCAAGTCATCAGAAGTGTTTTATAAGATTTGCAAAAACTCTGTAACAATAAAACACAGATTTTGCATCCTCAAATGTAACAACTGTTTACATTCAAGTTTTTGAAAACCATTTTATGGATGCCTGAGAACACATCATTTAATTTTTAAAGGGTTAAATTTATAAGCTTATGGAAATGTACTTTAGGAATGGAAATGTAGATGCAATATTAACTTCAGGCATCAATACAGACCATACATAAAAATGAAATTCCAGGTGGTGGCCCATTCAAAATGCCAGCTTTCCACACATAATAATGGTGTAATGTTTTATTAGCATAAGACACATGACTCTGATGAATTGGGACCTACACATTTTTATTTGAAGGAAATGAGACTCAAATTTTGTGTTTGCTGTGTGCTTTCACTCCATGGGCCAAGGTAAGATGCAGCTGAGGGCAAAGAATACAGTCCCTATTCTCGGTGCTTGAAGTCTGTGGGTAAGGACAGGTGTCCATAAATGGCAAACAACACCAATAAGTACAAAACAATACCATCATTATCAGGACATAGTAAGTTACTGAATAAAAAATAATGTGGCATACCACTGGCATTTTGTGAGCACCACAGTAAAGTAAGGTTTTATAGAGAAGTTTTGTTAAGAAGAAGGAATTGGCTTTACAGAAGTTTAAGGTGAGCTTCTCCTAGGCAATACTATTTTCAGAGGATAAAGGACACTGTGGGACCTTTGAAATGTGATGACCATAGTTCTCTCCAAAACAATTCTGAATGAGTGCTAAAAAGCAGGAGAGGAATGATGATTATTTGAGGAACTGGGAGTGAAGATGGACAAATGACATGATACCTCAATTAAGATATTCATGTGCTGATGCTCTGGGAACATGATAAATTAGGGAATAACCATTGTAGCAGCTTTCTGGATGGATACTTGTAGGCAAAGTGACCTGAACCCTGTGAGAAAGACTGCTGTGTTAGCTGTGATGAGAAAGACAATCTTGTAAGAGTCAAAGAATCCAATTACACTGACTGGTGTTTTCCCCAATGGGATTGGAGGTGGAGGAAACTTGATTTCTTTTCTCTTGTTTCATCCTGTTCTAACTTTTGCATTAAGCCTAGTCATCAATATTAATGTTGAGTTAGGTTTGTTTGGGATTTTTATATTTGAGAATACACACACTAAATATTTAGTAACTGATTAGAAAAATGATTGTTTGATTTGACTATTTGGACTTGGATATTTAGACTTCTAAACCTGAGATAGTCAATGTAATGAAGAGTGAGCTTTCTCTTTCAAGACTTGGACAGAGCCTCTAGACAGACTCTTCCTCTTGATTGGTGAAAGAGAGTTCAGGGTTTCTGGCTGATAGACATCCCATTTGTCAACACTAAACTCAAGTGAAATGCAATAATTCATAGTTCTCTTACTTCGTGTCTTTTAGACTTCCTGTGCTGTGCTAGAGTTTTCATTCTGATTTGGGATAATTCCTTGTCTTTTTTTTTTTTTTTTTTTTTTTTTTTTTTTTTTTTTTTTTAATTTCCCCTAAATATCAATACTGCTGACAGACGAAAAATCTTATTTTCTGGGCTCCCTTCTGGGTTAAAAAAGAAGAAATTCTGCTGGTAATTGACCAAAAAGTCAAATAAGAGCTCTGCTAAACTGAAAGGCCTTGAGAGAAGGCACTGTTTGCTATCTACTTCCTATCTGCTTCTGTCTTCAATGCTTAAAGGTTCATAATCATTACTGAGTTGTGTTTTCCCCAACTCCTTATATAGAAGGAAAAAATAATAATTCCATCCTATGGAGAAGAAATTGCAACTAGGAGAGATGTGATCTATAACCTGCTGAATGTTTAAAAATGATATGACTTACCAGTGGACTCCAAAGTGGTGTTTCCTTCAGATTTTGATCCACAGTTGCACACCTCTAATGTTTCTCCTGTACTTGAGCTGAAGCTGGACTGTGAGTCAGTTGGTCCTGTTGATCTGTAGAAAACTAGCCTGCTAACACAAAACCAAATGAGCTAAACAATTTTCTTGAAATCTCCTTGTTTATCTAAATCCTGAAGGGGATTGTTTAATCTCACATGTGAAAGGAGACATAATGCCCAGCCGATAGGGTGGAGTGAGGAGAAAGGAGAGGGTGCCTGTCTCTTTGGCAATGACCTGAAGAACCAACAAATTAGGTGCATGGTAAAATACCGCAGATATTGGTTGGCTGAATCAAAAGTCAAATCCATTTCCTCCAAGTTCTACATCCTATCTGTTAATCTATCCCTGTGATTAATTTTCATGGGAGTTTTGGCTGGAGATGAAGAGTCTTTCAGTGGTCTGAGAACTTTCTGAAGGCAAGGCAGTACTGTTTGATTTCCCTGCATCACAGTTACCTGTCTCTGAATTTACCTGTCTTTCTATGCTTTGCCTGCTACAAGATGATGCTTTCCTACCTTGTGGAGCAGTCATAAAGATATGTACAATAAGGACTGGTGTTCAGACATCATTTGGTATGGTTATTTGGGTTAACCTTCATTGTGACTTATTTGTCAGCATCAAGATTCAGATTCAAATTTTAGGGCATTGCTTACAAATTACCAGACCAAGATATTACCTAATTTCAGCTTGAGATTTTCCTGTCTACATCATTTTCTGCTGCACTTGTAGGTTGTTAAGCCTTTCCAGGGAGCAAGGCCTTAACTCATCACTTGGTGAGGACCTAGCAGCCCTCTCTCCCTTGGCCACCCTGCTGTTAGAGGCTGTCCTTTTTGCAGCAAGCTCTGCCTTGCACCATTCCTTGCCTTGGTTTGCTAGCTGCTCTGACTCACTCTAGCAGATCTTACAGTCATTATTTTGCTTCTTAAAAAATATGGTTGTAAATTAAGACAGTCTCTCATATTATCTTCTGTCTTCTCACTGAGGATTCTTCTGTGAAGTCTCTTCTTCGTCTTAGGATCACATGTAATTTTCACCCAAGTACTGGAGGTTGTTGTCCTCACCCCTGGGTCACCACTCAACCCATGCACGTCTGGACAGTTATCTTACCTGGACAGTTATTGCTATACTATTTCCTCCAATCTGCAACCCCCTTCTTAACCAAAAAGAACCTTACTACACTGACCCATGCAATTCTGGATGTTTAGGCCTGACTATTATTCCATTTTTTAATTTCTCTCCCCATAGCTTCACCAGAAGCTATTTTTCAATATTTCAACTTTTCCTGGGATGAAGGGATGGTCCAAAGGTATTTCATTTACCTTCTGGCCTCAGATACATGGCTTTGCATGTGTCAGCCACCATTGTTACTATACCTCGCAGCCTTCCTTCTCTTCTCCTGCTCCTGCCTCTTGCTGGTGTCCTGCTTCCACATGATGCAGTACATTTTGACCAAGGGGACCTGTGGCCAGGCAGTCAGCACATTTTGCATACCTCAAAGATGAGACATAAAGACGTCTTTCTACCAGCAAGAAGGTGAAAGCTGTGCCAAGATTTCTTGATTGTCACTCATACACCAATCATCAGTCTTTTTTGATCTAAAGTCATTCGTGGCACATACATGATAAATATTTGTTAAACAAATCTAGCTTGTCACATGGGTCATACATTGCCTAGCTTTTAGATAGTAATTGTCAAAAATTACAAAGAGGCAGATTGGAAAAATGCAGACAGTGTAGGTATTTATATGTGTAACTTACAGTAGTAGATAATGAAATTAAATAATTTTGAATATGTAATTTTTCTAATCACCAAATATATTTACATAATCCCTTTTTCTCACAGTGATTATAGGATTTATGTGGTAAGACTTACTTTGAAGCTGCATATTATTTATCTCCCCATTTGCTATTCCATTTTTCAGCATAGATGGGTTTTATTTCTGATTTTTTCTTGCATGCACAATCACTTTTCTTTCCTAAGCAGCACTGTTTGAAGCTGAGAGGTTCTCTGGGGATTTAGCCTTGCTATATATACTAGAATTTTAAGCTTTATGCAAAATTATTTGCTATCAGTGCTGAATATTCTTGAACACCCCTAAAATAAATTGACAGTTTCTGAGAGCTTATGCTGTCTGGAGGATCTGACAGAGTAAAGAAACACAGTATAAATGATTGTATTATGTTCTCCTTCTCTTCTGTGTTTGTAGTGACAACACAGTGTCTTTGAGCTTTTGAAGAGTCCTGGGCAAATAACTTTTAGTGATCCATTCCATAAATTTTGCCTAATGCTGTTGCAGGTAAACTGCAAAGCTCGAGTCTCCTAAATAAAGTATTCCTGCCCTCTTTAAAAATCTGCCTCTTGCCTCTGGTAAGACTCATTCCAAATTTGAAAGTAAGTATGAATTGAAAGCACCAAACTATTTATGTGGCAGATCACTTGTCTCCCTCCACAGGATGCAGAAGCCCCTTATATGACCAAATGAAGGCATAGTAGCATAGTAATGAATGTCCTATTTGTTGCCTCTGCAAAGACCCTGGGGATGACATGGTGAACACTGCATACTACAAACCATGGATCAAGAATGCAGCTTTGAAGGTATCTGCCAACTGGCTTTCTGTAGCCTGTGTCTTTGAAGCATAACACATCGTCTGTCTTCAAAATCTTAGTCTTTAGTATTACACCTAGAAGCTGGGGTGACCTATGTAAGTTTTCTATGAGTCTTTCTCTGACTGCTGGCCTCAATGTCATTACGCAGCAAGGAGTTTCACTGATGCACCTCAGCACCAAGGGTGCCTGGAAGTCATGTTGACCAACTCCCCTGCTCAGACAGGATCACCTAGAGTGAGCTGCCTAGATAAAAAATTATCATAAAGTCCCTGACAGCACAGCTGTTGCCCTACAACATGGCATTGAGGAGGCTCTAGTGTGAGTCACAGCTCCTTAAACACTCCCAACCTAATGATTTTCTCAAAAGTTATAGGAATATATATTTTACTTAAAAGAAAAAATTGTTACTTGTTGTACTAAATTTTTTTAATTTTGTTTTTTTTCCTAACTACTTCTGTAAATAGATCGGAAAAGGAACTCACTATAGGTCCCTCTCTTTGTTTGTCTGGGCTTTTTCCAGCTCAAGTGTTAGATTTACATTAATGGCTTTCAATGAAATGGAAATAAGATCTCTCTAGGCAACCAAATTCACAAGACTCAGATTCTGTTTTCATTTACATAGGTTTGTTCACATCATGGGAATAATTCCAGTTTACCCCATGATAACTTTAATCAGAATCTATCCTTCAGTATTTCATATATTTTCATTTTGCAAAACTGTTGCAACAATTAGTGCGAATGAAGAAGTTCTGAACTGGGAGTTTTTCTTGTCTGTCTGTCTTGAGCTTTATCTGTCTTTTTTTTTTTCCCCCAGGTAAAACCAGTGCTAAACTTCCAAAGCTATAACTCTCCATGTGTGTTTAGATGCCAGAAAAGAAACTGTAAGGAACTAGAGATCTCAGAGGTTAGATTTTCTATTTAAAATATGGATAGTTTTAACTTTTTTTTGACCTACATATAGGGCAAATCTCAGTCTGAAGTCTCCTCCATCAGACATGATCCTGCTGTTACACTCTTTTCTATTATGATTAATAACGTCTGAAACCTGAAACCAAGTCAGCTGCACTATAATAAACTTGGTATCAATTTTACAGGTCACAAATAACCATGTAATTCAATAACCCTCTATATGTTCCAGACCAACGTGGGACCACATACTTGTGGGGAACAATGAATGGGTAATTTGATGAAGAATGAAGACCATATTCAGGGAAAAGGCTCTGAAAGCTGAAAGCATTTTCTGCAGTAGAGCAGGAGGCAGGAATGGAAAAGGAAAGCATGTTTCTCAGAGATGTTTACTTTAATTATATGAACTATCTCCAGTCTTTAAAAACTGTCTATGCTTTTTGGAGTGTGTCTAAATGATGAATAATTCATCTTGAAGAGAAGGAATATGAACAGTTAAAGAATATGACATCAGACTGGAAATGGTCAGTCAGAATATTGGTGAGGCAGATTAAAAATAAATTCTGCTTTGAAGGTGAGATTTGGGATCAAAGATAAGGTGATCAGGTTCAACTGCAGTCAACACCACAGTCAAAAACTACAAGGGATTGCATTAAGAATCAGGACCATCAAGTAAATGCCTAGGAAAATACTTAGAAGGAAAGGATTATGTGTTCCATACCTAACTTGCAAAATTATGGGGTTAAGTAAAATTCTCAGCTTTCTTTCTATTTAAGAAAATTGTTTCCTGGACTTCGTGAGCGAGGATCTCGGGATAAGCCTGCGCAATGGATTTTTTAGGTGAGGCACAGTGTGCGCGGAACTGGCCCCACCCCCTTTACTCCTGAGGCTCATCTTGCCACGGCCGAGCACGCTCGGACGGCGACAGCGAGTTCCTCCAGGATTCGAACCGGCGTCCCCAGAGGAGGAGCCAGCTCCACAGGCAGGGGCCTACGCCACTCGGCCAACGCCCGCTGCCTCTCAAGTGTAATCAACATTAAAGAAAAAAAAACAAACAACAAACAGAAAAGCAATAATGTCAGGTTGTTGAGCAATCCTGGGAACCCACGGGGGTTAGAGCACCAGGGGAAGACCTCACCTTGTCATCTCTGCCACCAAATGACACAAACGTGGCACTGAAGCCATGTCTGCAACACAAGCTGGGGCAGGAATTTAAGAAAATTAAATTTCTTTTGTCACAGGGGTACAGAAAAGCTTGAGAATGTGAACCAAGTGAACCCTCCACACTCAGAGATCAGAAGATAAATAGTGCCCTTTTTCTCATTTTAACTTAATCTTACGGCTGCATAGCCAGCTGCATACCCTTTTTAGATCTGCCTTCCAATTGTTCTGCACTGTGAACTAACAGTACCTTGCATGAGAAAGATGTCCTTTTTTTCCCAGGTCTTAGAGACTAATTGTACCTGAAGGAGCCTCATGACTGCTATTGGCATCTGTTAGTATGCACAGAACTTTTCCTGTGCCCACCACAGGAAACGTTCTTCCACTTGCAGCACCTAAATCCCAACAGGACCTATGTTTCTGACAGTGATAAAATGTACAATTTTGCGACACCCAAGAAGATCAGTTGCTAAAACTCGAAGTGATTCTGAGACATATCCTCACCTGTCATATCTATATGGCCTAACCAGGCAAATTTTCGGGTATATACAGTAGTTCATTCATGAGGAGAGATGTAGAGATTGTCTCTTTCTTAGTTTGGGCAGCTTCTTTTGAAGCATTGCATTGTATTTTTCTATGATGCCTGTACCCATCTGTACCAGAATGTTTGTGAATGTCTAATTTCAACCCAAGTAGCAAGGTAAGATTTAGGCTCTTGTAAACTGAGTCTGAAGATGTTTGTAGCCTAGTTTCAATATGACCTTTTTGGGCTCCCCAAGTTTAAGATATCACAAATCTAAACATTATGAAATATATATATATAAAAATATGCATTACACATATATATGTAGACAACATGAGTGTTGCTGTAATGTTATAAAAACAGTAGTCAATCAGAAGATGTGCAGAACCTCTGTAGATGGAATGTTATATCAGAACACTACGGTAAGAAAATTTTGTTTAGATGCTTGTGTTAGTCTAAGCTACTGAAAGAAGTTTATAAACTTTCCACTTCTGCATTATGATGCTTCTTATCTGAAACTTCAATATATGAACACATTTACATTAATTTTTCATTCTTAACTGGGATTAGTATTATTAAAAACAAAATTTTGTCAATATGAAATTAAAATAGTTTGAAAAAGTGTTACTTTGAATTAAATGTTCAATTTCTTAAATATTTAGTGTGCTTTTTTTTTAAAGTATCTTCTAATTGTGATGCAAATTTAAGAACAGAAAACTTTTTATTTAAAACATAAATTCAAGTAGATTATTTTTGTTAAGAATTTATGCTTGTAAAACAAACTTAATCTTGACATATTCCAGTTTTCTTATTCCGGTCACTAAAATGTACAGCTAATATAACTCATTTAGTTGTAGAAATAATCCTTAGAATCATGGAAAGGCTTGAGTTGGAAGGGAACTTAAAATCATCTAATTTCATGCCCTAATAGAATATAGAATATCCTGTGTACTATGTAATCCATACCTTTCTCAATGTTCTTGTTGACCAAGACAATAGTGAAGAAAATAAAGAACTGGAGATCATATTGAGGTTATTGCAGTAATAAATGAAGTACGAGATTATACTTTGTGCCATGTGTGAAGAGCAATTCAGACTGGTTCTTCAAGTCCTGAAACCCAGCACTCCAGAAAGCATGCTGCTGAGCTATCAAAACAGTATTTTCCTGTTCATATTGTTCCTTGGCTCAGACAACATGATTATACCACTTCTGAAGATGAGGTGTTAAGCAAAAAGCTTTGCTGTGGGAACATATTCACACTCATGGGTTGCTGATAGCTTGATAATATCTGGATCGCACTCCATAGCTCAGCATTAAGGGAACCACAGAGCTCCAAGGGAAGAAACTCAGCCAACATTTTCCATCCCACAGATCTTTCACTTCAGTTCCAAACCTTAACATCAAAACTTTTATGCCCAGTTCAAGCACCTCCTATTGGTGATGGTCATGTTTGTATAGGTGTGTGATGTGACTAAATGGCACACTTGCACACAGTCATCTAGATCTGAGGTTGTTTTAATATCAATCCACTTCATGGTCAAAGAGAGAAATGGGCATTTCTAGGTACAGATGAACTCATCCTGGTGTAGGCAAATAGAACAGAGAAACACATCCTTGTGTTATCTTCTCCTGTAAAAAGAAAGAAAATCCTGGATGCCAGGAGTGGATCCTTACACTGGAGATGCCTGAATAGCTTGCCTTATGCCTGTGCAAATGTTGACTTCCTGAGCTGATGAATTACCTCAAAGGTTTGCACTAATATATAAATAATATTTTACAAAATGCTCTTCAGTCTCTTGTTCTGCTATATTGTTATATATTTTTGTTTATAATTTATTCCTCATAAAGAGCCAGTAGAACAATATGTCTGCTTACTGAAGGCGAGTTCCCAAAGTTGTCCCTAGTTGTCTGTCACCTGAGAGTTATTCTGGGCTTTTCACAGGGGCTTTGAAAACTTGATCTATGCTTTGCATTCAAAACAGTAGGCAGAGATGATTGTAACTGGCCTCCCCTCTTCCTTTCATTAATCATCAACAGATTGTCCACAATATGCAGTTACTCACATGCTATCTGGATTCCCCCCAGGCAGCATAGCACATTCAATAATATTCTCCTACACTGTGACCATTTGCTTGTACCTTCTTCACTTGTCTTTTGAATGAAGCTCAAATACTCTTTTTTTGCCATCTACTAGTGTTTTAATGTGTTTAGCACTTGTAGTTACATCTTCAGTTTGTTTCAAAAGCTTCTTGCAGAGAAGCCTCTGGTACAAAAGTGTGGTTGTTTGTCTGTGTGAAAACCTCACTGAAAAGGTCATGTATTTATAGAAAGACACTTTCTGGTGGCTCTGCTTGAACTGGGGGCTGGTTCATTTGTAAAGATCCTTCTTATGCTGAAGCTGGGATTTCTCTACTGGTACAGTAGAGCTTAAATATAGTTTCAAATATAAGATACCTAATTAAATAAATACATCAGAAAATCTAATCAATATAACTGGGCATTTAGGAAGGTTAAAGGCCCTCAAGATACATATGGGAATGTGATCCAAGGGAGTCTGGATTCTGCTACTGGTTTCCAGATTTGCTGCTTAATCTTTCTCATCTGGTGTAAATCAGTCTAATTTCAGTATAGCCAGTGTGAATCCACCAGCTGGAATTCACACCTCTGAACATATCCACAGAAACCTCATTGGTTAAATTCTCAGATGGGTCTGAAAACACTTCTTGATAAACAGAAGATGGAAGACAACTATTTATCTGGATTCAGGAGAAATTTGAATTCAATATACTCAAAGAAGTGTTATTCTTGCTGCAGTCCGTGTCACATTTCTGCATATGTTTTCTCCCATCTAAGAAGGTATGAGACATCATTTATATTTAATATAAAACCAAAGAAAATCTGCAGTCTGGTGCTTCTGCAACATTATATGTGCAATCTTATCCATTGAACAAAGAAAGAGGAGTACTGTGTGACTAAATTATTTACTGGCATTTAAAGACTCAAATGACTCAAGCTCTGGGATCCTTAACAAGAAAAACATGGATCAGTTGGAGCAATTCCAGAGGAGGATCACCAGGATGATCAGAAGTCTGGAGCATCTCTCCTACAAAGACAGACTGAAGGAGTTGGGGTTGTTCAGCCTGGAGAAGTCTCTAGGGAGACCTTCTAGTAGCCTTCCAGTACCTAAAGTGGGCTATAGGAGAGCTGGAGAGGGACTATTTACATGGGCATGTACTCATAAGACAATGAGGAGTGACTTTAAACTGAAAGAGAGCAGGTTTAGATTAGATATTGGGAAATATATCTAATGTGAGGGTGGTGTGGCACTGGGGAAGTTGCCCAGAGCTGTGTCTGCCCCATCCTTGAAAGTGTTCAAGGTCAGACTGGATGGGGCTTTGAGCAACCTGGTCTAGTGGATGGCATCCCTTCCCATGGAATGGGGATTGGAACTACATGATCATTAAGGTCCATTCCAATTCTACTATTCGGTGAAAATGGACTTTAAGAACTTCTAACAAAAAGAAAAGCAACCATTACCTATTGGTATCAGTACGCCTGGGCTGAGGTAAATACCTTCCTGCTGTTGCAAACTGGCATCTCTACCTGCACGTAGAAGTCTAGGAGATGTCACTGAATTAAATCCTGAACAGGATTCAGCTCAGGCATCTGTAGTTTTGCTAGAAGGGGCCCTACTGCTATTGAACAGTAAAAAAAAAAGGAGGTAGAAAAAGGCTGCTATAGCTTTAGAACCATAGAACTCAGATGAAGTGTCGAATCGGTAACTCTTCAAAGCTGATTCTTCTGAGACTACTATGTTGATGAGTCTTAGATATCTTCACCCAGCATTGCTTGAAAACACAGTGGTTGTAAGCTTCCCAGAGGAAGTGGCAGCATGTCATTACACTTGTTCGGCAGTAGAGAAGGAATTTAAGGAGGAACCCGAGGACAGAAAGAGCATTTTTTCCTCCTGTTGACCTGCACTTCAGTACACACAAAGGAACATTAGTAACTGAGAAAGCGCAGGAGTGCAGATGCAACTGCTCTTCTGTCCTGCTGTTTTATACAGACTGTGCATCCAAAACAGAGAAAAATCAGAAGTACTCAGAAGCAATTTCTTCCCCTATGTGTCCCAAGAAGCAGCTTTTTGAGCAGTCTCTGAATGTGTGGAATCCAGAATTTTTCGCTGACTGATCTCAAATGCTTCAGCACCAATTGCATGTCCTATGAAGTCTGAGATATGAAGTGATAAACATGCATGAATTTGGTGACGGAGACACTCTCAGCACACAGGGCTTGCCAGGGTGCCTACTATTTCTCCAGTACAGGCATGCAAACTGCTCTTTTAGATGGGACCTGACTCAATGCTGAGTGAAATCAGCACTATATGCTGCCATTGGCTGAAGTGATAGCAAATTATGTTTTTAATGGATCTGTGAATTACAAGACAGTGAAATGTACAGACCTTGAGAGGTGGTTTTATTGTGTTCTTTTCCAAAGACATTTTATCAGAAAAGGGAAGAATTGGTGGGCTGGATATTTTAAATATGGCTTTTAGCTTGTCATCAATATTCTTTAAAAGAGAGTTGTGAGGTGAAATTTTTATTCTTCTCTCCTTTAACCTCTTTTTTTATTTTTTTTTCCCCTTACAAAGAAAGTTGTAAAGTACACTTGAGTAGTGGCAGTTTGAGACTATATATATATATATTCTTGGTGTGTATGGTTTTGACCATTATTTTTCATTACCTGTTCTGGCATGACTGAGATTTCCTGTATTATTTCTAATACTTCTTTTTCCTCCCCAGGGAAATTTCATGTCTGCTTTTAACATTTGTCCTTTATTTTTACTTTGTGAAAACTGAGGCAGGGAATTAACTTGGTGTCATTGCCATATCTATTTTTTGGTTAATAATATCTTGCATTTACAATATTCCAGCCTGTAATTTCCTTGGATGACCTTCCTGCCCTAACACATTTCTATTGCTTCTCTTGTCTCCTCATGTGTTACTCTTTTCTCTACACTTTCCCATCTTTCCCTTCCAAAGTCCACATTTTATCGCTCACATTTAGTCCCTTTGTAACCTTGATTACTTTGTAAGAGCATTTTTCATTCACATTCGCATACCTTTACAGTATATTTACTGGCTAAGCAGCATACACATACACAACATTCCCTGAGGCAAGCATGAATTTTACTTTGAACACCTTCCAATTTCTCCCACTCGCCCCTTCCTTTCATAATTCTTTTTCTTTCACTTTTACCCAACAGTGTCAATTCTAACAAAGCTTGCTCCACTGAAATTGAACACCCATACTTTTTCCTCTTTGTAGGCTTGTTTACTCCCTTGTTAGAAGTGTGATTAGATTATTTCTCTATTTCCCTGCTTCATGTCTTTGTGTGCTCTCTAGATCAACTAACCAAAAGGACACTAATGAAAGATTCTTTTTTACTTCTATTCTTCTACATTTCATATAAAATCCTCCTATATATTTTTGCTTTTTATTCTCTCTCGAGTTTTTCTGTTTTCTTACCAACACACATTTTTCCCCTGCTTTGTCTGCTCCCTCCGTGTGCCTTTTGTCCATTCTCCTCTTCCATTTAGTTTTCTTTGAGAGTTTTGCTACTGTCTACAATATAACTTGTGTTTGAACTCGTATGCCTTTCCTCCTGTGTCCATTAGCTTGAACTGTTAGCATTGAGAACAAAAGGTTGTAAACCTGTGCTCTTGCTTTCAGTAAACTTGTTGGGCTCACAAGGACAAAAAGACCTTTGCTCAGAAGAACCCTTGATAGCTTCCACATGCCCCTCTCCATTGCACTCCTTACAATGAAGCTAGGTAACTTTTGGCCCATGACTGTAGCTTTAAGGGATATTTTTGGTCTGGTGTGTCCATAGGCAGTTTAAAATGGGCTTGTGTGTTGCATTAAATTTAAGGATGGCCACCTGGAGACATCTTTGACAAGTTAAAAATAAACTGGATAGAACAGAAATTCTCAGGTAACTGCCTCATAGCTCTCTGCACCTACACTCCACCCATCTTAAAAATATATTTGACTGGGTATGTTCCTTCTTCAGAGGCTTCTGCAGGTTTTCTTTAGGCTGTTTTCAGAGGACATACTTACAGAGTATAGTATAGACAATAAGCAACTGTACTGGGGTGGATGTCAGTGTGTTCTACATCAGTGCCTCTGCACTAGAGAGGAGTAGAAAAAGGACTGTCTCGTGCGCATGGACAATGTAGTAGAGTCATTGAGGCATAAGTTCCCCATTCAGGTGCCTTAGAAGTGAATAGGCCAGTTTATCACACTGCTGGTCATTCAGAGTTTTTCTGGACAGGAAGGATAGGGACAAACTATGATCTGAAACTGAACTAGGACACCTGGCATTAATTGCAGGTTAAGAGTGCTTATGAGAGAACACTCATGCAGACTGCCTGGGCTTTATGTATTCATGGCCAAAGAAGCAACATGGGATTTTTCATATGTTTTAATTTCATCTCTGGGCACCAGGTTGCCTGGGCCTTCTCCTGCATTACTGCAGGCTATTTATCAGCCATTCCTACCACCCTGCCCCAAATGAGAAAAGCCTTTTATATCCCTAGGTTTCTAGGCACCTAAAACATTCTCCTTGCCTGCCTGTTCAGATGCCAGCTCCCAGGCAATGCTCCACCCTGCTCAGACAAAGGTGTTAACCTGCAGTGGGGCTCTTCTCGGGCTGAAAGAAATGTATTGCCTCAAGGTTGTAAATATTATGTAACACTACAATAAATCAAGTCTCAAAGACAGCAGCTTGGCTCTCCCAGCACTCAACAAGTCAGCACCCTATATGCATATAATTCTCTCCTTAGATATTTTCATTTGCAAAATATTAAATCTTGTCTTGCTTGCAAATCACAGGTTTACTCACACATAGGTATCTAATCCTCAGTCTCCTGAAAGTTAATCCTGTAGTCTACCTCTTCCCCAAAAATACTCCAAAAGAACATAAAACAAGATATAAAGACAGCCAGGAACGTGTACCTTTTAAAACTTCAAATTACTCCCATCTGTGGCATGACTGAACACAGAAATGTAATATAAAACACATACGTAGTACCCATATGTATAACTTGAAAGATTGTGGCAGTTAAGAGAAACCTTTCTTTTTATGTTAAGATTTAAATACATATTTAACTCAAATTTAAATAAACAAAAAACAACAACCTAATTACTAGTTAGTAATACAGATGAAATATTATAAATGATAAAGTAAATATGTTGAAGCTTTATTTAAATCTTCTAAAGTATTTCATATTTCTGAGATCTAATTTACAAGGAAAGGAGCATAATAGACTAACAGGGTAAGTGTCTTATTTTTTACTCTTAGTCAACACTTTGGATTTGAGTCTCTTGTCAAGTTCATATTCACCAGATGTAGCTCTACTGCAATAAATTGAGTTAAATGGTGTTATGCCAGAATGATATCAGTCTCTCACTGAGGTTCTGTGTTTCTTTAAGTCAGAGTGAAACTCAAGAAAAACCATGAAAGCCAAAGAATTTATTCTAGTTTTATACAAGCATTGCTAAAGAATCAGTCTGATTAATCAAAGTCAGACAAGTTCATCCCTTACCATTTCTTTGAAAAAACTACATTTTTTCTGACATGAAGGAAGCTTGATTTGTGCTTCCTTGCAGGAAGAAGTCAAAGTATTTTGCAATTAATTTCCATAGATCAACAAATCATACAAATCCAGGGGGAAGAGGTGCTTACTACTGACATTATTCAATTTTTCATGAGGTCTAAGTGTGGAAATGAGAGAAGAAAATGTGTATGACTCTCACATTTCTTTGCTGAAATTTAATGGAAAAAAGATGAGAATTATTAGTTTTTAGCTAGAAGGAATAATATTTCTGAGTGCTGTGACTCTGTCGTTGCATAAAGAGACGTTTTGTACATTTTGTTCATTATCTGGTGTCAAGTGATTATTATTCTGGTACTAGGAAGTGAACTGACAGAGTCCTTTGTTTCTAGGTAAGTGGATGTAAGGATCATATATCTTCAGCTAACTGAAAGAAAAATCTCATGTAGTGAACATATTCTGTTTGGTACATATAATGGTCAGCCACTCAGTTTAGCTCAGAGTGTTTTGTTACAGTATTAGAAAGATATTTTTCAGGAACCTGAACACGAGATATTCTCAGGAAAGTGAAGAACGTGACATTGTCAGGGCAAGGGCGGGGAGATTGTCCCTTCCATTTTTCTCTTTCGGTTTTGAGAAACAGTGTTTTAGGTGTAATACATTTTCAATTTCACTTCTTCAAAACTGCCTCCTTGGTCTAAAAGTGTCTGATCCTTTGCTTGCACATGCATATGTTTAACTGTATAGAATCCTTCAAGGTGGAACTGTCTTATGTTTCCAACATTGGCATCCTTGATGAGCTGGTGGCAACTGGGATCTTTCCTCACTTTTAATCCAGGAAAACTGATAAATACAATGGGAAATAAGAGAAAGAGGATATAGCTGTCTGGAGGGTTGTCTCCCAGCAGAGCACAAGCAGAATCTTACCTGCTCTTTCCATCAAACACATAAAATTTACACAGGAGTTAGTGACACTGGGTATTATAAAGCAAATCAAAACAAAACTAAAGAAAAAAACAACAGTAGAAAAAGATAGTGAGAGAGAAAAAAAATTCTTTTTTTTATGCCTAAGAAGGAAACTTGACAAAGGTAATTAAAAATGAGCAAAAAGAGAGACAGAGCTAGACCATGACACCATTATTTTTGTTAGAGCAGCTTATTCAACAAATGTTCTTTTCTTTTTGATGCTGAACAATCTTCTTTTTATTGTCATTTTTACTGCTTTAGCACAGAAGATGGCCCTTTATGGACCAAGATTCACAAGTTACTTAGACTATGAATAATATCAGATGATTGTTATTTTCTGAGAAGTCCCTTATGGTACAGGTATTTTTTCCACTATGCTGCTCTGAGGCTAGGAAAGAGAGCCAGAGCCTCCCCTTGGGGATAACTCACCATCACTATGTCGAAAAAAACTCCTTCTCCCTACAATTTTGTGTAAAGGCACCCTGCTACTCCTTGGTGCTTTCAGAGTGTAGGAACAGTAAGTGTGTTTAATATCACTAGCCCTGTAGTATTGAGATGTCACTGTGAGTAACACAAATTCACTTTCTTATTGTGAGATAGAAAGTAATAAGGTGAAAGCAAATTAATTTTTTATACTTAACTACCAGGTGTAAGTAACAAGTTATTGTATTTGATAAATCAAACAACAGAAAGCTATAATTAGTTGATTTTTCATTTTCTATCTGAGTGCTTTCCTTATAGTAGGTGATCCAGTCAAATTAAGTTTCAGAGTATTGTATTTGGTCTATAACAAACCCAACTTTTTCCCCAAGTTAATTCTGTCCTGAAGTGAACAACCTCGAGATTTCCTTAGTCGTGGGGTTGGCCTCTTTAGTGGTCATCAAATCCAACAAGACCACAGCAGGTCTGACTTCAAACTTAAAACAATTTGCTCAGGGTCTTCCTCAGCTGAGCTTTGGAAAATCCCAAATGGAGATCCCAAAGCTTCTATGGGCAACCTGTTCCAATGTTTGACAAATTTCATTGTGACTTGTATTTTATGCCTAGCTGGTATTTCCCTTGCTGTATCTTTTGACCCCTGCTTCTTTTTCCTTCTCTGGGCATCTCTGGGAAAACTCTGGCTATCTTACAACTCCTCCATGGAATAGTTGAAGACAGCAGTTAGGTATCTACCCCGCTTTCTCCTCTTCAGGCTGAACAAGCCCAGGTCCTTCAGCCTCTTCCTGGGTGTCTCATGATCTACCCAAAAGATTTGTCCTCCAATGGGCAAACTGATGAAATTTATAGTTTTTCTTCTGGAATACCAGGGAGTTAGAAAATGGGCACAGTGCTCCAAACATGACTTCAGAAGTGCTAAAGAGATGAGAATAATCGCTCCTCTTGACTTACTGGCTATGATTATGCTAACGGCCAGGAGGTTGAGGGAAGTGATTCTATCCCTCCACCCTACCCTCATGAGACTCCACCTGGAGTCCTGCATTCAGCTCTAGGGCACCCAGCATGAGAAGGATACAGACCTGTTGGAATGAGTCCAGAGGAGACCACAAAGATCATTAGAAGGCCACATAGATGATTAGAAGAAAACCTGTTCTATGAAGACAAGTTGAGAGAGTTGGGGTTTTTCAGCTTGAAGAAAAGAAGGCTCTGAGGAAATCTCATTACAGCCTTCCAGTACTTAAAGGAGGATTATAAAAAAGAGGAAGAGTCACTTTTTACACAGACAGATAATGATAGGACAAGGGGAATGGTTTTAAAGTGAAAGAGGAGAGATTTAGATTAGATATTTATAAGAAATTCTGTACTTGAAGAATTAAGTAATGAGGCACTGGCACAGGTTGCCTAGAGAAGCTACAAACACCCTATCCCTGGAAGTGTTCAAGGACAGGTTGGATGAGGTTCTGTGCAACCTGATCTAGTGAGTGGCATCGCTGTCCATGGCAGGGAACTTGAAATAGGTGATCTTTAAGATCCTTTCCAACCCAAACCAGTCTATGATCCTGTGATAATAAAGCTCATGGTGCTGCTATGCTTTCTGGCTGCAAGAGCACAATTCTGACTCCTCCAATCACATTTGTGTGGAGTTGCATAAATTCTTCAATCTCATATTCTTGATTACTAATTTAATTAGGAAAGTGTCGCACCTCTTAATTCCTGTCATCAAAACTAGAATTGTCTTACATAGCTCTCATAAACAGTATATCATATTCAGTTGAATTAAATCTTCTTGTCTTAATGCTTTGCACGTTTTGAACCAATGCATTCTTCATCCAAGTTCCTGAACACACCTCATCCTGGCAAACCAATCCACACAGTATTTCTCACGATTTCTGAGTATACAGGAGTTTATATGCAGACTTTTTCAAGTATGCATAAAAACTTAAGTTAGAACAAGAACTGTGTCTCATTAAGTAATTAATTCCTGATGGAGATTGAACAGGATAAAAGACAAACAGCACTGAGATAACATTAGTCTTTAGATAATCCCTGAAGTGGCTTCATGACAACAATCCAAAGCGATGTTATCTATCTGTAGGACACTGCATGCAGAGAGAAAGGGAAAAAAGAATTGTGAGGCATGTAGAAGTCTGTGGTATCTGTGTCCTAGAGGCATAATCCCTGTCAAGTTTTGTAACACAGTATACCCTTATGGAGGGTGGGAAGGAAGAAAAACTGAAAACAGTGTCTGAGATATGATAGCACCTGAGGAGCTGATTGAGGAAAGCAAAAATTGCTTGCTTATAGACAGAAAAATTAGCAAAATGGAGGCAGAGGTTTAAATATAAGGTGTGGAACGGTGTATTGTGATGGCTTTGCAATGTAGCTTTGATTCAATGTAGCAGAGATGGCACAGCCAGGAGAGGGATTTAGTGAATGGTGTGTCTATGGTCAAGTAGAAATTGCTTCAGAGGCAGGTTCGAGATGCAAAGATCAAGGCAAGGTAATAAGGTTGGATGAAAGTTTGTACCAAAAGCTATTGGATAAAAGCTTGGATTAGAGCATATGTTAGCTATCTGTAGATGTTATGGAGGATTAGCCAGACAACAGCTCTCTGCACGTGGTGCCAGAGCAGTGTCATCCAGGCTCAGCCTCAGACTATAGCAAAGTCCACTCAAGAGCAGGAGAGATTGCTATGGACAGTACTGCATTAAGAAGTATTGCTATACCCAGAGACCATGTTTGCATCCAGACTGTACCATTTGTGGAGTGATTTTCTCTTAATGCTGAGTACAATCAAACCCATGAGATGTTTCAAGATGATGGCATAAAACACTGGGAATATTTAAAAAAAAAAAAAAAAAAGAAAGGGGGGAACAATATAAACTGACTATTTCCTAAAGAAACTGGAGTTAGAACAAAGATGTACCATATCTTCACATTAAAATAGACAGGAAGAAATGAGTGCTTGACTCTCCAAAGGGAAAATTGAAGATTTCTTTTGAGAATTTTGGTTCTCTGGAATCAAGAGTCAGGGAAGGGGCATTGAACCAAAAGTAAATTGTTTAGCTATTGGAAAGAACAGTGAGTTGTTACTGATAAAGTTGTTACAACAAATAAAGGAACTTGAGAGGGCAGTAATTTTAAAAATCATTAAGAAAAAAAAAAGAAAGGAAGAAATCGTTAAGATTTAATAACCCTTTAAATGAATGCCCTCCTTAGGATGCAAAAGACTTGAACGACCTTATTAAGAACAGACAAAAATAGGAATTTACCTGAACCCACAGAAACTGGATGGAGTTGTATTACAAGGTATACATCAAGAAACCAGAGGTTGTTAAATTAAAATTGGGATAGGAAAATCACTTACCACACAGTTTTTCAAATAAAACACAAAATCTAAAGCAGACAGCAATTTTAGTGGGGAAAATATTTTTTTATGTTATAGGATATGCCAGAGATCCAGAAATATGCAAGGTCAGAAAGTAGTAACTGGAAAGATACATATTAAAAACAGTATTTCTGGAACAAATCCCTTGAGAAATTACTTATATGGATTTTGTCCAGCTGCTGGATAAAGCTTATGAAGTAGTTGTTTCAGAAATATTACTATGCAGTTGGTGGTGGTTTAGACCAATTTTGTGCTTCCTCTGTCCTGATTTAGTCAAAACTAACACTAAAATTGATCAGTGAATGGATTACTTGCAGAATAACCCACTTACTTTAGTCTCTGGTTGAGTAGTTCTTTCATGCTTGCTTTTTCCCTTGTATGTGGTTTACAGGATAATGGTATTCCCTGATGAGTTTTAAATTGGATTTCTCAGCTGAGGAAACTAACTGTTCATTCACTAAAACAGTGACAGAATGGAAGACTTTTGGCGTCTGTGGGAACAGAAATGGATAAAATAGAGAGTTCCTCAGGTTTTCTGATGTTTTGAGGTTTCTGTGCAATATGGCACTGAAACTGCCCTTCTAGTGTGATGGGTTATCAATCTGAGGCCTTCAAAGCATCAGGCTCCATGTGCAATGTAGAGACTGATGGATAGGCTGGATCAACCCATTCTGTCCAGTGCAATCCAGCTGAGGAAATGAAAATTTAAAATTAAGAAGATCTTGAAGGGACAGTAGGAGGAAATGAATCTAGTCATAATAATTTCAACTTACAGCAAAGGAAATGAAAATGCTGAATCATTTCTTTCTGACATTTTAAAGTATCTAATAGTAAGTGAGATATTTTACCATGGAATCATGAGAATGTTATTTTCAGCACACCTTAGAGAAAATCTGTCAATTCTTCTGTATTAAAACAATATTTTTGGCTTAAAAAGACCTGAAATGTCTTTTAAAATATAAAGAAAACAGAATAAAATGATTGGCATTAAATCATGCAAGTAATTTTATTTTTAAACAAAATAAAATTCATATTAGATTTCTATTTTAATTGAAAAGAAAAAAAGGCAAAATGTCTTCAGACATACTTCAACTAAGGATGTTATTCCCTCTGAATTTTATTTCCTGTTGCTATACTGACCTCACAATACAATTCTTACTGTTAGGTAGAAAGTTAAATGTTGAAGTTAAAAGTCAGTCAGCGTGTCAGGTTCACCAATTGTAGAAAATCATCACATCTGCAAACTCTAAAAGTAACTGAGGTAAAGCATAAGAAATGCGTGAAGGGAAGGGCTGTCCCTGAGAGAAGGTGGACCACATTGCAGACAGGAAAATGAGATCGGGGGTAGCCCAAAGCTGACTAGTCCATTGGTTGGGAGCTGAACTCAATTCTTCATCCAGCAGCTTTGTTCATTAGGTCACAGTGTCCACAGCATGAAAAACCAGGCATATTTTTATTTTTCCATTGGCTTTGAGATTCTTTGCATATTAATGGAATGGTAATGGTATTTGCTGAACTTCCCAAAACACCTCCATTTACCAGAGGCATTTTGAGCTTTAAGAAACCCAGAGATATAGATGATAATGAAGGGTGCTCGTAGGGCTTGTTCTTTCCTCAGTGAGATAGCTTTTGGGTTATGCCTCCAACAGAACATGCTTCATTTAGCTTTGGTTGCAGGGCACAGTGATCTAAAGAAGCAAATGTATCCTGAGCCTTGGCTCTGTCCACTGGCAGAAAGAAAGCACATAGTAATATATCCGGTTTTCTCCAGATTTTCAGGTGGCCCTATGCCATCCTGGGTGGGAGCTCAAGTGGTGCAGGAGGCTCTGGTTAACCATTCCACATAAATGCTTCTTCCTTACAGGTCAGTACAAGCCTTTACTTGGAACCAAGGGATGTACAGCAGAAGTCTATAAAATGATGAGAGTCAAGGAGCAGGCCAGAAGGGAATCACCATTTACTGTCTTTTCCAATACAATAACTAAGGGGATTTAAATGAAACTAGCATTTGGCATGTCTGGAAAATCAGAACAAAGTGGTACTTCATAACTTGTTAGACTCATAATATTGTACATGATAAAACATATATGAGTTAGAAACGAATGAAATAAAATCGTCGGGAAAAAAAAAGAAAAACAAAACAAACAATCAAACAAACAAAAAAACAACACACAAACAAAAACCAACAAAAAAAAAAAAAAAAACCAAATAAAAAAAAAAAAAACGACACACAAACAAAAACCAACAAACAAAAAAACAACCAACCAAACCCAAAACAAACCAGAAAAGACACTGCCATGACGTGAAGATTTCTACAGGCCTGTAAACACTGCAGAAATTTCTCAAGTTCTTCTGTGTTGTCCACTACTAGAGACAGGTACTGGGTGAGTACACTCGGTTCTGTTTTACAGATGTTCTTGTAGCTTTATGGGTTTTTTTCTGATGAAAGGAATCAGACACTGAAAACACAAGTGCTTGTAAGAATAGAGACATGATAAAGAAGTAAATATCATCCAAGGCAAATTCAAAATGAATATAGGCAATATTTTTCTCATGGGTACAGATCATTCAGTCATTGTCATAATAAGATATTGAGACAAAGGATTTCACAAGTTTCAAAAACAGTTTGGAGACAGACTCGGAGAACAAGAACAGTCAGAACAAAAATGTTACGTCAAGTCATGTTACTCATTTTTTATACAACTGAAAATTATTAGAATGAGATGTAAGCGTGAGGCAGATTTTCCATCCTTATACAGTGTAAGTTGTTTAAAGCCCCCTCTGAATCTTCTGTTATTGTCCAGCTCTGGTTAGAAACTGGGAATGCAAATGGCTTGTTTGGTATAGTGATTTCTTTGATTCTATAGGTGTCTTTATGCCACAGTGTGCACCTGAAGAAATGGAACGGAAAAGAATTGAAATGAAAAGGAGAAAAAAAAAAAAAAAGGAATTGGGGTCTAAACAAGACATAATAATATGAAAACCCCCCAAGACTAGCTGGTGAAGTTTTCAATTTTGTATGTAGCCTATAAGACTTAGCAGTTAAATGAGTACAGAGCTGTACTGAAGCCCTTCAGTCTCTATCAACCTTCCAGTTTGCTTAAATCACACTGGCAAGATGAGGCTCACAACTGGCTCAGGACAAGAGTTAGAAAGGACACCTTGACAGAGCCTTCACCAAACAGTTGCCACCTCTTCTTATATGTACACTAGAAAAATAAAGGTTTTCATGAAAAACAAACAAACAAAAACAATCAAAACTTTTGAAATAGTTTAAACAGAAAATAAGGTTAAAGAAGAGGCCTGTTAAATGAAACATGTCAGTTCTCTCCTGTCCTCTATGACTCATCCAGTAAGATCATGAAACTGGCCTTATCAGGTTGGTTTAAAGGTCCAGCTAACCCTAGTTTAAGTGACTAGAATTGGATTTTTAGAGAAGAGTACTACAGTAGGGTCATATAGGCATTTAGTAACACTGTCATATTGTCATATCTAGTGGATTCATGTTCCTTTTTTTTTTTTTTAAGAAACTTTATCTCCCTTTTATATAGGTAAAGACCTTCAGAGGAAAAAAAAAAATAATAAAAAGCTATGGCTAAGGAGATCACAAGGATTTGCCTAGGAAATATCAGTTGTTGAACATATGACCTACTCTCCTGTAAACATTATTCTTAGTGAATACCTCTTTTTCTTGTTAATATTTTTTCTGTTTTTTTTTTTTTTTTTCTTTTGGAACTGACCCAGTTTTTAAATCCCTGTTGAAGATCTGATGGTTTGTAAAAGAATCCATGCAGTGTATTATAAATCAATGTAGGCCTTCTGTAACTGATGAGGATAGAGAGTGCTACATCACTATCATCTCACCATTGAAATAGTTAACCCGATATAGATCTTTCTAAAACATATGTTTTTCATGTGTTGCAATGAAATTAAAAATCCAAGCTTTTGGTGGTGGTTGATGCTCTTTCATTTCATATCCATGCATCCCTCATTAAAAGCTTGAGACCTCAGCCCTGTAACACGCTGGTGAGGAATTTAAGTGTATCCCTACTCAGCAAAGCATTAAAGAACATATTTATGTATTCCCGAGCTCAAAGGAGAGAAATGTTTAAATATTTGCTTCATAGTGATGCTTTTACATGAATTTAAAGTTAAATCTGTGCTTCGACACTCTCCAACTGGGTGGGAGTAAAACGGCAGGATAAACATCGTAATGAAAACTATCATTACACACACACTGCTCCCTCCTGTGGGCACCAGCATGCACCAGTTCAGCAGTTCTGTCTGGGGGTTGGCAAAATCAAACCCAGCAATGGCAGACTTCAGAAGTGCTGAAAAGTCCCATTCTAGTGTTTTTAGCAAAATGTTTTGATTTTTAATTTCAAAATGTCTCAGGAGAACAAAATCAAAACATGACTCTTTTGATTAGCCCTGAAATATTTTTCTGAAATATTGTGTCACATAAATTTTTTTTTCAATCTGCTTCTGAATGAAAAGGAAAAAAAATCAGAGTTTTTCAATATGCTGGACAAAAAGTTCCCTTTTACCTCTCTTAAGGATGGCAGAGCACAAAATGAAGAAGAAGGATTTTTCTTTTAGAAAGCTATTAATGCTTGAGAAAGAATATATTTTTTCCAATTATTTTTTGAGTATTGTACTAGAGGAGTTCAAAACTTCAATTTACTTTATTTGGGTAAATGAAAGAAATAAAGAAATATCTCACTTTTGTCCTTAAGACACACAACAGGAACAAAACAAAACAAAAACAAAACAAAAAAAAATAAAAAAGAAAGACAAAATATTTCTTTTTAAAACAAATATAATGTAAACAAAAAATGATCACTGTTAAAATGGTAGCTTGTAACATTTACAGACTACAAAACAAGGCATACATTTCTTAACTTTATAAAAAGAAAATAATGGGAAAAAAGATCAATACCAATATTTCCAACAACTACACAAATATCCCAAAGGGAACTGAAGCTGAGCTTGGCTGTGCTGTGACTTTATAGATACAGTGGGAAAGAAATCTCACTGTCAGAGGTCTTTTAACTTAAAGGATACAGACAAAGGGGAAGATATGAAACTCAACTCCGTAGTAGGAAGAAAACATTAATTGCTGATTTTATACTTTATTAATGTGATTATTAGGCATGTACTTTATATCATTGCCTCAGAATACTTATCAAGTCCCATGTTTCAGTTTGTACAGTTTTATCTTGGCTAAAGACAAGATTCTGTACAAGAGTATAAAAGTTGGTATGTTTGCCCTACAATGGCTAAAATTTTTTGTTCTAATAAATCCCACTGAGCTTCCTCCATATTTTTTTTTCAGACTGTCAGCTCTACCAAGTGGAACACTTATTTAAACACTTCCCATAAAAATTCAAAGCTAAGTGAGCTAGAGAAAAATAATAAATGATTATCACATGCTGTCTGTATAAACCTTCATTTTTGGAGGGACTAATAATAATTATATGACTTATATGACTTAGTGGGTGCAGCCTGCTCAGAAGGGTGTAACATAAAAATACAGAAAAACAACCCTTATTGCCTATAACAGTTTTTCTTATAATCACCTTCAAACTAAAATTATTTTTTGGCTGGCTATTTTCATTTAATCTGAGAATTGGGAAAAAAGTAGTGTCCTTATTTTCAAGGCTGGTGATTTCCATACATAACCCTAAAAGGCTACAGGAAAATGGAATCTTACAAAAAGATCCTCATGACTAACATGGCTTCTCCACAAGGTGACTATTAGCTTCTTTTGTATCTTCTGTAATGAAAATTTCCACAGAGAGCAGAAAGGACACATGACAGGAGACACACTATGAACTGTGGTGAACAGAAGCATTGAGCTTGGCTAGCAGCTTTACAGATGCCAGAAAAGACCTTGCTAAATGGCTAGAGAAGGTTCCAGAAACATGTCCTGTCAATCTGTACCAAGAAGAACCAGAATGAAACTTTTGGGCCAAATTCTTCATTCCACTGCATTCAGTGGTTTAATGACACATTTCACTTACTGATCATCTGTGTTCTCATTCAGAACCATCAATGAGTTCTACTGATGAAAAATTCAGATTTGAGTGCAGACAAGATAGTACCACATTCGCTAATAAATAAATCAACAAATCCAAAGAAAAGGGAAGAACCAACTCCTCATTTCTCTGAGAAATGTTCTGAGGCAATTCACTCATATATCTGCATGTCTACTCCTCACACTAATGCAAGATAACACTGTCTAACCCTTTATGGTATTGCAGTGCCCCAAGTGATTTTTTTTCTTGTTTTCTTTCTGCCAGAGCATGCTATGGCTATTAGTTCTGACACCTGGACATCATTTCCTATTGGTTCTTTAAAGCATCATGAAACTGGGCTATAAAAACCATGTAAATCTTTCCTAATTCCTGTCTCAAACAGCTGACTTTCTTTTCACTGTGACACAGTGGAGGGAAATTAAATCCTATTGTTTATCTGTCTAGGGGTTAATATAGCACTTGAATATATGACACAAAACACAACGTTTACAACTGATTAGACACTGGAGTAAATTCCACCTCAACCCAAAGCCCAGAAATTCCATTGTTGCTGGAGACTGGACTGAACCAGAACTTGAAATCTCTAAACCTGCATAATTTAGGTTTTTGTTTGTTTGTTTTAGTTTGTTTGTTTGTTTGTTTTGTTGGTTTTTGTTTTGTTTTTAATTGAAATGCATATAATGCAGATTAAACTTAGAAATGGTGAAGAAAACTTAATCTCAGCCACTACTTTGGTAGCAAAAATTGGATCAGCAGGCTGTAAGTTTTTGACACAGTAAACTCTTTGTTTATTCTATGACACAACAGAAAAATAAAATAAGAAGATTAAACTGGCCATACTGAAATGGGAGAATAATTTCGTTTACAGGATCTTTTCTCATTTTCCTGGGGAGCTGTGAGAGAGGGGACTTGGTTCTTGAAAACTTGCTATGGATGCATCATTTCAGGATTGTCTTTTTGATGCACAACTCATAATCTAGAAAAGGGACAAGGACACAATGTTAGAGGGGAGACTGAAGTCACAATATTATAATACTTCCATGCAGAACTCTATGTTTGGTAAATATTTACAGGATTTTTTATTCACAAAACTATCTAGAACTGCGTTGGGGTTTGTGGCCCACAATGTGAATGATTTGAATAAGTAAATAACAATTCTCAGTTGTGGGAAGGAGGAACTAATGCATCTTTCTGTACAGTTAAAATCACACTATTAGCAAAAAGAAAAACAAAGTTTAGGTTCTTAAGTTCTCTTCTATAAGAATTGAATAGATAAGGCTATTTAGACCATTCCTGTAAAGTAATATCTGGATTTGATTCTCAAATTTCATGGACAATATAAAAAGAAATTTGGAAATCACGCATGAAAGAACAATAAGAATTGTCTGATATTTGGGAGACCTGACTTCTAATGTGCTTGATTTGTTCCTTATCCACGGAGAACCAAAAATTTCTATTCAAATTCTACAGTTGCCTGCATTAATTTTACAGAATCACAGAATGTGCCAAGTTGGAAGGGACCCACAGAAATCATCAAGTCCAACTCTGAGCCCTACACAGAACCCTTCCCAAGAGTCACACCATGTGCCTGAGAGTATCATCCGAATGTTTCTTGAACTCTGTCAGATTTGGTACTGTGATCACTTCCCTGAGGAGCCTGTTCCAGTGCCCAACCACCCTCTGGGTGAAGAACCTTTTCCTGATACCCAATCTAAACCTGCTCTGACACAAATTCAGGCCATTCTCTCAGGTCCTGTTCTTGGTCACCACAGAGAAGAGATTTGTAAGACTGAAGATTCTTATATCAACAGAAAGAGAAAATGATACAAAGCTGTAATGATGGAAAGTGAAGAGAAAAATCACACTAAAAATTCCAAGCAGTTTTTGTAACTGAGCATGATAAAGTGCAGTTAAATATAAATAATTTCAATTTTTCAGCACTTCATTTTGTTAGCACTGATTTGTATGCTTTGCTCAAAATGTACTGAATTTGAATATATGTTATGGGCTAGAAACAGTAACTGCAGAACAAAACTCTGTGTCTTGGGATATGTAAAGATCAGCTTCTTTTGAGAGTTTTACAGATTTTACAACTACCAAATCTTAATTCAGAACTTCTTAATTCAGAACTGCCTTTTCTGGTTGAAAAGATCACGACCAGAATGTGGTCTAAGAAATCACTATTTTATTGTGCCAGCGGGATTGATCTCGGTTTCATGGGCTCCAAAAGACTTTTCATTTGCATGCTGCATTTATACACTGTTCTCTTTGCCAGACACTCATAGAATTGCACTTTGACTTTGAACTTTATTAGCTCTATTACCATATTTTCTGAGTCAGTCTTCTTGCTTTGTTTCAGCCATTTCCATTCCTTTCATCCATCTGTGAGATTTGTGGTGCAAACAAATCAATTTTCTGGGCTGTTGCTCAAGTTTTTGCAGGGAGAGGTATCTGCAGCTGCAGTTACTGAAAGCTGAGGGATTTGAAGGGGAGCACATGAAGATACTGATTTCTTCCCTTTTTAGTAGAAAAAATTACTTTGTGCAGTTTTGCTTTCCTGGATATCTAAGGCTCTGCACTCAATATAACTTTTGTCAATGAAGTGTTCCTCAGCAGATGAACAAATAGTGAACATAAATGGGAAATCAAACCCTAAAGTTGCTATAGGAAAGAAGCTTTGACTCGATTCTCAATTCTGCTATAGGCTCCAGTGGTGAGTTTGCAAAAACCCCTCAATTCTACATGCTTCACTTTCCTCTTCCATAAAATAGGGTTAGAATTATTTTCTGTAAACATTTTCCATTATTTACTTACAGTTAGTGATGTCTGCTATGATTTCTGTTACTGTGTACTTTGCTGGAAAATTCATGAGGGCACATAAAAAGCAGGAGAACAACCCAGGGTTTTGATTCATCCGGACACCCAAGTCTCTCAGTTGATTGATGGGCACTACTTTGTTTACTTTGTAACAGCACAGAAAATTAGAGATATAATTGTATTATTATCACACTTAGGAACCCCAGCCAAGGACTTTACACCAGTATTGCTCATTTACAAAACCGGGTGGTTCCTAGTCAACAGAAGTTACAATCTCGGTATAAAACAAACCACGAGAAAGAAAGAAGTCTGATGAAACAACAAAGCAGTTTAATTAATTTTGCCATCCATCCTTGTCAGCTGCTTTGATGCCACATAGCACCACAAAAAATAACCAGTGGAAGCTACTTCAGTTTAAGATACCTAAATTTGGGCATCTGCATGAAGGTGTCACCACTGAGCTGTGTGTCCATGCTCTCATCCTAGCCAGGGATGCAAAGTGTACCCAAAACAGCCTCCAGCTGTTCATGGAGATGGCAGATCCCCCTTAGGTACACACAAAGGACATGGCTAACCTTTCACTGACACTGTAGCTTGCTGAAGTTAATACAAACACACCAGCATGAAACAGATGCCAAGGAGAAAAAGGCAAACCTAAGAAATTCAGTGCAGATTTTTGCTGTATTATTGTAAATGGTATCTTTACTAATTGACAATACATATATTAGCAATTAGAAATGCTCTTTTCTAACTTGCAACATAAAGTAAATGGAGCAATGGTATCTCGTACAAAATACACGATCCACTTTGGAACTGCCAAAGAGGATTTCTTCCAGACTATCTGCAATACATCAGTTACCTCAGAAAATTTGCTGCCAGGCACAGCAACAACTATACCTCTGGATTTGTTGAGATAAAAGAAATGTCATGCTTTCCACTCTTGTAAGGTAGTGGGCCTGTTAAAAGTTTCAAAGTTTTCCCAGAGAAAAAATAAGAAAGCACAAAATGAAAAGTAAAGCAAATGAGGGCCTTCATTGTGTTGACCATTTTCTATACTTTTAGAATTTATGTTTCAAAGGACCAGAAACCACCTATTATTGAAGTAAGATCCCAGTTGAAATTGAAGATGATTTTATGGAGCTTCACAAAATGTCTCCCACTTTTTAAGCATCAAAGTGGCAACAAAAGAGTTGAGAATGGAGGTAGAAATTGTTTGCTTTGAAATTGCTGGTATACAGAATGTACATGAATCATCAGATAGACATTATTTTTCTTCACTAAGCTACTGCTAGTTAGAGGTGGAAATGACTAGTAAAAATATGAAGAGGTAGTAAATATTAATTAAAAATTAAAAAAGTTTAAGTAATTTTCAAATTAAAGATAAACTTTCAGTTTTGCCATTCTTGTATTTCTAAAAAACCTTTATGTCAAGGAAAAACTAATAAAATTCTCAAATATCAGGATCAAAACCTGCCAACTCCCATTTATAACCTTTTCATTCATCATCTGAAAAAGAAAAAAAGGATGATGGAACTCAAGTAGTCAAGTCTAGCTTCATAGATTTCCCAATCTGTGGTAAAGACTGGTGTGGGAAAGGAGATTGGAATAAGAAGTTGAGAGAAGCTATAAGATCTGTATTCAGAATTTTGGTCATGTGATATCTCAACGTAATGAGTAATTAGTAACTAAATACTTAATTAACAATCTACCATTTTAGTGCACAATGTAATGTAAGTGCAATAGAATCATATAGATACTTCATTAAAGGGTGAAAAGCAGCCAAAGCTACACAGAACTCAGAGAAATGTTTGTGTTGAAAGCATAATTACTTCTTAATGCTGCTTCTCATACTTCCTATCTTAAAACAGTTGCAAGTTTTTTGAACCCAATGGAACTTGAATTATACAAACATTAAAGTACATTTTTAAGGTGTTAGTTTTGATCAGAGTTCACATCACACTCCAAGTGCAAAGGGTTACATAATAAAAGATTTTGCATACTTGAAAAGCTAGAGGTTAATTATTCCTTCCTATTTTTAAAAAACATCTTCTGGATTTTTTGAAATAACAAAAGAGATATAGCTGAAAGTATATCTTAATGCAATCAGTGAATTTGGTGCTCACATGATGGCTTTGATTTACAGACTGGAAATAAGTGTGGTCCATGATACAGTAAAATCCTCCACGTCCTCACTCTAACACTGCTAGATCACAGTGTCCTCTAACTCATAGACTCTCAGCTGATACACCCTTCTATTGTGCTTACAGGTCCACAATTAATTGTGTGGATGTTTGTTGCACAAGAAAAGGTGAGACAGATCCACATGCATAAATATGTATGAGCAGTGTCCTTAGCAGATGACATACATCAACTCCAATGTTGAAAGCTACATTTTTGAGAAAAGAAAGGACAGAGAGAAAGAGAAAGGAACAGGAAACGCATTGGGAAAAGGAAGAGGAAAGGGAGAAAGAAAGGGCTAACTCTCCAGTAGCCAGGAAGAAGGAACCAAGATGGGTACTCGGGATGAGTGTCCTCTAGTGGGGGTTCTTTGCAAGGCAGCAAAAAACAACAGCAAAGATGTTTGATGATGATGATGATGATGATGAGAACAATGATGTCATCTTTCACCATGCTTTTACCCTAGCACCATAACACTTTTAATCAGGAACTGCTCAAGATTCCTATTCCTTGTTTCTACCAGTAAAACTATTAGTCTTGGTTGGGGTGTGCGAATTGGGCATGAATGTTGCACATCGACTGGCTGCCAAGCCTCTGCACATGTAGCCCTGGATAACACTTGTCAAGCACATAACTGACTATTACCTACTTTGCTGCTTTTTTTGTTTTTCTTTTTGTACATACTGAAATCTGCAAAGCAAGAAGTGAAGTGAGGTGTTTCTTATGCTAGTAGCCATTGTTTCCCATGAGAACCTGTGACAACACTAGCATCAGGGTTTGGCAGGCACAGGGTTTTTTGGGTCAATAGCACCTCAATTTTAGGATGAGAGAAACAAGGGGAAAGTGACAGAGAGACTTTGGAAAACCAGTGTTGCAGCACCATAGGTGAAAAGGCACAAAACTGACAACTGCAAACCCTGAACACTACTGCTGTTAAGGCATGAAGATATCCCTGTCACTGAGCTTCACTGCTGGCCAAAGAACCCTATTTTATCACCACTATGTGTAATTCAAATAGTCAGCCAAAGATATTTCTCCAGACCCTGGTCCATAAAGATGCTTATTCCTAAATTCATTGTTGACACTGGACAGCCCTCAATCTTTGCTTCTTATCCTGCAGGTGGAGGTGACAGCCCTGAGAGCTGAGACGTGACAGATGTTTGTAGGAACATGCTTAGTTACTTCAGTACAAACATAAACTAGGTCAGGAAACCATCTTTGCCCGAGGAGTACTGATTAACAGCTCAGGGCAATGGTTTCCAGCTGTCCCACCACAGTCCTCATGTGCTGAGCTGTCAGTCTCACAGATATAGCATGAGGGAAGTAGAAGAAAGAACTGAGCCAGTTAGACTGCCTACTTCCAGGCACCTGTTCCTCCAGGGACTTACAGGGAGATCTGATGTTTCCATGTGAAACTCTTTCTCTGCTGTTACATAGTTTAGAAAGAAGCAAGAACTACTGAAATTTGGGAACAAGGGCCCTATGCTTAGACATCTACTGATTTTGTTAACCCAAAATGATTAGACAATATTTACTGCTTTTAAAGGTTAAGTGTTGCTATAGAATTTTTGTTCATTTAGCTGGAATACAGAACAACTTTAATTAGTCTAGTGTTGTTCTAATATAATTTTGTTAGCGTACATCTTAAGAAATGTATAAATAAAGTTCCTGAAGAAACTGAGGTTGGAGAATACTACTCACTCTTTCTAGTTTTGAAAAGCTGAAAAGCTGCCTCAGTTGAAGCAACTTCCTAAAAACACTTTTTTTTCTATGCAGTCCTTTATCCAACCACATTCTTACGTGACATCTGAAGAAAATTAAAAATGCCACTTAGACTCTATCTTCCTCCTGGAAGATGTTTTTTTTTGAGAGATGAAGGAGCATGTGACACACTTCAGTCAGCTTTCATCTCTGTAGGAAATCCAGTTCTTCAGTATTACTTCCAGCCCATAAAAGAGAGGGTGAAAGGCAAAACCCTGGCATTTTGTTGTGAGCCTAGGTGCAAAATACTTCAAGCACACTGCGGGCATCTCTTATCTTGGAGAGAAAACAACGGTCCTGTAGATCCAGTGGACTTGCCAATAGCTTTTGTTATAAGATTCCAGTGAAGACTGTAGGAAGTTGTGTATCTCATTGTCACCATTAAAGAGAGGCTGGATGCCTTAAACACAGCGTTAGATTTGATTTATTTGCAAAGGCACACTTTTAATAAGCATCATTATATATTAGCCTTACCAGGTAATCTGTCAGCATCTTAGAAACTGACCGAGTTATGAAACATAAAGAAATTAAAGCATCACAGTAGGAACCAGATGGCACTTTTAGTACATCAAAAATAACATTTCCTGCAGTACAAGCTGTTTGGAAATTCCAATTATTGAGATGTTCTTTGTGTGTTTGTTCATATGAATTCTTTCCTAAATAAGCAGAGGTAGGAAGAGATACTTTTTCAGCATGCAAAAAGAAAGCAAAAATCACAAAGAGGATGCCATCCTAGCAGATTAAATCCTCCCTTCAGTCTGTGTCATTGATTGCATTTTTTATAATACCTAAAAAATTAATTTTATCTGAGCTTTTGAAATTTTGGGTTTCTATTGTTTCACATTACATCACACATTTGAGAGAAAAAGTAATTTGAAACAAATTAAAAATATTGCATTCAAAAATTTTGAAACAGAATAGATTTTTTTCAAAAGGGGAAATTAACAAAAAACACAACCTCTAAACTACAATTCTTCAGTTTGACAAGCAGGATTTCTCAGTGGAATAATGTAGACCACTCTGAATTATCTTCTCATATAAATGTCAAGTTCTGAGTCAACAGGTAGTTGAAATAATCAAGAATATAATTATTTTCTTTAAATTTCTGGTACAGACAAAGTCCTTCACGAAAATCCCCTTTGCAACTTGCTATGAAGCAGTGCATCATTCAAAACCTGTGTATGAAGTGTTAAGCAGGAAAACCCAATCATCTATGGGTCATTTTGAGTTTTAAGGTTGGCAACAATCTCTTGGCAAATAATATGCCATGATGAAATACATTAATTTTTCTTTGTACTCTGTTGCTTGGATGACTCTTTAGGTATGAGCCAACATCTATCATTCTACCCTGCATCATCCTTTGGTAAGTGAAATTTATGGCTTTAGAGCTTCAACAGGCAAAAGAACTACTTGCAGACTAGGAGATTCAGCTTCTTTAGAGTTCTGAATTTGCTTTAGAAATGAAAGTGTTCAGGACTGAGCATAATCCTGACATTTCTGAAGCTAAACTCACCATAATTACCAGCTTTTACTGAGCTGCCATATTCACATTCACGTATGACATTGCACTGCACAAAAGTGCAATACCCTGCTAAGTGTTTTGGGATATACTGAACACAACCAGTGCCATGTGAAACGAAACTCTTTCCCTTGCAGTTGTACCTGACCAAAAAAACTCATTTATTAGCCTGCTTCAACCAAGAAAACTAAAGTTGTGTAAACTCTTACCTCATCCTACCATGCTGAGGTAGTTGGATTAGGGTTTAAGATCTCAGCTGAACCTTTCCTAAACATGAAACTTGACATGTCCTACTCAGAAACACAAAGGACAGCAATAAAGCTGGAAGGGTTTAAATCCATGATGCCAATAAATTTCAGTGACATCAATAAATTTAAATGGTTCAGGCATCGTACTTAGCAGGAACTCTCAAGTCAGAATGACCAAAACCCTACAGATCAGGATTGAAGGAAGGGCAGTGACAGAAGACATTGTATGGGGCCCTGCTACAGGCCACCCAATCAGGAAAACTGAATGAATGAGACCTTCTACTGGGATAGGAGCAGGCTCATGTTCACAAATCCTGCTTCCTCATGGGGGACTTCAACCTCCCTGGTACCTGCTGAAGGGACAAACCAGCAGGGAACAGGCAATTCAGAAGGTCCCTGGAATGGATTGATGACATCTTATTTCTCCAAGTGGTGGTGGAGCCAACAAGGTAAGAGGTGCTATACTGGACATTGTCCCCTCATGCCATGCTGGACCTTATTCTCACCAACAAAGGTGGAGAATGCTAAGCTCAAAAGTAACCTAGGCTACCGTCACTATGAAATGGTGGAGTTTGAGATCCTGAGGGTAGTGAGGAGGGTGCATAACCAGCTCACTATACTGGACTTCAGGAGAGCAAACTTTAGCCTCTTTGGGGATCTAACTGGTAAAGTACTATGGGATAAAGTCCTGAAGGGAAAAGGGGCCCAAGAAAGATGGTTGGTATTCATGGATCACCTCCTCCAAGCTCAGGACTGAGAAAACAACAAATACGAATTCAGGCACAAACACTAGGTAGCCTATGTGAATGAACAAGGAGATCATAGACAAACTCAGACACAAAAAGGAAGCTTCCAGAAGATGTCAGCAAGAACAGTTAGCCTGAGAGGAATACAGAGAGATGGTCTGAACAGCCAGAGATGATCAAAGCTGAAGCCCTGCGAGATCAAAACTGGCCAGGAATTTCAAGGGTAACAAATAAATCTTCTGTATGTACGTTGGTGATAAAGTAAGAATAGGGAAAATGTGGACCTTCTCCAGAACCAAATGTGAAACCTTGTTACTGGAATATGGAGAAGGCTGAGGTACTCAGTAACTTTTTTTATCTCAATCTTCACTATCAAGTGCTCCAGCCACACCACCCAGAAGATAGGGACTGAGAAAAGGAAGGACCACCCTTGGTAGGAGAAGATCAAGTCTGAGAACATCTAAGGAACTTGAAGTTACTAAAGTCCATGGGACCTGATGGGATGTCTCTGTGGGTCTTTACTGTGAGGGTGGTGAGGGACTTGGAAAAGTTAAAAGGAGAAGTTACAGATGCCTCATCCCTGGAAGTGTTCAACGCAGGGATATTGAGCAACCTGGTCAAGTGGAAGTTATTCCTACCTGGGGCAGCCTCTTGGGAACTACATGATTTTAAGGTCTCTTCCAATCCAAACCACTCTATGGTGCTATGATTCTATTACTCCTGGCACTACTATGCATAAAAATCTTAAATGACCTGAGATGGAGTGCCAGAATGACAAAACCTGAAAATTGTTATTCCCTTTTGACAAGTTATTACTTGGTTTTTTGTTTGCTTCACTGGATATTTGAAAATGCCCAGGACTCATTTTCCACTAACTTGATCAGAGAAGAAAATAATGTATTTCATTATGAAAGATTTAAGACTTGGCACTCTCGATAGTCTGGGAGAGAGGAAACTTCTGCTTTACAACACAAGGGATGGTCTCAAGTTTCTACAATGCTTACAACACTTCACACACGCCAAAATGTTTTGCTCACAGGAAAGTTGGATCTGGAGTCAGGAGACTGCCTCTGAAAACAGAGGTCATCCGGAACAGGAAGAATCAACTCAGCTCTGCTCAGCACTATTTTTCACCAAGACACAATAGCAGCAGCTTATTCTTCACACTGCCTCTTTTAAGCTTTATGGGAAATAATCACAGAATCATAGAATAATTTAAGTTGGAAAAGACCCATAAGGTCATTCAGTCCAATCATTAATCTAACACTAGCAAGCTTTGCCCCAAAGTGACATTTCTAGAATCACAGAATCATAAAGTCATAGAATCATTTTGTATGGAAAAGACCTTTAAGATCATTTAGTCCAACCATTAACTCAGCCATGCCAAGTCCACCACTGAACCATGTCCCTAAGTATCTTTTAAATCCCTCCTGGGATGATGATTCAACCATTTCCTTGGTCAACTTGTTCCAATACTTGAAAACCCTTTTCATGAAGAAAATTTTTCCTAACATCCAATCTAAACCTCTCCTGGTGCAACTTGACACCATTTACTCTTGTCCTGCCAATGTTACCTGGGAGAAGAGACCAATCTCCCAAACAATTACAACCTCATTACAGGTAGTTGTAGTGCCCCTTCCCCATGCCTTCTTTCCTTCAGGCTAAACAGATTAGTGCCATCAGCTACTACTCATCAGACTTGTGCTCCAGACCCTTCATCATCTCTGTTGTCATTCTCTGGACACACTCCAGTACCTCAATGCCTGCCTTGTTGTCATGGGTCCAAAACTGAACACAGGACTCAAGGTGCAACCTCACCAGTGCCGAGTACAGGGGTACAATGATTGCTCTGTTTCTGCTGCCCCACTATTGCTGATACAGGCCAGGATGCTATTTGCCTTCTTAGCCAACTGGTCTTACACTGCTGCCTCAAAGTTCAGCTGCTGTTGACCAAAACATCAAGGTCCTTTTCTGCCAGGCTGCTTTCCAGGCATCCAGCCCCCAGTCTGTTTCATTGTAGTGGGTTGTTGAGGCCCAAGCTCAGGACCTGGAACTTGGCCTTTTTGAACCTCTTGCAATAATGAGGTGATTAAACACAGATGGTTTAAAAATACTCTAATAGAAGGACAGACAATTCCACATCAATTTAGCAGATGTTCCCCAGAATTCAATGACATTTTGCTTAATACAATACTTCTACAATTGGCTTAAGTAGTTCAGCAGCCTCTTGCTGCAGCTTCAGCTGCTTCAAAGAAAACTTAGAGAAAAGTTATATACCTGAGGGAGCAGAAGGTTTCTGTTCACATCCCATCATAAATTTCTTCATTGTCATGGTAGCCAATAAAAGGAATATGCATCAGTCANTAAACTTCTTCGGAAGAAAAAATTACTCATCAGCAAGATTACTATTCCACATTAAAAATGAACATTTGAAGTCACACTGAAATGTCACCAAATTGCGGTAATTGATCTTACGACAAACTCTCCAGAAACAGGGAGCAATTTATAGCCCTCAATGGCAAACTGAAGGAAATACAGCAAATATTTGAGAAAATTTTTATGTGAATAAGCTGAGAGGCATGTGATGCTGCCTGACAACCCAGGGAGACTCATCTGTGTAGGTACACAATTTTCTCATACCTAAGAGAAATAAAAGTAATTCTGTTTTTAACACGGGTATTTTTCATCCCTTTGAGTTACACCGAACATCAAGACTTATTTGCTATTTACAGAGCACTTGACTGAATCTTGTCTTACAGCTTCAGCTTATTTTTGAAGTGCTCTGAGAGGCTCACTGGTGTCCAAATGGCCTCTTTTATTCTTCTTCCTTCTGTATCTTTCTCTTCTAACAACAGAATGCATTAGATAAGCACCTCTTCTGGATTCCTGTTGGAGCTATAATCCTTCAATCAACAGTGTAGTAGTACTTCAAGCATTCATTTGAGACTGATTGTGGGTCATTTCCAAAGAAATACCAGTAGGAAAGACTAATGAGAAGAGATCATTCATACCTGTTTAGTAAATCCTGTCCTAAAATGGTACAATTTTTCTACCCACCTTCCTGTTCGCCTACCTCTGATTATACTGTATACTTCAAAGTATAAAGCAAAACTCAGTGTGGAAAAGTGAATGGTCAAACAAGTTTTTATCATGTATTTAAAATAGTCTGGTTTAAGGCACAGACTCATGCATTGAAATTCACACAGCAATGAAACGGAATCTTTCAGTCTTCTCACAAAGCTGAAATCTTTCAGTCACTTTAGATGATTAACTTTTCATCAAGGGTTCATGAGGCTTCCTTCGAGTGATTCATTCATCAGTATTTAAGGTTATAGTTGTTATTATGAAAATAGAAATTAAAAAAGGGGTCATATATTGCTCCATTGGAATTAGAGCGTGCTCCTACTAAATTATGGTCACATCTTTCCTGGGAGAGTAAATAACCCATTCTGAGGCTTCAGCTTCTGTTTTCTCTTTGTGACTTGTGGTGACACGTCAACCAAGCAGGTTTTATCCAGATTTGTTGTGGACAGCCACCACTCTCTGGCTGCCTTGGAAAAGAGTGTTGCCATAGTTTTCCAGCCCTGAGTATCCACATAACTGTTTATAAATACTTGCCCAACTGTTCAAATATGGGTAATTACAATAGACAAATCATTGCTAACATGATATTATCACTTTTGACTTCTAAAATAATTCCAGTTCTGGGTAAACCATTTCCTACATTTTCATTTTCATTTTTACTTTTACTGTTGTGATACCCTGAAATGAAAGATTAAAATCCTTGGAGGCTCAGCTATTGTTAAACACACTGTCTGAGACCTCTGAGAAATGTGACCTCTAGTGTTCTTTCCTCTGCATCATTCTCTTCTCAAACACAGTTTTGTACCTGAGAGCACAGTGTGAAAGCTTTTAAAGTAACTTTTGGAATTTCAATCCTCAGGCATTGCTCAGTGCTCACAGGCTGCTCCAAGATCAAGCGCTAGTTCATCTGGATCATTACGTTTTAAATACGTTGCTTGATCAATCTTATTTTACCATTTTTAAACAATATATTTTGTACTCAGAATCTGTGGTGAATTGGCCTTGCTATCTCTTTCTCCTGACAACAGAGCAGGGTCAATAATGTGTTTTTTTTGTTGCTGTCCATGACAAAAATAGGTAATTTGGATCAACCCCAAAATTTTCAATTGTTTAAAAAAAGACTGTCTGGAGTCTGAATAATTTGAGGTATTTCTAACTGTTATTAGCTTTTGTGGAATCACTAAACAAATGCTCATTTTATAGAAAAAGGTTGGATGAAGTTAATTTTTTTAAATTTTTTTCCCCCAACTTCTGAAACATTTAGTGGCATCAGAAAACATTCTCAAAGTTTTTTGTTGTTTGACTTCACTAAATTTGCACTCAAAAATATCATCTGGCTATTCTGCATAGCTATATTTTCCATTAAATCAGCTTGGTACTATAATTAGTGTGGTACTGGAGGGGGAAATTTTTTAAATGTTCAAAACTACAATACAGAGGACAAATTGTAATTGAGCATTCAGTAGACTCCCAGAGCTAGGACAACGTGTAGTTGTGCACATTGTGAATGACTATTAATTATTTATTGTTGACCAAGGTCTTTCAGCATTCTGATAGAAAATTCATAAAAACCACCTCTCTTACATATTGAAATGTTATTGGAAGCTGAATTAAAAAAAAAAAAATAGCCCCTTCTTTCCTCTTACTTGAAAGTATGTTTTCAAACCATGCTTGACTAAATTATGTCTTTGTCATTGTTATCACTGGTGTTGCCTGACTTTCACAATAAATGAAAGGACTGAACATGCTTTTGAATTCACCATAGAGAAAACTTAAGAAATATTATTCTACAGTCCAAGCTTATATGTCTTTAAATTTATCTTAATAACAAGGAAAACCAATTCTATGAAAATCATACTTCAGCCAACTTTCCCCCAGCCTAAATTCCACTTAAATCTCTGAGCCTGGTATTTCCTATTGGCTGGCTGCCTATGAAAGCCTAGAGCCAGCAAAAAGGCACCAAAGTTTATGTGGAATTTAGGCTGAATCAAGACCTCTGGGGCTAAGTATTGGTAATAAATTAAAGTAAAAACAATCTTCTCTTGCTTTCTTCTGTTCATTTCACATGGTAACAGGTCAGGACTGTTGTACTCCCCCAAACATGCCTGGGGACTGAATCAAGGCTTTCAGTGCTCTGATTGCTGTCCCTTGCATAGCAAACTTCTCTGTTTTAAATGTCTTATTGCTTTGTTTGTTTTGTGCAAGTTATCCATTAGTTATCTCTATTTCAGGAATGGCAGACATTTGAGTGAGTTCCAAAACTTCCCTCTGATTTTTGAGATTAAGTATCCTCCTATTCTACCCGAGGGCATATGATGCTTCATATGCTGCAAGCTGTGAAAATTCCTAAGTGAGCTGCAGGGGGTGGGAGTTAGGAATCATTAACACAGGTACATGCAGACTGACTAACTTTATCCTACTGAGAAGTGGGTGGAAGGGAGTCATAGCTGGTATTATTGGAGTACGTAGAAGAGATATCATCTGCTTTGCTACATCTCATCCCATATCTTTCTGTTAGCTCACTTTTCTTGTTACCTATACTTTCACCAGTTTTACAGTTAAGGAAAGTGTGTGGACATACCATTGAAATGATACAGTGCAGGACAGGGGTGGAATATAACAAGGTGTGCTGAGTTGACCCGGACTGGAAACTCAACGCTCACCAAAACCATTCAATCACTCCCCTCTTCAGATGGTCAAGGGAGAGAAAATATAGCAAAAGCCTTGTTGGTCAAGATAAGGATAGGGGGAGCTCACTCACCAAGTATCATGGGCAAAACAGACTTGATGTGGGGAAATTAATTTATTACCAATCAAATCTGAAGTAGGATAATGAGAAAATAAAAACCAAAACTTAAAACACCTCTCCCCACCACTCCTCTTCTCCAGACTCAACAGTGTGTTCGTCTTCAAGCTGGCTGACTTTGGCTCTGTTGGACATGGGGGAAACTTCCAGCATCTTCTCACAGAAGCCACTCCTCTCTCGTCTCCACTAGCAAAACCTTGCCATGCAAACTCAATAAACCAGGAATCTGAGAGGGTAGGAATAAATGAGGAGATGGAACTGGGATCTTACTTGGCGTGGGATGTGAAGGGCACATGATAGGGTAGGAAAGGGGAGAAATAGAAACTTTCTAAGTGTGTGTGAGGCCTATCAGAGGTGGGGAAAGCTGCCATTTCCATCAAGACCAACAGTCACATCTTTCTTATAGTAAATATAAGTGGTGGAATTTCTCAAATAAGAACAATCATTCTTTTAGAGCAAGGGTTACTTCCATATCTTGAAAAGAAATCTCTTTAAACCTTTCCCCACCCAGAAAATACTCCAGGTAAAGAATAATTATTTCTTTCATATTTAGGAACACTCTTCTTATAATTCCAGTTTTAGCAAGATATTATCCATAAGAAATCTTTATGATCCTGTATTTTTAGCTTCAACTGAAAGTTCTGGCCAGTACACCCACCACGTGCAGAGCTTGAATAGCCAAAGTCTTGCCTAGGTTTTCTATAAGAGTTACTCTAAAGGAGATGTTTTCCCTCAGGCCAGAGAAAGACAAAACCTGGTAACAAGCTTCCCAGCACTTATTAACAGTTCAAGGTCAGACAGAGAAGCACCTTCCAATCCTTTGTTATTTCATAGATATATACAATTATTATGAAAAGAAGAAGAATTTTCAGCCCCATTTCATATTTTTTGCTACCTGCATAAGCAGTTCACCACACAAGCGTTAACAGGCAGAATTTGTCGGAAGGTCTAACTGAGTTGGAGTTGGAAACTCCTCCGATTGAAGGGAGCATTGCTGTTCAATACAGAAAGTGTGCTGCCAATTTCACTGCATGTAGCAGATAAATAAAACAATTAAATGCATATTACTTTTTGATAGAAAAGCTATTTTAAAGTATCACAGTCAATCTTCATCTCTGGCATAATAAATCAGTCATCACCATTGCTCCACACCAACCATCACTTCCTTCCTTCACTGTAATTTAAATGATGTTGGATACAGCAGAAATGAGACCTAAGTGCTATGATTCAGCCTTCTGCAAATGATACAAAACAATCTTTTGCAGCACATCAACTAGGAGTTCTCAGGCATGAATAACATTCCTGGTATCTAATAAGTTCCCTAAAATGCATATTACTTAGTATGACTGACATTTCCTAACACAAAGGGTGTAAATTACATTTTCATAAACATTGTTTTCATCATACCATAGTTTCTTACTAGTGAATCTAAAGAAGAATTATATGTATAATCTAGTAGACAAAGCAGGCTCGCCAATAAATATGGAAGAATGAAAATGTGATTATTGTTGTAAATGGTACACAGAGTCTTTATTAGCATTTGAGTTGATGAGAGGGCACAGTGCATGCAAATAGATTCAAAGTCAATAAATAGAACAGTGAATTTTTTAAAATATATGAATAAGTGAATAAGAACTGTAATTATTTACAGGAGGAAAGCATCAGGATGACAAAAAATATACATTATAATTCCATAACTTTTATCTTTGACAGTAAAAGACAGAGATTTTCTTTTACTGTATTTGGCATTGATTTCCTAATCATTGTTGTGTCCTGGTGTTAATAGAGACTCTCAGACTAAAAAACGTTAAATCGTCACACCTTGGGGTAGATCAATATCAAGTTACAAAGTATTATGTCTGAATATTCTATAGATTATTATGCATAAAGTAAAGAAAGGAGGGAGGGGGGAAGCAAACAAAACAATGATGAAGCTGAGGCCTTGAAGCAACACAGAAACCTTTGAGTAGGTCTTTTAAAGGGTGCCATTTATGCTGTCAAGGAAGTTGGTACAGGAGCTGCCTGGCTGTGAGAAGGGAGCAAGCAGGGGTTATTTGGGCTGGCATGGTTGGTTTGCTCCATCATTCTTGCCTACACTGTCTTTGTCTTATAATTTGAATGCCAGGATTCCTGCAAATGGATAGTCATTTCCAGTTTGTGAAATGCTCCTTGCCCACACCATATTTCATTTTCATGGTTATGGGGTATTTATGGCTTTGTGACACTCAGCTGCATGAGATGTTCAATACACAGCTTCTGGAGCCAGCAGAGCTGCCCATCTCTGAAACAGAAATCTGTTTAGGATGACAGAAGCAAAACTGGAGAAGGACTGCTGCTGGTTCAAGAGAGGATGTTTAATACAGCACAACATAATGTTTTATATATAATTATCTAGTTGTATTCATGAGTTTGCCTTCACTTGCTTCTCATTTGAAATATCACAACAGCATAAAACATATTTCTGTAACTGAAGTTTGTGAAACAATGACTTTAAACATGTTAGTTGAATGGGCATATCCTTTAAAGTGTTTTCGATTAGAAGTTTGATGCTGAAGTTGCACTGTCAACCACAAGAAATACATTCCACCATTGATATAAAGAGCTTGATAACTCCTGGTTTAAATCCCCCTTCTATATTTTCTTGTATATTTTATCCTAATGTATAAGATTGGGTTATAGATTGTGAGAGTTTCTCCTGGATACAGCTACTATTGCATCAGACACTGACATGATAATGGTGGATGAGAATTGTCTGCCCCTGAAGGATGAATTTACACCTACATCGTGAAGTATGATGCCATCATAATAAATTGTAGATGTTGCTATTTTTTTCAAATCCATGACTTCCATCAGATTTTAATTCAGGTTTTAAAATACTATATACACACCCTTAAGGCATAAAGGCCAATGCAAACCGCATCAGGGAATCAGGCAGTTTATCTAACCATGTTGTCAAATGAGCTGCTGTAAGTTGATGGTAACATTGAATTAATCCCTAATCAACTACCTAACTTTGTTATTGCTTTACTGAAATGTAAGTGCTTGAATCTTAGAAACTGGAATGCTGCCCACTGGGCATCTACGCTTCATGTGCCAACTGAATCGATGCCTCCAATGAACTCCTGAGGGATAACATATTTTCCTAGTCTGCAAGAGCAGTACCTCCCTTGTTAACTGTAGAAGGAATCCAGCCTCTTAGTTAATCACCTCTGAGAGAAGATTCTAGAATTCCAGATATCATATACTTTCTACAATTGCTATTCAAGGATGCTTTTATATTTCAGGGACTTTGATTTGTACCTCAATTTCTAATCACTTTCTCAACAGGACGCCTTTGGTGCTGAGTTGTAGACAGCACTTTTTCTAACAAAAGGTATCAGATCTATTAGAGTTTTGATTAAGGAGAAATGTAGAACCTTCATTACTGATACTCTGTTAACCCTAGTGCTTTGAAAATGAAAGTGTTGCATTGCAGCAAATTTTTATGAAGCAGTTACTTCCAATAAATGACACTTCATATGAAAACAAGGAAGCAGAGAAAGCAAACTCAGGAACTTTAATCTTGAGTGGCATAGTTTACAATACCCTTTCTGTAGAACAGATGTAGTAATTATTGTCCTTTTCCACAATGGAAGCTCTTTGCTGTCTCATTAATTACTCCATGCTTCCTTTAATGGCTGGTGTATCAATTATTGTACTACAGATTTTCTTTTATTTTAATGTTTCTATATGTATTCTACCATCAACAGTAGTCAAATTCCCTTCTTGGGTTTATTTTCTCGGTTTCTCTCAAGAATTACAAAATAATGTTTGCAAGAGGAGCGCATGGGAATACAGCATGATGTTCTGCTATTAAGTTTGTAAGGAAGTCTTAAGTGACCACATCCAGTTGCTTGTGAAGGCAGTCTGATAGCAAGTGTGAATTGTCTTACATGGGCTCTACAGTGTTAAGCAGAATACTTGGCTGCCTATAAAGACAGCAGTAAATGTATTGTCTAAGTTCATCACCTTTCTCTCATAATCAGACTGTGAACAGAAGTTTGTTTTGATTACTGTTTATAAGCATGGGTGAGTTTTAGAGATATGTTATATTAAAAATCCTGAATACCTGGTGTTTGAATGGTACTTCTGGGATTTTGTGGGCCTTGCAGATAAGGATGGAGGCCATAAATCTAACCTGACGGCTTTAGGCAAGCAGTATATTGTGTGTCAAGAACAAGGAGTCATGCTTCAGTGCTCTGGGCCAGATGGAAACTGCCATGTCTGGAAGATTTCCTTCCTGCTTATACTTCTATATTCCAAAGTAGATGGTATAATTATATGAAATACTAAGGCCTTGTTTGTCAAGGTAAACCAATTTCTTCTAACTAACTGGTACTGGTAAGAAGTCACGTTCAATAAATGCCAGTCAGTGAGTTAACCTTGAGACTGTATCACAGTATTTTCTTGCCAGAGAACACACCATGTTTTACTCTGACTTTCATCTCCACCCATGAGCTGAATAGGGTTAAGCTTTGAGCTACATGGGTGGTAATGATTTGGTAAGATATAGTAAGGGACAGTAACTTTGTATAGTTAACACTTCAATCCATGACCGCTGAACATTTATCCTGGTAGCTGCATGCGAATTCTGAATAAGACTGAAAAGGCAGCAAGTCGTTGCCTGATTACAGACAGGCAGTCATAGAAACAAGGTTTTCCACTGTTTTTATTAAATGTGTATTTTTTAGGAAAGGCTACTTTAGCACATTCCTTTGGAACACTTCTTTCCTTCCACTGTTGCAATATTCTATGATTCTTATGAATGGAACTGTTTCAAGAGAAATACACAAAAAAATAGACCTGTCCTTCATAGAAAGACATAGAATAGTTTGGGTTGGAAAGGACTTTCAAAGGCCATCAAGTCTGACCCCCTACAATGAGCAGGGACATCTTAAGATAGATCAGATTGCTCAGAGCCCTGACCAACTTGACCTTCAATGTTTCCAGGGACAGGGCATCCACCACCTTCCCACGCCACCTGTTCGATTCATAAACATAGAAGTCACCAATGACATTATGGTCCTGGGATCTCTTTAAAACTATTTGTTGGATCAAGGATATTGGCTTCACTCATATTTGTTAGTAGCTGATCTTCATCTAACTCCATACTATTTGCTTGGTCAGGTGAAATTTTCCTATATTGGGCAACAGTGTTAAAGGGGAAAAGAGATATTTTTTTCCCATGAAGCACTCCAGATTGTAATTAGAATTAAAGCCCATTGCTTATGATGCTGGAATATATCAGCAATTTGCAAACCTGTGGATTTTTTCATTGATACAACAATGAAGTTCTAATTTTACTTTCTACAAACCATATCTTTCTTATTCCCTTAAGATATGCATACATGTCTTCTTTGACTGTCTTATACCTTAAGACAATGCTATTAACAAAATGATAGTCTGGCAATAATGTTTGGTGGCTTTGGAACAACTACTTACTTGTCATTCTGTTGTTTAACATTTTTGTTAAAATCAAGAGCCTTACAGAGCAAATCTTTAGCTCAAGTGTTTAATTTTTTTCTAAAAGAGTCATACAATATAGTACGAAATGAACCCTTTTTAAAAATCTGTCTCTTTCTCCTTTTTCTCTATAAACATGTGTCCTATATTTGCTGTAACTGATACTTTCTCCCCTGTCTACAGTTCCCTGATACAGTCAATTTGATTTAAAGATTTACCACTCCTGTTAGATCCTTAAAGTTAGAATGGCCTGTTATAAAATTTATAAAACTTAAGCTGAAAACATAAAAATGAATAAAAAAAATAAAACATGTGGGTTTAATAATGTGCATGTTGGAATAATTACAAGTTATAGGGCTAGACTATGCTAGGGAAAACAAAGATAATTCTGGTTGCACCTGCCTTTTATCGGGACATGTCAGAATTCTTTATAACCATTAATTAACTTGGTTTCACAATCTCAGGAAAATAACACCATTACCTTAATTTTACATTTAGATGAGATCCTTTTTAAACTTAAAGACCTGTGCAAATACACACCTCACGAACAAATATAACCCACTTCCAATAAGCACAATAGTAATGGAGAACATAGTGAAGTTCCCAGGCTGACATAGTCACATGTAGTCTGGCTATAATAATAATAATATTTAGAAAGACTTTAACTTCTTATGATCTGAAAACCTGTAGTTGGAAGTTATCAGCTAATGAAAATCAATACTGCATTACTGGAGTTTTTGTAGGAGACTCTCGGCCAGCACAAAGTGATGTACCTCTGCTGACATAAGTGCTTGATTAACTACAGCTGGGAATGCTGGCTAAGCCAGGCCAGCTGGATAGCCCACTGAAAACCTTTCTGCTTGCCTTGCACATGCTGATAATATGCTGCAAATTGCTATTTTCCACTTACTTTGGTTTACAACAGTGGAAGCTCTTCGCTGGTGTCCTGAGAACTTGAACTAAAGGAGATTTTTCTACATTACCTCCACTGTTACAGAGGGCACAAACTGGAGAACAGCTCTGAATCAAGAGGTACAAAATCTTTTTGCACAGTCATTTAGAACCATAACGTTTCTTCATGACATTCTGGGTATTTCCCCATCATAATCTGGGATATGTACCTACTACTTAGCCTCATCTTTTGATGGGCTTCTCAGGACTGCTTCAGCAGCAAAGTATTTTCTGGGTCCAGTGAAGACATCAAACTATTCCTTGTTCACGTCTAACCTGCTTGCAAGATGTTAATGATCAAAATTAATCCTGGCAGCCGCTGACTCTGACAGATGGCTGACCTTTCCTGCTCTGTTCTGGGGGTTATTCTTTTTGCTGCAGTAGTATTTGAATCAGCCAACTTGTCAATGGGCCTGGGTGTGAATCATATTGGTGCAGTGGATTCATGTGGCTTCCTCTGAGGATATCTATAGTTGATGCAGCTGTGTAATCAGCCTCTACCATCTCATGTTCCTCATTTTCAAGTCTGTCTCGGCTTGTGGGGTTCACTGTATCCATCCTTTCATCAAGGATCTCTTCCATCAGTGGAAAATGAAGGAGCAAAAATGTGAGACCAGTCAGAAGAGCATGTTTGAGAAATCTGAAGTGTGCTGGCACTGTTGTATGAAATTGAAATGTCCCTGGATAATGACACCCAAAGGATTGCACACAAAAGACACTGCTTGTTAACGAGTGAAACTGATGAGTTCTTTTCAGTCTCTGATCTGGAGGCAGCCTGATACAATGCTACAAGGGAGTTTGTCCATGCTCTGCAGATTGCCTTGTACAAGCCAATGACCTTTGCACCCCAGTGTACCTCTCCTTGTGATGTAATCCGAGACAATGGCCATCCAAACTGCATTTCCCACCAAATCTTGTTTTCGTAGACTGAGAAGAGACCTCTGTCATAAGGGGGCAGAAGAAGGCTGGGACAAATATAAGGGATTGAACTTCAAAAGAAGTTTCAGATTTATGAATATGTGCTCTCTGAACCAAAGTTGTGTATTATTATCATCTGCATTCAGACTGGTTTATGAGCTTGACCTATTTTATAGAGAGATGACATAAAATGTCAGCTTTACATATTTTATTTAAATGTGTGATACAGGAAAAGCCTAAAAGAAGCTTTTAATGCTTGGAAGAGTGAATACTTTACAGCTTTTAGAGAACATTATCCTTTTAAAAATAATATTTTAAATATTTATCCATAAATATATTATTTTTTTAAAAAGTATGCCTTTTTCTGTAGTGATGCCTTTTGATCTTTGATTGGAGAAGTATTAGAAAAGTCTAATGCTAAACAATAAGCAAAACATGTCCTCTTTAAGGGGCAAGCCCTCTCTAAATCTTACATCAATGTACTGAGCATAGTTTGTCCCCATGTGCTTTCAGAAACACCTTTGCTGGGGCTACTGGGAAATGATGGTTTTTCTACAGAAAGCACAAAAGTCCATACATTAATTGAAATGTTGGACTGTTGGTGTTCATGACCATCACCATTCCAGAGCTGCTTGGCAAAATTAAAAATACAGAACTAACCTATGGCACCTATAAAAACTGACTGAGAAGTTGGGATTGTGTGAGAGGGGTCTGATATCTTCACTCACCTACAGAAGCTTCTATATAGGTGATGAGATTTAAAAGAGCATAACTCAAGGTAGTGGTTGGGATTCAGGTTGAACTAGTGGAGCTGTCAGTTAAGAATACAGAGTATTTCTGGTCATCTCTCCTCTGTAAGTTTCACTTACACTTTGGCACTTAAATGTTCAACTAAAAACAAAGCCAGTATTTGAGAACTGTGAAATTATAAACACAGGGAATTTCAAATTTGCAGTGAACTTAGGTCAATTTTACATGCTGCATGAAGAATATTCCTGTGGAAATTCTGTAATTTCAAAAATCACATTATCTCATTATAAGCCCCAAAATAGCAAGACATTGGTATATAAAGGTGTTGATACTGGGAGAATGGAAAATGCTAGTACTACTGTACAAGGCTCTTGCAAGCACTAGTCTGCAAGACTATGTTTTTCTAGCCACCCATATCTGAGAAAGAGGAACTCTAGCAGAAATAGGTGCAGGCAATGCTGCTCAGTTGTCAGGCTCTATATGGAATGAAGATGAAAGAACCTGATTAATCTAGTAAAATAAAACTGAAGATACATGAAGAAAAATTATGTTAGTTCTGAGTACCCTGATGTGTAAGCAGGAAGCAAGAAAATCTGCTGCTAACTGAAATGATTCAAAGATGTTTTCTGGTTCCTATGAAACTCAGAGAGTAAAGAATAGAGGCCAACATTCCCAGAGGTGATTAATCCCATCTGAACTCTGAAAAAGAGAGTCAAAACTTACTGTTAGCTGAGGAGTTTCAGTGAGGTACTTGAATATAGTGAGTTAAATCCAGACTGGTTTCAGCATAACAGCAAATGGATATACAAAAATATAATATTGACCTCTCTCAAAAATACAAATCCTTCCAAGAAGAATTTTAACATGAAATTGTATGACTTGGGTTAAGGAAGATGTTATGCCTTGATTCTCTCACCAAAACAAGAAATGCTATTTCTGTATTCCTAGGATTCACAAACTCATTTTGCTTAATTTCCTCCATTGTAATAAAAGCCACATAATAGTGTATGTCAGAGTAAACAGAAATAAGACCAGGAAGACCAAGGCCCATCTAGAATTAAATCTGGCTGGGAATCAAGAACAAGAAGGGCTTCTTCAAATACATCAATAATTCAATGAAAATAAAATATAATGTGGGTCCATAATTAAATGCCTTCTTTGCATTGGTCTTTCACTCACAAGATCAGTCCTCAGAAATCTCTGACCCAAGACGCCATGAAAAAGGAATGCTGGAAGAGACTTTCCCTTGGTCAAGAATGATCCAATTCCATCTGAATACAAGGAAGAACTTTACTGTGTGCTGAAACAGATTTCTCAGAGAGTTGGGGAGTCTCCCTCTCTGGAAATAGTCAAGAATCATCTGGCTGCAATGCCATGATGTGTGCTCTAGGATGACCCTGCTTGAACGGGGAAGGTGGACCGCATGAACCCACTATGGTGTGTCCCTTTCACAAACAATGGTCTTTCAACCCTATTATCCCTTTCAACGTTAGACGTTCTGTGATTCTGTTATAAGAAAAGGCATCCTGGTTTTTTGTCCAGATTTTTATTTTATTTAGGGATGTTTTCTAAGGTTTCCTTGGGTTTTTTGGTTGTTGTTTTTGTTTTGTTTGTTTTTCTGTTTTGTTTTGTTTTTGTTTTTATTCTGTAGTTTTCTTCAATATCATGTATAATACAGTGAAGTATGGACCTTGCTGAAGGAAGAATGGTGCTCAAGACATTGCCGTAGGTCTGAGATGTGCTGATACAAAAAGCTGCAAGGCCATGCTAGATGGAAGGAGAAACATTGGGCAGATGTACGTTCATATTTATATGTTAATTTTACCTTAATTAATTGCCTTAATTACCTGTTTCCTTATTCTCACAGGGAGACACAGTCTTTGCATATGTAACTTAATTGGTAACTCATAATAAAGTGAAGTTTCAGGAAAAAAACAAACAGGAATATTGACATAAGGTTTGACTTGCATGTTTTATTGCCTGTTCTCAAAATTTGGTCTACATAAGGACGAAGTGTAGAGAGTTGCAAAAGAAATGCACAATTTCACTCTCTGCTTTGTGAAGCTAATTATGAACATAATGGCATAAGCAAACATGCAAAATCTTTCCTCTACCCTGGAGTGTAGATCTTTTGTCTTTACTGCCACATTTTTTAAGTTAGGATCATCTAACAACAGCCTAGAGGTACACAATAACTCTGAATATTGTGAAAATATGATAATTAAAATATCAGAATTCAGATTTATATTCAAGTGTAAAAAGCAATTTGAATTCTAGAGCAAACCCAGTAAAGAAAGCTGTTTGGAAAATATTTATCTGTGTGACTGTGTTTTAAGATACTGATCTTATTAGATATGTTAAATACTATGTTTTAGATATTTAGAGATAAAAAATCCATAGAGACATACATGTTCATTCATTTTATTCAGAGAAACCAATATATTCTTCAAAACAAGAAAAAGTCTGTTAAGGAATTGATTTCCTCTCAAAGCCAAAGCACCTACCATTGTAAAATGTAAATGTCTAAAACTGCTGAATTTGTTCTCACTTTAGCCTTCATATGTGCCACATCAGTTTATTTCTATGTCTATGCTATACCTATCCTGCTACATGTTCAAAGTAACTCATGAGGTTGTCCAACAAACTGGGCAAAGAACAGAGTAAGGAGTAAATTCATCCTCTTTATCATTTCACTATCATCTGAGGCTTAAGATTTGCATATATCACCCCAGGAGCCTAATGAGGGTTTTTGTTGGGCCAGTGTTTACAGTCCATCCATGCTCTGCAACCTTTGGTGTGGTCCCTGACAGGGATTTTGCCCAGGCCCTTCTTACCACCCCAGGGTGTGTCCAGTGAGCCTTGAGGGGACAATATGGCCATACTCAATTATTCCCACCCATTGCTTGCTGTTCCTGAAAATTTGCATGTGAGATCAACTCAGATGATCAACATGTGAGATCAACAGTTGATGAATCAGCACTTAGCCACACAAAGACTTCATGCTAAGGAAACTCTGCACCAGGTAGTTTCCTACAGGCTTTGCCCTATCTGAAATGTGAAGCAACCAGTAGAAAGTGACATTATTTAGACTTTTGTACTGAAAAGTATGAACTTGAACAGTAATTGAGACAGCTCTCAAGAGAAAGCAGCACAGAAGCTGGCTAATCTCAGTGTGATTTCAGTTTTAAAATGTTCTTTCTAGTGAGTCAGCACATGTGCCTGAATAATGCTCACTTATGTGTGTCCCTTTGAAAAGGGATATGAATTCAGTTCACATGCATATGTGACAAGAAAAAAAAAAATTATCTGAAAAATACTACCCTGAGTTACTTGATGCAGGTCTGTGAATCTATTACACTACAATATATAGCATGTTTGAAAACCTCTTAATTTCAAATGAGAGTTGCTGAATGACAGTCAAGGTCTCTTCCAAATTTTGTTTTCAGTATTTCTTTCTCCTTATTTACTGTAATGCACAGTCAGTGTTTGGCTAAAAGACAATTTAAAAGTTTCAGTTAAAAAATGAAGGATTTAATTATGGAGTGATTTTTTTTTTTAAATGCCACAGATGTTCCTCTAAAAATTCATAACTTTAAATTAGCATTTTCCACAAATAAAAATGATTCATCTTTGACTCCGGGTCTTCAAAACCTTGTGTCATTTCTTACATGGTAATCAGTCACAACTGTAATTAGAAGTTGTCATTCACCCCTACATACCACATCTCTGGCAGAGATCAAGTACGATTTCGTGCAGCTGCTATCCTGATTCTTCTGTCATCTTTGGCCTGACTTTGACTTGCTTCCTCTTTTTTCTCTCTTTTTTAGATAATCCTGCTTCTTCTTCTTACCCCCACTGAGTTGTCAAGAGTTTCAGTGCTGTGATATGGAAGCATTGCCTCTATAACACTGAAAAAAAGCCCTGCTTCCACTGGATTCTGATCAAAGAGAATCATTTATAGGAGAGATGCAGCAGAAACCTTGGGGAGATTTTTTTTTTAGCAGCAGGACCATATGAAATGAGAAAGACAAAGCAACAGACTTTCAAACCTTTTTTAAACATAACTACATGATTAAGGTTTTTATTGTACAATGTTTGTCCCTTTTTTTTTTTTTTTCTTTCTTCTAGTCTTGATGCCATGCTATTCAACATCACAGCGAAATGGGGTCAGGCATGTTCAGGTACCTCCTATGGAAATAGAACAGCCTAGAAAACCTAGGTGCTACAGAACTGCCTAGGGAAGGGAAGGGAAGGGAAGGGAAGGGAAGGGGAAATGAGACTATTTCACAGGGAGTAGAAAGTACTTAGGGAGAGAACAGAGATTTCCATGTTGAAGATGTAATGGGAATTAGTGAAGACTTTTTGCACCACTTCTCTTTTCTGTTACTCATACCAAATCTATGTTGTGCCACTTCCTGCTGCCATCCTTGTCATGACCACAAAACCAGGGAATGCTAATGCTGAGATTGCGAAAAGCACCATCCTTTTCTCCTGTCTCAGCTTTTCTTTAGGTTGCTTTGCTTGAGGCTGTGGTGTCATCTCTTTCTACAGATTCGTGAGACTGGCTGATGTTAATGGGACCGTCAGTCCAGCTGTTAAAATGAATAAATACTGTCAAAAAAAAAAAAAAAGACTTTAATCCATTATCATATTCTTTTGTATTCAAATAGATCTGTCTTGTGCCAAGGCTTGTAATAAATGCAGAAACTGTTTTGCAGTGAATCTGTTTTTCAGGTGGGCATAAAGAGGATAAAGAAAATAGGAAAAAGTTCTAGGCAACTTCATTACAAATTTTACAGAGCTCTTCTGACATTTTTGAGGATGCTGCAGTACCCAAGAACCAAATGCGTTAACTCTGCAAAATCGAGATACAGAGCTTTATTTTTTTAATCTTGTATTTCATCTTTTCACAATAATTATACAGTGAGATGTGCTGGTACATGTTGATACTGTGTCCTAATTTTTTAACTGGTCCTGATGAATTGGACACAGAAACATCAGAAGTGAGACTAAACCGTAATTGTTGGTATTGATTACTGCATGCTTTATCTTTTGTTTACAGATCAAGTGAGTTACATGTGGCCCATCAAGCCCAAAGAACTGATCTCTTTTCAAAACCTGAAGCGCAGCATCCATTCATCTATATCATTAAAGAAGTATTGTCTTCCACTTTCACAAAACATCTTTGTAGCCCTTTTTGGTGGATATTGGGCTGTTGTCTACCCTGGGGCTGAATTTCCCCTATGCTTGGCTGAAGTTGCTTTAGATGCTTTTTCTCCGAGACTTGACATGAGGAAAGGTGCATGGCTATGATTCCCTAGGGGGACTGTGGCTCCCATCCTACCACGAGACCTCAGGGACTGACTGAGAGGATGTGCCTTGGACAGTGGCATTGAATTCAAATATAAAGGCAAAACCAGTCTCCTGTAGCTTCTTCATACTTAAAGAGATCCTGAGATATGAGACACAAAGGTATAAACTGTCGGATAGTTGAAGACTGAGCCCCTGGTGTTCTGAGATTCACATTCAACAGGCTACTTATATATATAGTGATAAGTAGGTACCTCGGTATGACCTCAGGAAAACCTGTCTAAGCTAACTAGGTATCTGTATGTGCTCAGTCCAAATCTTCTCTGAACACTGAAAGATGCTACCAAGGCAGGTATTTCAGTCTTCATGGAACTGACTAAAATAAGAACAATTAAACCACTAATCTTTTCCTAAGTTCATCAGTGAAAACAGATATCCATAGGCCTGAGTTTTAGGAAGACTCCAATTGAATTCTTAGATCTTAATTCACTTCAACTATAATTCTTGTATTAAAAATAGTGGTGGCAGACATCTTCTCCCAGTACTTAGAGCAGCTATCTACCTCAGATTAACAGGAGATGAGCCCACAGCTCTTATGTATCTTGTCAGTACCCAGGACAGGAGGCTAAAGGGCTTGCTAAAGTTGAAGGAGCACAGGGTCAGGAAGGGAAGAAGCTGTAGCCTCCTGTTTGGATATACAGAGGGCAAGTTTGTTATGTTTTTGTAGTTTTCTGTAGAACAAACAGACTTAGAAATGATCCAAGGAGCAGCAAGAGGATCCCCCAGCATTACCCCAATCTTACAATGTGTTGCTTGTTCTCTGAAGTCACAGAACAGTAGGCTTTGATTTGCACTCCCACAGGTGGCTGCCTCATACAGGAGTACCACTCCAGCCACAACCTGGTATATCTCAACTGTTTTTCATGCCTAACGCTCATCTTGACTATTGCAAACCCCAGGCTTGGGGTCAAACCTTTTCTTCCCTCTCATGCTTACAAAATGACCAACTCAGCAAAATGAACTCTCTGTACTGGAGGTGGATATTTACACTGTGAGTCATCCCTAAGCTGAATATCACGTACCTCAAATGCAACTTGTTGGATCTGCCTCACAGGATTTAGCATTTATATAAACCTGAAAGCGTTCAAGGCCAGGCTGGATGGGGTTTTGAGCAACCTGGTCTGGTGGAGAGTGTCCCTTGCCATGGCAGGGTGGTTGGAACAGGATGGTCTTTAAAGTCCCTTCCAACCCAAACCATTCCAAGATTCTATGAGACACTGAGACTAGTTTATCACTAACATCTTTGCTCAGACAGTGTTACTGAATTGTAAGTTTGGAGGATCTTTTTATATTGTCACCTATCACTTGAGAATATGGCTGAATTCAGCCTTTCAAGTTCCCTCTAGCCAAAGAATACATCAAATGCAGCGGTATCTCTCATTCTTCCTTGATCCTTCAGCTGTGTGAGATTTCCAAGCTCTTTGAAACATCTGTAGTAGATAAGTTTTATCATCAGTAAATAATATTCTTTGGACTTTTGTTAGAAAAAAAAAAAAGGAGCTTTTTTTAACACTGTATGTAGTTTCCTATTTGGTTAAATTTATCATAATAGCCTGTTTTAAAGACTAGTTTTATTTTCAAGCATTTTAATATACTAATATATGTATTTTTCCAATGTTTAGGTAGTTAATATCTTTATAGAGATCTCACAAAAATTAGAGACAAAACCAGCCTTTTCATAACACATAACTGACCCCAAACAAGCTATTTGAAGTGTATGTAAAATAAAAGTGGATATAGTAATGAAAGCAAGAGGAAAAAAACCCCAGTTGTAATAGTTCATAAAAATAATGTGTCTAGGCAACACTAAGTATGATATGCAAAACAGGACTTTGGTCTCTAGCCCTTGAAGATGCATTTGTGCTTATTAGTTGAGCACATCCTTAATTTTAGGTATATGCAAATACGGCTCTGAAATTAAATTTAAGTATATGCATATTTTCCTTCATTGGGAAATAATATCTGAACCAAGACCCTAGAAGATGATAAACTGCTACTGTGACTCATCTCAGCCTGGCAAATAAGTGCTGGGGGTTTATCCAGTTCGAATTGAGGCCTTTTTATAAGTGGTTGAAAATGGCTATTTCTTTGACAGCAGTCTATATTTAATTTATCAAAATTGTGACTAGAATCTTTTACTAGGTATTTCTTTTATGTTGTATGATTGCCTTTTTGTATTTAACTAAGCTGTTATAGACTCTCAGGTAAATAGTTGTCTTGTGAGTATTATAGTAATTGGTCACAAGATTAGATATTTGGGGCCTTATCTAAATATGTTGGAATGTTTGTCAATTTACAAATTCAAGTTATTGTAGGTATATATGGGAACCTTATAATAGAGTTTTTATGGTCTATATTTTCAAAGTGTATTTTCTGTATACTGAGAATGGTAAAAATTCCTTACCTGGGCTGCTGAGGCCCTGAACTGGACCACAATAAAATGTTATCTGATTTAATTGCAGTCTCTCTGCCTTGCTATGCCTTGGCTGGCGTACAGACTTTCCATTGAAGAAACAGATGCATAATTTCACAAAATGTCTCACACTTACAGATAGTACTCATTTCAAACTATTTTCATAATTTTGTAGTGTCACAAACAACCTGAATGCTAATGACTTGAATTTCTGTCTTTCCAAGTCTCACAAGAAAAAATGTTCCTTTTAGAGATGAAAATCTACAAGAGAGTCATTTGGTACTTTACATTGTATATAACACCAGTTTAATAAAGTCCTGTAACCACAAGATTTCAGCATTATAAAAACATGGAACAGAGAATAGTGAGCATATTGAATAGGTCGTAAAACAACAAAATAATCATGACCTGAAATATCATTGTAGTCAAATATTATACCTATTTTTGTAGAAATCTCATCAGAGTCTGAACCCACATGTTACTCTACTATTTTTATTTTGTCCTCATTGAAGTAATACTAAATGCAACGTGGCAAGAACAAACACAAAAATACATCAAGCATATTCAGTGTAAAATGGCTACTATGGCTAAAATATTTCTGAGGAAAAGGGGATTCTTCATTACATTTTTCTTATCTGTAAAAATGGAGCTACAAATTTAGAAATTCTTAAGGAGGATGATCAAAGTCATAACTCTTATGCATTAGGGATTTTTTTTTCCCTCTTCACATCCCCTCTTACCTGAAACAGACTTTTCCACACTGACATTTCTCCATATGATTCTGTTCAATGGGGAGAGCTGGGATAATGGTGGCACTCACCTCATAAGAAGAGACTCTCGCATTTTATGGGCACTATAGGGCACCTCATGACAGTTATTCAGTTTCTCATGAGATCTTTTAATGAGATTATTTCACAGACCCTTTCATAGACACAATCAGTTCATGAGCAACTTTCTCTTCTGTGCATTTGATGGTATTGCAGTTGCTTTCTGCTCCACAGATACTTTCTGCTCCATGAGCAAAACTGTCATGTCTGCACAATTTCTTGAAATTTCCAACCCCCAGTGTTCCATCACCTCTTGGCATGCCTACTAATTAATGATTTCGGCCTTTATCCTCATCAACTACTTTTGTTACATTTGTGACTAAAAATATTTTTCTTTTTGTGTTATCTTGTACTGGATCTTATATAATTCCTTTTTAAAACGCTCTCCACTTTTCCTCTTAATATTGTTACCCCTATGAACACTGCAGTAACAGAATGGGCTGTGGTGTGCCCATGTGGGAGCTTTAAAAGCAATGGGCCTCAAATCCTCACCATGGAACGTATGTGGTTTAGTACATTTTGTTTAGACAGCTATTTCCTTCCTGTTTTGGTAGGGATAACCAATGACTACAATTGTGATGAAGGCAGAAGTATGAAAGGTAACTGAATTCTATGTAAAACTAGCCTCTAATGTAGTTTACTGCTAATGGTGACTCTTAGACATAGGTAAATGCTTCACATGAAAAAACACAAGGTGACGTATTTTTTAATATTATCACACTTTCTGTGCTCCTCAGCAGATTTGCGAAGCCTGTTACCATGCAAACTGTGCCTTTGCTTTTGTTTTCCATTAGAGAAACTTACTTGGAGAACCCACAAATAGTCTCAAAGCAAAAAGAAATATACAAGAATCATAGGAAGATTAATCCAAGTATATAACTGAAGAATCACCCATTGACAACCAGCACAGAAGTACAATATAGTGCAAATATTTTCACAATGTTTTAATGTCTTTCATTACAATATTATTGATTGTATAAGCTTTACAACTTCACTCTGAATTTTCAAATTCCCTCATATTTCATATGTTTTCCTAGTCCAGATCTTTCTCTCAAGACAAACTAGAAAAGAGTAGCCAATGGTCCTCTGGTTTTCACTGCTGCTTCTAACCTAGAAATTAGCCTCAAGTCAATAATTTGTTGTAGTCAACCTATTTATCATTTGCTCTGGAAGAAAAAAAAAATCAGGTCCTATTCTAAGAATATTCTTCTTCCTCAAATTTGCAGAAAGGGATCACATTTAGTGCCCGTCCTTTCTTTGTAAACTGACTTTCTTTGCAGAGTCAAAAGAAGAAGGCAACCTGCACGTTGCTTTTGTTTCATTCCCCAAAGCTCAATTTTGTGCTGTTGTATGGACTGTTAATATTCCTTAGCAGAAGAAATGAGAGGAAATTCATCCAGGTCAACCCTGTGCTCTAACTTATGTTTTACAATTTTAACATTGCACTGATACATATGCAAATAAAAACCATAGGATCAAATTATCACTTCCCTCTTTATTTTTGCTTCTTGCTTCACTGGGGCATTTCACACTTTTGACACATGAAGGAAGATTCATTCATTCAAATTTACATCCCTTCTCTGTAAACCCCTTCATCCAAGTTGGTCAACCCAGACTTTCTTTGCAATCCCAGAGTGACTGAGTCATTGCTAGGGCAATTCAATTTAGCCTATAGCAGATGTCTATAATAAATAAGATGAATTATGCTCTAATAGAGCTTGCTATTCCCTGTTGACAAAATGGACAGCTGAGAATACAGGTTCAGAAGTAGATCTTTACAGTGTGAAGACAGGCACGTTGAATGTAAGGACAGAAATCTCCCCAAGATGATGCTGATGTCCAACAGAGAAACTAATGTGAAATGTATGTCTTGTTAATTTACTGGTTGAACTAAAGATGTCTTGGTTCCCATCCTGCATTTGGGAGGGTTTTCCATGCTCAGTATGGTCAAATCACTTAATTTCCATCTCAAGATCTTGCTGTTAGAGACTTCTTTTGTGTGTTTAAGCTGAAACCATGTTTGAACACTATATTTGTTCAGTACCTATCTCTTGGCTGAGGCCTGTGAGTTCTGCTTTGTAACAAACATGGACCAAGAAACATGATTAAACCAAGAGTCCCAAATCCAGCACTCCATGAAGCACTCAGCACTTCATACAGCACTGATAGCATTTGTAAACCCACAAACATGTGCTGTATTCTTGCTTCTCATAGTTTTACTTTGAAGGCTTGCATGACAACAAGATGATGTGACACTAGTTTTGTAGTCCTTTTTGAATTTTAGTTATATTGAAATGCCAGGAAGCAATATTTGAAAATCCTTGTTTTTCTATTGAATCTTTTAATTAAGATCTTTATGGGGGGTTTGTTTTCTTTTAATATATATAAATTAATTCAAGTGAAGACAGAGAGCCTTGCTGAATATTTCAGGTTTATGATGAAATTCTAATTTACACTTCTCAAATAAAATTCCATAGTGCAATCATTCCTGGTTTGGGTAGCTGCAAAATTATTGTGTCAGTGAAGTTATTTGCTCATAAATTACTGGACTAAAAAATATTGCAGCGTTTTGTTTATACATGATAAAAAGAAAATGATTTCTGTACCCAGAAGTGTGTGTATATATATTTTTCCTCTTTCTGTCAGGCTGGTAATCCCCTAGACACCAAGTCAGCAAGAAAATCATTTCAGTGATGTTCATTAATTTTCAGGAAGTTCTCTGAACTCAATTGATAAAAATGTATGTTACAGGTGGAATAAATTTACCTTAAAATTCACCTTTTATTCTGAGATTTAGAATGGAAATTGTTGTGGGTTTTTTTCCCTTATTATCAGGTTTCATGTTAGCATGAGGTTGTAGAAAGCTTGTAATTGTAAATATTTTTCTACAAAACAAACAAAATATAAGATTTGACAAGCATGTCCTGTCCTGTGATTGAGTTAATTTCTGATCTCAGACAATGTGTGTTAGACAGGCCTTCCATCTAAACTACCAACCAGCATTGAACCTTTGCTGCTATATCTAAAAGAATCAACATTTTATGCTGAGAGGTAATCCTTTGTGTTAAATGAACTGATGGATCTGTTAAAAAAAAAAGCAGACAGCTTCCAGGAAAGTAAACTGTTCTTCAAGGCTCCTTGTGGCTCAAAGCCTTCCTGTTTAATTGTTTTTTTCCAACTATATTAACAGGTCTCATAAAAATCTTGTTCTTTTAGCAGACTTTGCCTTGCTCCCATCATCTGAGGTCAGTGCTGTGACAGCAGGTGTTCCACTCTCACAGGGATATCTACATGAACTGGGGGCACAGTGCACAGAAAGCTAACCACACTATGCACAGGAATTTGTACCTTAAAGCATCTGTTCCTGGAGTGGAGATGTTCTGCTTATGGAACCACTGCGAGGTGGTTGGACCATGCTCCCCTGGGCAGTCAGACACACTCCCCAGAACTCCAGCTCTCTTCCTCTCTCTGCCCTTCTTCCTGGAAATCTGTGTTACTGACTGTGTATACCAGTTTTAAAGGGGTGTGTATGTGTGCGTCATATTTCCAGATGGGCCTACACATCTTTCTGGGAAGGATCTGAGTGCACCCATCATCCTTTGAAGAACCCAATGACTTGGTTGAAAACCTTAGTCTGCTACAGACTGTGTGAGCTATATGTCTCTGGCTTTCTTATTAGTGCTCCAAATAATCCCAGAATAATAACAAGTAATAATTAAAAAAAAAAAAAAGGCAGAAAAACCCCCAAAATTTCTCCTTGTGGGAAAAAAAAAAAAAAGACAGAGAGAGAAGAGTGGTCTTCTAACTAGTAAATATTACTGTCGAAATTAAGGGTGTGTTAAATTCCTGTTAATCATAAATGCTTTTCTGAACTGAGATTCTCCTTGGGATGAAAGGTCTTAAAGATGGAGAAAACAAGGTTGTAAATGGAAAAGCAGAAAAGACACAGCTGGTCTTCAGATTAGAGGTACCTCAGGTGATCTGGCTACTGAAGGGAGGGGCAGATTCATGTGTCAGTTCTGTAGCCTCGTTCTCAGGGGTCTTTAACCACACAGAACTTAAAATTCCACAGAGACCTTCTCTCTCCTGTTATGGCACTTTTTTTCACACTAATCTTTTTACTGATATCAGTAATGAGGAGTGTGAACATGGTCCTGACTCCAAAATCAACACGCAAAGGTATGATGCTCAGGAACCTGCCCACGATGCCTCTGGCTTAATGAGCACTATTACTGTGTTCTTCAGTTGGTATTAAGGGGCTTTAGCCCATTCTGATTGCTGTATTAAATGTACTAAAAGCCTTCCCAGGTCTCTGCAACACCCACAAAAAAAAAAAAAAA
>VXAU01003501.1:142123-170646 GCA_013399695.1 Formicarius rufipectus | reverse complement strand
AAAAAAAAAAAAAAAATAGGAATTTCTCTTTTTAAAAAATACATTGTGTTAATTACTTATTTTTGATCGATGATACCTGGAGAATATTAAAGTAATACAATCTCACAATACTTCAGAGGAAATTATTTGTGTTGAAAATCTTCTGCCTGCATTTAGACCTTTGCACTGAGCAAAACTTGTAATTTATATATCTGGCTAAATTTAGATCAGAGAATGTACTCTTGAATTCCTAGCAAGGTGATAATATTTACTGGAGGATTTTTTCATTTTCCTACTTAGATGTTAGGAGAATATTTGTTTTGTGTTTCTCAGCTCTGTGATCTTACTTTCCCATAAAAGAAAAAAAAAAACAAAGAAAATCAAGGGGCATAAAATTCCTAACTATTGTTCCATACCCTCAGGACAATTTTAAAGATGCCAATGTACAATTTCTCACGTCTAGACATTACTTAGTTGTGTCAAGCTTAATTCTTTATAAAGTGCCAGTGAGACCTGCCAGATTGATTGCCTTGGAATACAGAATCCTTCTCTTAGCTCTAGTGCTAAATACCGCAAAAAGGAATAAGATTTGCTTCACAGTTTTTCTAGACTTGAACTTGGTATGAGCAATCTAGGACACAAATAAAGGACTCCCACCTTAGCTTGAGCAGATCTCTGTTTTCTTCTGCTCCAGTTACATCTGGTTCCTAACTGAGTGCACAAACAGCACACTGGAAGAATTATCCATATCTAGGTATAACATTAATTGTTAGTTCTCATTAACACAAGGACTGAATTGGAAAAAAAATGTTCCTATTGTTGATTCCTACTGCCTGATGATTTGGCAATGCATAGCAACATACAGCATGAGACAGTCATCAGAATTCAAATTTTTTTCTGCAGACAAGACCAGTCAGAGTCTTTGGTCTCAAAACAAATTGTTTTGCAGCGTGGTGCAATTCCTGGGGCTCTCCAGACATAGCAAATGAAAACCTAGTGCCTGTTCCCTACCCCTCTGTTCTGGTGAGCTCATCTGTTCTGAGTCGTCAGATGGTTTGATTTTAGTGCCACAGGCACCTGGCATCTCTGACTAATCTTTGGCAGAAATTGGTAGAAACTGGGTACACACTTCAATGCTTAATGGGTCTGCAAAACCTAACTTCCCAGAGCTTGGCAGCTGCAAAAGACAGACATTGTTTCACAACCCTTTGATATAAATATAAATGTTGACCTCTTAAACCTTTGTTTTATTGTTAGATCCTTGTTGGAATTAAACAAAGTATAATAAAGTATGCTTTTGCTTGTCTACAAAGATCATGAGAAGACAGAGACCATGTTATTATTTATAAACTTTGTGAGGCTTTGTGCTTCTTATTGTGAGACCATATTTAAATCTATTTCTTTGCTATTTGCAAGGTTTCCTATGTCTTCTCTGTTTTCCATCTAATGGAATCAAAGTCTCTTGCCAGATTTCTGACTCACTGAAAAGCCTTTCACACAGGCTGCCATGTAGTTAAGAACCTGCATTGTGTAACTTTGAGAAGCTGCATTGTGTTCAGAACACTCTGTTTATCAGACAGACTTGTACAAGTTTGGATCTAATCATCTGGATGACTTGTTGACACTAAATCTCTGATGAAATTTGAAGTTCACTGTAGCCAATTATTTGCCGTGCCAACAGTACAGACCCCCCTTCTTTATCTAATTTTCCCAAAATGTGGGTATCTCCGTCCAACAAAACTAGAGGAGCTGAGATATGTATGTTATTTAAAATGAAAATTAACACTGTAACTGGTTTCATAGCATGATCAAGACATGGTTTAGTCATGCCAGCACTTTTGTATTGCTTATCTAATTGGCTGTGCTTTCGCTCTGGATTGCAAATCTCCAGCATAATTCTCTTGGAATTTTCATAGCAGCCAGAGCCAAATAGAGGGGTTTAGCTCTGAAGGTAGTCCTTTGCCACTAACTGTTTAAGTTTGGATGAATTGCACAGTCTTCAGTCTGAATAAATATCTAACTATATTTGAAAGCACTTATTTTAGTTCCCACCATAAAGCAAGTTTCACTTGAGTCATGGAAGCATTCATTCTTACTAGATCACTGAGTATTGTTTGTATTTCTTTCCTATTGTGTCCCTGTTTAAGTTCCAGTATTCAGAAAATGCCATTTCATTAAGTTTTCTTGGCTCATGATTGGATGAACTTCAAATAATAAGAAGTGCAAATTAAAGAATCCTTATTTTATATATATATTTGAACTACTCTTTTAAAGCTTTCTAGCCTTATATACAAAGCACCACAGTTCAAATACTTTTTCTCACTACTTTAACATTTTAATGAACAATATGTGAGTTATGGAAAATTAAATAACTAACTGTTCTCTGAAGAGTAAACTTATCTTTCCATGTATCTCCCCCTCAAGATGACAAACACAGCTACTATGATTCTGTCTAGGATAGTTTAACACCATGGAGTTTAACACATTACTCTGTGCTCATAGACAAATGAGGGAATAATAAAAAGTGAAGATCATTGACTGTAAATCCATTAATGAAAAGCTTAAACAGATACCAATTTCAAAAAATGTATGTCTTGTAGGTAAGGGAGCACTAGACACAATATTTGCTTTCCCTGAGATAGTCTACTGACTTAGGGTACGATTTTAACTAGTGGGAACTGTGCTAAAGCTGTTAAGAAAAAAATAACTTTTGACTGGTCACAGAAGAGAACGTAAGCCTGATGGGGAGAAAAAAACCCCAGATTTTCAAATAAAGATAAATTTTTTATTAAAAAAAAAAAAAAGTGATTCTAACTCTGACTGTATAAATTAACTACTTTATCTTCTTGGTTCTTAAGGAAAGACACTACTGTGAGTCCCCCAAGTACGGTGCCCACCATGCATCAGCAGTGGTGCTTTTTATCTCATCTAGGAAAACCATCTAACAAATAAGCTGACACCCACAAAAAGGAATAAGAATGCAAGCAATGTTTTAGGCAGCATTTTACCTAAACTTTACTGTCTTTTAAAGTGGCAATATCAGACAATGTCTCAAGGATTCAGAAAGATCTGTGTAGTCTTTTGCTAATAGGCAATTTAGTTATGGTGTTTATTTAAGTAACATTATAAACTTCAGCATGAAGAGTTTTGTTCTTATAATCATACTATCATTCTCCACATCTGTTTCTTTACTTCTAGATGATACTGATTGAATACTGTATGGTTCCATCTCTTCCTGAAATAAAAGTAGTTGCTTATATAAAAATCAAGGTAATTCTATTTAGTTTTAGCAACTGTTGGATCTGTTAGGTTAGTAGCAAATGTACTTTTTTGAAACTATGTATGAGGGTTGGTTTAGGGTTTTTTTTTCCTTATAACAGTTATACTCACATTATCTACATGGTAAACATAATGGTCAAAACACAGTCATACAAACCTCATGCATGCACCTCAAACTAGAAATCCCTGATCATAAGCATGCTCTAAGGACAAAGTTATTTTCCAGGACCTTTGTTTGTGACACTTTTTAAGCTTCTTTTCTCCTTTTTTTTTTCTTTTTTTTTTCTGATTTGTAAATGATCTATGAAGCTGGTCACATTTCCAAATGAATTAATTTCACAGAAATATGTTAGATTGTGTTCTGCTTTACTGTGCACCTGCAATTTATTATTTCACTAGATCCCTCCACCTGATGTTATGCATACTGCTACAAGACTTCATGATACAATGACCATGCATTTCTAAGACTTGTCAGATTACAATTTTACAGTATAGGATTGACTGATCCAGAAACAATCAGAAAAAAATTACATGAATGCAACGCTAGATTCACTTCTAAGTCAGGTGGTCAAAGGGGAATAAATCAGCTCCTGACTGGTTTTTGTTGTTACCACTTCTCCAGACCAAACAGCCAATTTCCCTCAGTAGCCATTACAGTAGTTTGGATCAATAGGATTTCATCTTGAATAAGGCACCTGTTTTTTTGCTTGACCTGTGCAGATGGCTGCTGAAGGCCAGTGTTCCTTTCTCTTCCTTGGGCAAGGTTATTGCAAACAAAGATTTATCACTCACCCAGAACCTTGGTTGTTTCAGACAAGGCATCAAAAAAAGGAAAGTCACTTACTGCTTGCCGTAGTCTATCACTAGATGACTGGACACTGCCAAAGTTAAAAGAATACTAGAATTTGACAGTATCAGTGGCAAAATGCAAATATCTCTAGGTCCATGGAAAGATTCAGAAATTATAGAATGATTCGGGTTGGAAAGCACCCTAAAGATCACCTAGTTCCAATCTCTATGCCATGGGCAGGGGCACTTACCGCTAAACCAGATTGCTCAAAACCCTATCCAACCTGGCCTTCTACACTTCCAGGGTTGGGGAATCCACAACTGCTGTGGGAAACCTGTGCTAGTGTCTCATATTAAAAAAATGTGGAGCTAAATAAAATAAAAATGTTATCCATGACATGGACAGTTGGGCATGATGTCCAGGGAATGTCTAAAAGGTCCTAGGGAGGGAAAAAAAAAAAAAAAAAGTCCCTTTATTGTTTCACTACCTCTTCTGCCTCTCTGATTAGACTATTAACTTCAAGGTCAAGATGTTATGAAGGAGGTCAGGGTCGAGTGTGTTTCTGTCTGAGACCATCCATTACTGGGTATTTATGTAGACCTGAGACTCAGCAAGAATTAAGTCCTATCTCACATCCAGAGAGTTTTAGGATTTTGACAGCTGACCTGAAGGGGATTAGCTGTACCTGGACTTCAGTAAGGGCTAGATGTAAAATTTGAGGAGGTGGGAGGAGGATTCTGGAGATGAACAAAATAGACAGACTAAACATCTATGATAAGAAATTTCACTTGCCTAAATCTGGATGAAAAGCAGATGCTGATGTTGACAGAGGGCTGAGGATAGGCAGTATGAATCATGGATTGATACTTAATCATTTAAAACCTCCAGATGGCTAATTTATGGTAGATGAATTCACATCACTGTATTTTAGGTATATAAAATAGATGCTAAATTTAGAAAGCTGGTCTTTCTATGTTCTCTCTTTAACAAACAGGGAGACACTGGTCTTCTAGAAAATGAATCAAAATTAGATTTGTACTCTGAACTCTACTGAAGGATGCCACTTCCAGGTGATGCATTGATAACTTTTCCTCTAGTTACTCTGATTGTGCATCTATAGACTGCATAAAATCACTCTTTCCACAAATTGAAATAGCTTGAATATATATGAGCATAGCCTCAGGACTGAGATTCCAGAAGGCTGAAAATGCATCAATTCATTCAGTCTGGCCTGAACATGTATGATAACAATGTATAATCCATCAGAAATAAATATTCTTTGAATTTTGTGTTGCAGTAGACACAGGGAAACTTTTGCTTAGTAAGCTCCTGAGTGATGAACACAAGAGAAAATAATTAATAAAAGTCAAGCAAAATGCATCAATTCACAGTTACAATGTAAACAAATCTGCTTTTCTGTCAGGTGCACAGACTAAAGCTGCCTACAGGCACTTTTAATTGACATGCATAGCATTTGTGAAATAGACAAACCATACAAATACCGACCTTGCCAGTATCACATAGGACAATATTACCATAAGGATGCTCTTCATTCATTGTATTTTGAATTACAGTGGAGGAAATGATGATAAAAAAGAATCTTATGTGCTCATGTACCTATTCAACATCCTACATGTCCTTTACTGAGGGAAATATATGCTTGTTACAGCTCATGAAAGGAAAATAAAAATCTTTAATCTTAGAGTGTGAGGGTGTCGGGGGAGCATAGTATTGTCTTACCAAAAGAACAAATCTTTCAGTAGGGTTTTCTTTTACACTGCCAAAAAAATACAAATGGTAATTATGATTCATTCATACCTTTTGTTTGAGCTTTTTAGGATGAAAACTGATTCTGTCCAGAAGAAGTCTGTGACCCCTAAGTGTCTCCAGAAGTATAGAGACCTGAAGCAGATGCTAAATCACTGTTTAGATTCTTTCTGAAATCAGTGTCAGGATGTTCATACTGGACACCTGTCTATAGCCTGTCAGAGACAGGACTAGGTATTAGATACTGTCAGTGGGGCAGGTACTTTCTGATAACTCGTATGTGCAAACTCCAGTGATATTAGAGAAAAGAAGAGGTAGGATTCAGTTCTCTGAGCACATATTAACCTGAAATGAGACTTTCATGATCAGTTATTTGGTATTATTTTTTAATAATTTGTTTATTCTGGCTTTAGTTTCTTCTTGAAGATATGGTAAAATCTGGAAGGTATAAGAGATCAGTTACTGGAAGGATGAATGAGGTCTCAGTACTTCTTTGGCAAAATAAATTTAATATTTATATGAAGATATATGAAGACACAGTGGGAAGCTAATACAAAATTTCTGCTTCACATCATGACCATACACTTGAGGTGATGATAAAACATGCATGCAGTTGATGGAAGACTTCACCCAATGTCTATCAATATTGTGAAGACTTGTTATTTTCTGATTTTATCAATGACTTTATGTGAGTAATTATGGTCTTTCTGCATAGTTTATAATTACAAGAAAAATGGCAACAACAGTTCTGACAGCTAATGCAACTAATGGCTGTATGTTTCCAGTTTTGTCCTTAACTGTAGCTGTCTTATCAGTCACAATACCAAGAAAGATACAGTAGTAGTTCATCTGACTTACACTCCAAAGTAAGGGTAGTTCATCTGACTTACACTCCAAAGTAAGGGTACACATCTGCAAAAGTAAGACAACAATTTGCTGACATTCCTCACCAAAAAAATGTAACAAAATAATAAATTTTGGAAGCATGGCTACATGTTAGACACTGATCTTCAAACTTTCACCTTCAAACTATTATAAATCCAGATGATGGAAGTCACTATTAATTTTTCGCCCTTCCAAGGTGCAGTCATCAGCTATCTTACCGTATGTATAATTGTCTTTTTATAGTTATAAAGCTGCAGCAATGAAAGATGACAGCTTGTGCTGGTTAAATGGAACCCTGTAGTTCTGCTTCCTGATAACACAGAAGATTATGTATGGCACCTGCACAATCCTGGGATTATGCAAGACTGGATAAGAAAAGGCAGAGAAAAGCTTGGGGAAAAGAGGATAATCTTCAGTCAACCTGTCACAAGAGTAACAGAAACTGCTGTGAAAGAGCAGAATAGGACCTCAGGCAAGCTTACTCTTTCCAGCTAATTTTATGTAGCACGTCAAAGTGTGATAACCTTGGTATAAGAACAAGCCCAGAGGTGAATTGTTTCCTTCAGATTCATTGAAGTCCTTGTGCTAACTAAGCTGTATGTAAACAACTCCACTGTGTGACAGCTCAGGTTTGATTTTTCATCACTGTGCCTTCCTCTGACATGAAATACCACTGATAACCCTTGCATCTTGGCTGCCCTGTCTTGCATACTGGGTCAGGATGCACTGATCCTGTTCTCTTTGAGTATCTCACTAGATTTCTCTATTGTTTTTCCGCATGATATCACTCGTTCTATCCTAACCACCATGGAAGTGTCATAAGCATGCATCTCTCCTTTGGCTCTACTTGCTGCTTTCCCAAACACTTGTCTAGACTTCTACCTTAATATCATCTTCTAAGACCCCTGTTTCAATGGCTTCTAGAATTTCTTTCTCTGGCTCTCTATCTTCTGTTCTGTCAATGCTAAGTTCTTAATTCTCTACTTGAGGTCATATATAATCTGTTGCTGCAGATGTTTTTTATTTTTGCTTCAATTGCATTTTTTACAAACCCAGAACTAAGTTATTTTCCTGGCCTTAGCTTTGAAAGGACTTCTGCAATGATTGATTACAATTTAATTCTCAATGTGTAAATAAAAATTGTCATAAATGAATGAATGGAAAAGACTCAGGAACACAGTATATGCATTATTTACATATATCTATTGTGTGTTAAATAATGCATACTTTGTCATCTCACCTTCCCTGTTAAGATACAGAAAGATTTCTACCTTCTGCTTGCTTTGTAAGTCCTTCAGTATCAACAAGTTCTTTTGTTCTGAAACATCTCAAGAAATAAAGAAAACATCTTTTTAACACTAGAAGTAGTCTGTGACTTCTTGTTCTATATATGGCGGGAAGTGAATGCTACTCAGCTCTTCCAAGGCATTCTTACAGGGAATTTCTTCCGCTGTAGTTTGTAAGTTAGGGGTACTCTGATGCCTCCACATGACTATTTCTAGAGTTTGCCATTAAGCATCTGCCTTCTTAGTCAGACTTTTTAGATGTGCCTTCTGAAACACCATGGCCTGGATTTATCACATTTTATTTATGTGGCTGATGGAAGTGTTGAATCTGTGAGAACAGTTGTCCTGTGCTCACTATATAGTAATTTGAGCAAGATGTAGTGATGTCTGTAATGACTATGATGTCTGTACCAATTAGAAACGTCTATGACATCTATAATCTCATGGCTTGTTTAGGTACTTAAAATTTGTGTGATGAATCTTTTACTGTTTCTAAAGAGTCATATAAACAGATATACAGCTCGATGAGTTTTAACATTTACATGTCCTGTCTTGGAGCTGATCCACTGCTGATTATAGAAACCATGACCTCATGAAAAGTCTTGTTCAGAAGGGCCATCGTGTTTTCCAATGACAGCCAGACAGGGAGCGAGTTGAGAGTAGAACAGAAATTAATGCAAGTAACAATGTGATAGCAAAAAGTAAACCCACCTTTTCCAAGTCTCTGAGTAGGAACTCTGGAATAGGACACAGAGAGAGAGGGCATTTCAAAACATGCAAGTCTTTTTAAATAGTTTATTCACGCCTGGCAATATAAATTTAAGTGAAAACTTTCAGACCTTTTAAATAACACTGATCAGATCATATTAGCAAAATGTCATGTATTGATGGGAGTTCTGCTGCACAAACTGTCTTCTATCTCAACATTTCTTACTAATTCTCCCCTCTGTATGGCACTTTTTTAGCTACTACATCTTTTTACTTCCATCTCCAAATTTCTCTAAGAGAAGCAAGCCAAGCTACAGACAATTTTTGAATGTTTTTCCCTGATGGAAATTGCAATGTATTTTAGTGAGTTTTTTTCTGATAAGAAAATATTATATTCTCATGTTCTTTTATACATTAGATTTTAATTTTTTAAGCAGAGAATATCTTGTAGTGAAAAGAGCTAAACTCCTTTGCTAGGTAAGAGGTATGTATTCAAGAGAGCTTTCAAAAAATCAAATCAATTTTATGAAGTACTATAGAGATTATGTCCTTGCACTCTTGTAGAAGAAATAAGAAATCAATTTTGTTTGCAATATTTTATTTTTCAAATAACAATTCTAAAGCAAACTGGTAGTTTATGTGCAGAACCAGATCATTCTTTCCATATTAAGTGGAACAATTTTGTCCAACTCACTTTAGTGCTAACATTCATGTAATGCTGTTAAATATAAGCTGACAGAATGTATGACATAGCTAGAGTAGATCTTACAAGGATCAATTTTTTCCTCAAAAAAATAATATCTCTGTCTTCAGAGCAATTTTGAAGTGCCAAGGGAAGACAATATGCTAGCATAAGGCATTCTCTGAGGCAGTTTGAGAGTTCTCAGCAGAGGTCATCAATAACACAGGTGTCATTGCCTCCATCCCTGTAGAGTACTAGTTCTTCCCATCTTGTGTGGGGCTCCAGCTCAGCTCCACAAAGGGGAGTGAAAAAGTGAGAAAACTCATGGGTTGAGATAAAGACAGTGCATGATGTCTTTGATGATATGGAATATCCCTTTGGTCAGTTGGGTCAGCTGTTCCAGCTGTGTCTCCTCCCAGCTTCCCATGTCCTGCTCCCTTGATGCTGTGCAAGGATCTGCTCTGCAATAAAAAAAATTTCCCTATATTATCAACACCATATTCAGGACAAATCCAAAACACAGTGCCATCCTAGCTACTGTGGAGAAAATTAACTCTGTCCCAGTCTAAGCCAACACAGCCATCCACATTAAGTGCCACTGAGAAGTGTTAAAGTGAGAAAGCACAATTTTCTGTACAGACACAATATTTTTAACTCCCAAAATTTCATTTCTGAAATTGCTTCTTTGTGTATGTGTCACTAAAGCAACTCTAGAACAGGAATTGCAAGGTCCTTTTTGTGCCAAACACCATTCCCATGCAGGCACCTGGCATGTGTGCACACATGCATAGACACACAGACTTACTCTTGGTAAAAGATGGTGTCTGCAATGCTAACAAAAGGAAACAATTGAAAACGCTTTTGTCGGGTTTTTTTTTGGGGGGGGGCTTTTATTTTTTTATTTTTTAAATTTTTTTTTATCATAAACGGTACACCTTCCTTGAGCATAGGAAAGAATGATGAAGAGCAATAGTCACCCCAAGTGGCATAGTTAAATAACACAGAGACAAGGAGATCAACACATAATAGTCTCAATTCAGAGCCAACAAAAATTGCTGTAATTCCTCAGCAAGGCATGTAATTGGAATCACGTACATTGACAGTTTTAACAATTTTACTTCATGTTCTGGAGCAATATAAAAATCACTGTGATTGTTTTTCTGTCCTGAGAGCCTATGATAGTAACCACTAAATCCCAGAAATGGTCACTGATGCACATGAAGTCACTAGCACCAGTGACAGAGCCACTGTTCATCAGGAGCTATAGTTAGGGGCCTTGCCAAAGACATCTGATTCCAGACACAGATTTAATGTGCAATCTGCATAAGTCTGACATGAGAACAATTGTGCAGCTGCTCAAGCCTGTCCTTTTTTTAGATGGATACTGAACTTACCCTTCCAACTGCAAGTACAGGACTTGGGCACTCTAGCAAGTTAATTCATTCAGCATTGGTAAATGTTCTGAAGGGAAAGCCAATGAGGGCTTCTGGGGTTTCAAGAACTTTAAGAGCTATTATAGACTTTCCCAGAAGGTAAAAAGACTTTTCACATCAGTTAGAGCTAGTCTTAGTGTTAAAGAAATAATACCAGTCCTTGGCCTCACCAGCAGTGAGTCTGGAAATAAGCATTCATCATAAACTTCTAGGATGAATGATTGTTTGTAAAAAATCTGAAGAGCAACCAAAGAGATGTGTTTGATCAGAGGAGGAAACAGTAAACATCAAGATCAGAGAAGACAACAGTAAAGGTCAAGACCAGAGAAGACTTGGAAAGAAAATTCCCATGCCAGTCATGGCAACACACTTAGATGGAACACCTTCGTGTTGTAGAAAGGTGCTTTGAGAAAGATTGCTTTAGAAGGACCAGAGATTCTAGAAGAGAATGAAAGACAAAGGTTTAAGATTTAAGCTCTCTGGAGAAATTTGGCTTAAAATTTATTTGGTGTTCAACTCTGATGCATGTCCAATGAAGTAAACCCCAGGATGATCTTTTCATGTCTCATGCAGTGGAAATTGCAATAATGGAGAAAATTCATAAACCAATTGATACCAGACTAAGTAAGATGACCATGGCCTGAATCTTATAAATGCTCTAATAGTGGAGGAGAAAGCTTTGAATCAGCTCTGCTCTTCCTCCTTCCCTTTTCCATCTGACAAGAAATATCTCCTGGCTGAGAGCCAATGTGTACTGAGCACAAAAATAGCATGTGCTTGAAGACATGAGGTGTGTTACCCACAGAGCTTTTATGATGCCTTGTTGAGACAGAGTTATGCAAAGCTGCACCTTATAGGATGGATCACCTGTAGTGTGCTCAAATACACAGCTACAGGGAGAGGGAAGTCTTGCAGAAAACTCTTCCTGCTGGTTGCCCTAAAACTCACTTTAGAAGTCAACATAGTCACAGGCTACTAAATAAAGAATTGTAGCATATAACCATTGAACACAAGAAAGATGTGTATTTAGATATAATTGGTCTTTTCATGTATAATTCCTATTGACTGTGTTGTCAAAGCTTTAATCTTCTCTTTTTATTTTCCTACCACTCTCTCTTCTTTTTAATCTCATTTCCTTTATGGATGAAGAACTGTTTAAATAACATTTAAACACTATAGACACCATTATATTGATTGAATGAATATTTCTGCAGAAGTAGAGCAAGAGTCCTGAGGCTGTTTTATAAGGAAAGTTCACCATTTCTTTCTGGTTAGTCAAAATCTTGCAGTCTTGTCCTCATCTCTAGAGACCTACAGGGACTGATGGCTGGCCAAAAGCATAACAAAATGTAGAGCTGTGGCTTGAGACTGAGAGCTTGAGTTGGGAGAGAAATACATACAGGTAGGAGCTTGTCTTGCTGAAGCCTCAATAGATTCTCGAAACAAGTATGCAAACACCTGTATCAAACACTGTTTATGCAGATACTTGTTTAGAAATGGTAAGTCAATCTAGTACCATGAGAAGATCATCATTATGCAAATTGTCTCTCAGGGAGCTTAAAATAAGCAAGTCCCTTCCTTCAGGAGAAACATGACTGAACTGTCAAATATTGCTTGGCAAGAGGATTATATTGGATTTAATTTTACTTAAGACTGTTTCATACAGAACAGTTTCTCTCTTTTCAGTTTTAGCAAGTCCCTTGCTTTTTGGATATTGGTTTAGATTCAGCATTAGTCTTAATTGATGTAGGTTTAGTTACTTCACTTGAGTCCATTACCATAAAACTTCAAATACCATACAATTATATATAGATAGACGGATCCATGCATGCTATAAGCCATATGCTCAGATGGAAGGCAGGGAAATAAAGAGAACTTGGTTTGTGATTTTAAGCCCATGAAATATATAAATTGAAACAAAAGATTATCCAGCAGCAAACTTACATGGTTGAGGTGCCTGATTTGTTTTCTGTTTAATTCTTTTTCTAATGATTTCCAAATTATATCAATATGTAATCCACAAAACAGACACTTGGGAAATCAAGCAGTTGCAAGAAGCTGTGTGATTTTAGTATTAAGAAACACAAGTAAAATAATGAATACAAAAAGAACAGAAATCAGGGGGTAGAGGAACAGTTTCATTCACATAATTCAGTCTCATGAGGTGAGCTTTGTGCTATGGGCATTAGCAGAGGTTCCTCATTTTTGATCAAATGCTACATCAGACCATTGCAGAATCTAATCTCTGAAAAAGGGTACATATAGGAATTTTCTCAGGGTATTTTAGGACAAGACAACCACAAATATGTAATTCATTAATTTGCTTCTGCAATTTGGATCAATTAAGTTCACAGCTGGCTGATGAATAAGAGGCAGGTACAGAAGGAGATGTAGTTAGAGGGTCTGAGAGCAGAATGGGTCTGAGGTGAGAATTAATTTGTCCCATGGGAAAACGCTTGTTGGCTCTAGTGAGAGAGCATCCAGAAAAGATAAAATAGGTCATTACTTACTTTATTTGTCTATCCCTTCTCTGCTAGTACAAGAGCCTGCTGTATGTTTCACAGGGCTAAAGGGAGGAGTAAAGAAAAGAAGAAAACTATCTGCTTATGATATAAACTTGCTCACCCCTGTAATACTGAGGTAACTGTTCAGCCCAACATGGAAGTACCTGATCTGTATTTCCTAACAACAGCTGTTTAGCTGAGAACCAAGAACACTACTAATTTGAAAAGAAGTTGTAAGAAATCAATAGGAAGAAGGGATTCCAGATTATTTTTGACCAATTCTGTAGCATTGTGCTTTGCCCGTCTGACTTTTACTTGCCAGAACTTCAAAGAATTTCAAACTGCATTAGAACAAATTCATCCCTGTTACTCAGCAATTTCATCCTTCATACATGTCTTTGAAAATCCATTTTTCAGTTCCAAAGAAATAGATGTTATGCAAATTAAAACAGTATCGTTCCTCTCGAATTGCCAGATACATTCAGTTTAAACCATTGGGAGCTGCACAGAGACAGAAGGGATAAAACTCTGAGCCTTTTGATTCCAAGAGCATTACCCCCCTCTGACTGAGCTAGAGAAGCCCATGTGCAAGGCATACCAATCTGTGGCCCAGGTTACAAAGATCCTTCTAGCAGAGCAGAGGCTGTGCCAGTGTCAGAGTCCTACATGAACCTTCAGACAAGTGGCTGTGTCAGAGTGGAAATGAACTGTAAGGATGGACCAGGTGCACTGGAGGATAAGAACAGAGCAGAGGCAAGACAATTTACTGTTAAACCTCCATAGCATCTCAGCTTACATTTCTGCAGTGTCCAAGCAAGGGTTGAGCTTCTCCCCTTGAGTCAACCACAGCTAACTGTATTTGTACTGAGAGGATGGGAGTGTATTGAGTTCAGATATGTCTCTACTCTTCTGGGAACCAACTGCCTAACTATCACTGAGCTTAAGCCAGAGTATGAACCAGCCAAAGCCCATGACAGATGATCAGGGAGTTTGTCATAAAGAATGAGATCCAGTTTTAAGCTGACACAATATCAAAAACACATTATAACTCTTAGAAGAAATAAGAACTTTTCTAGCACAGAACAGAATCTATATAACTCATACTAAGAAGAGCTCAATCTTTTCCTCCCTTACATGGTTGTTTTTGAGAATGCATGACTTCAGTATTGAGCAATGCCCCAGTGAACAGTTACCTATAGACTGATTCTGTGTTTAAGAAAAATGCACACTTTGGTGGTACACTGGACAATAAAGAAATGCAGACTTAACCCTTGTCTGTAGCAGAAAAAGTCCCACACCCACCGTTGGCTATAAAAACACCAATCAACAAAATTAATAACTGTGGGCAAGAAAGTTGGTACTTCCTAACTAGCTGATAGACATTAGGCACTGACATTCCTAGTGGCAGTGCCCTGGTCATGCTCAAATGCTTGTTTATAGACTAAGAGCCAAGAATTCATAGCTAGTATTAACAGTCTGATGTAGTTTTGTAAGTTTAGATGTATTATACAAAGAGAAAAAATACAGAAAATGTTACATTAAGAATAATAATTACAAACAATAATTTAAAATTACTATACACATTCTTTTTCTTAGTGTTCTTTCTACTGTTTCTCTGAGTCTTAAGCTCAGTTGTTTAATTTTGGGATGGGATGAGGATGTTGAATTGAGTTGTCAGCACTTGAATTTTTTCAACAGGTGGAATACTGAGTTCATGTTTTATCTTTGTGTTTCTTCATTATAGGATACATTTTAGATTACTTTGATGTTTATTAATGTACTTCTACACCTATTTCTTTCTACATTATTCTTTAATTCCACATTACACCTGACTTACTGTAGTTTATACCCTTTACATGCATTATATAGTACTCCTCTATTTGTTATCCCTAAAGCCTGTATTTGACCAACACCAAGACTTCATTTTTTTGACTGATTATTTGTGTGTTGTTTATAACCATTGGGTACACAATGCCAGGCTGTGCCCCATCTCTTACTATTCTATGTGTGCACTCCTTTGAGCCGTATCACACATCTCTGCCTCTCAAGGCCTCCTCTGTCAAACAAAGCCTGAATTTCTCTAAACAATCATCATTGATAATTGATAATTTCTGCTATCTGTATAAAATTAAGGTCATACTTTACAAAGATAACAAAACCAAAGCAACATAGCCACCAACACCTATAAATTACTGTCCCTGAAGGATCAATTAAATAAAGTTGCAATCTGGCCAAGTTCAGGCAGAGCAAGCCTGGTAGTCCTCACTCTTGAGTCCTTGAAAACTCAGTAAAATTCTCTGACTTGTTACTAGGCACACTAATGGTGTATTATGGGACTACATAAGTATGCACCACACATGGTTTCCTCTGTGGTGATCTTAATACACACTATCAAAATCAGACTCTGGAATGCACAGACTCAAAAGATATAACCCAGATCATCCCACTTTCCAATGATGCCAAGATTTCCTTTGGGAGTAATTTCTAATGCCCCTTTCTATAGACCTGTTCCTGGTTCATCTGAGGACCTGACTTTATGTAAAGAAATATGTTGCTGAACCCCATTCAGAATAACTAGGACAACCTTTTCACAGAAGCCCAATATACACCAAATGCCTGGGTTGGAAATCAAACAACATCATCCTACAGAGATTATAAATCATAGCTTTCAGTACTGGAAATTGTATGACACGAATATTTTAAGGTATAATTGTTTGAGATGATGGTAATATATATGACTACTGGCCCATGTGCGTTTCAATTCATGCCGGTAGCTGACAGTGTGCATTATAGCGACTTAATGGTATATTTATCACAAACAGCACTGTCTAATGAATGAATACTTAATGAGTCTCCATTAAGTTTAGAAGGGCCCTGTTTTAAACCATTAGATCATTTCAATAATAAGGTGTTTTCTACTGCAGAGGAATTAAAGCAAGCACAGCAGTTCTTTGAAGCCAGATAACTGCTTAAGGCACAATAAAAAAGAAAGCAGAATTATTAATTCAAAGAAATATAAACCCAAGTCTACTACACAGAGAAAAAGCAGCTTTGAATTTTGTTTTTTTCTTTCTTTTTCTTGGTAGCATTTGCTGATTTGGAAACAAGTAATTTATATTGGCAAGCTTTGAGTTTGACTACTGGGGATGTAATAGATTGTCAGCTGTTAATCATCTGTTCCATTAGTCTCTTTGCCTTACCTTTGGATTTTATTGAAATTAGATAAAAGTCACAGCATATGAGACTTTTAACTAGGAATTTCCCTTTACTTGTCTTAGGTTGCTTGGTCTCTTATTGCAGGCCCTTTAATACCTCTGTTTTGGAAGAAAACACATTCCAGTGCTTAAGGCAATAGAAGCTGAGAGCTTGTGAAACATGTAGTGTGTGATAGGATTGAGAGTTATCTGAAGAATTATATAAAGGAGATATTTAGACACCTAAATAGATGAAAAATGGCCTGCTGGGATCTTTAAAGGCACTTGAGTCATGTAAAGTTGAATATGAGGCTGAATGTCCAGGGAATATCTGTTTCTGTAGGTGCATATCCAAACACAGCAAAGAAAGATTTCCAGTCAAAAGAATTAGAAAATTATTAGTCCGGGTACTTTTATTGAACTTCTGATTTATCTATAGACTAATAACTGTAGGTCTAACCAGTGTTCATAGAATTCAATTAAATACTTTCTACTGATTTAATATACTTGATATTAGGTTTCCATAATTAGAGTAAGTTATTCTGAATGAGGAATTAATCTCAGAGAATTATAATGTATTTATGGATCATATGTGAGTAGAAAATGGGCACAAATTTTAAATTATTTGCTATAAATTATTCACCCAATTATATTGCATCTAGATAGACAGATACGGGAATTACACTTTAGTAATTATATATTCCACATAACCATCCATTGGCAACAGGATGAAACAAATTTATCACGAAGGATCTGTCCATCAGTAGAAAAATTCACTGTGAAGTATTCAAAATACTCCGAGTCATCAGTTATTAAACAAAGAATGGCTGGAAGCTGGCAATGCTCGAAAATAAGATCGGTGATGGAAATCGTGTATGTCAGAAGTAGTGTTTTTAATATATTCCTCTTCTCCTAGCTCCTCTTGTAGAGGCTATGTCAGTGTAGTTATTCTTTTAGGAAATGTAGAATGGAAAGAGATGAGTGGAAAATATTTAGACATAAGACCCAGCCTTCAGCTGTTCTATTCTCATAATTTCCTATAAGGAAATTTTAAACCTAATGATGTCATTTATTAAACCCCATTGGAATTAATAAGTTCAAAATTTCATCATTTCATCAGACCTTGTATCTTCAGTGTAAGCTTAGGACACTTGCAGTTTCCTCTCCATCTGGCTCAACCTCAATTTGGAAAAAAAAAAAAAAAAGAACAACAATGACCAACACATAAAATAAAAAGAACTCCTGGTCTTCCCTTCATTCCTGCAGCACATGCATTCACAGTTTTGTGTCTTCATGGCTCTGTGGGTTGTTGTGGCTCTGTGTGTGCACGTGTGTCTGTGTGTGTGCATAGAATCAGAGAATCATAGAATCCCACGAGATGGAAGGGACTCACAGGATCGTCCAAGTCCAACTCCTGGTCCTCCACAGGACCAGCCCCGAGCACACCATGTGCCTGAGAGCATCATTCAAATATTTTTTGAGGTCTGTCAGACTTGGTGCTGTGACCACTTCCCTGGGGAGCCTGTTCCAGTGCCCAACCGCTGTGTGTCTTTCGTGGTGAAGGAGGAAGAGGGTACCTTCATTCTGTGAACATACAAACTTTCTGTGAGTCCTTTCCATCCTGAATGTGGTGCAATTATTTCATTGAGTCACCTAAAGAGTAATCGTTAAATGGACATGAGATAATTCAGTCTCTATGCTGCATTAGTTCTCAGCAGAAATGCAAGGAAATTTTAGTTACAGGATTTAATAGTGTGGTAAGGAGGCTATTAGAGTGCATTGTATGGACTGTTTTATTATAGTGATTTCACATAATACCATGAAAAAATCTCCAAATCATCACCCCCAGGACTGTACAGCTTGTCACTGTCATTTTCAATCTTGGGTAATATCATCCCTGAATGTGTGAGTGTGCCTCTGCAGAGATAAAAATAATTAAAATGGAAATTCAGAATTTTCAGTGTGGGTATATAAAATGTGGGAAAGGGGGGAAAAAAAGATCTTATATGGCACTATTCTGCTCCATTTTTCTGACTGTGTCATTTCACTTGTGTGTGTCCATAGATATTCACACCTGTGTCAGAAAAAATGTTAGGGAGCCAGGTAGAAAAGTTGTAATTCTCACAGCAGATCTGCAGAACATAAGGAAATTTGCTCTGCTAGCAATGTTACTGAGCCTGCCATTCCTCCCAGATCCATGTTTCACAGTGAACAAATTTGTGGACCCTGATATTACAGAGCTATGAACCAAATCTTTACCTTTATCGATGATCTGTATGACGGGATCAAGTACGCTCTCAGTCAGTTTCCTGGCAACATCAAGTTGGGCAGGAGTGTTAATCTCCTGGAGGGTAGGAAAGTTCTACAAAGGGATATGGACAGGTTGGATCAACAGGCTGGATCAACAGATTGAGGCCAATTATAAGAGGTTCAACAAGGACAAGTGCTGGGTCATTCACTTGGGTCACACCATCCCAAGCAGTGCTGCAAGGCTTCAGGAAGAGGGTCTGGAAATCTGCCTTGCAGAAAAGGACGTAGAATTTTTATTCTACAACAGCTGAACATGAGCAAGCAGTGTGCCCAAATGGCCAAGAAAGCCAATGGCATCCTGGCCTGTATCAGCAAGAGTGTGGTCAGCAGGACCAGGGCAGTGATCATCCCTCTGAATTTGGCACTGGTGAAGCAGCACCCCAAATCCTGTGTTCAGTTTTGAGCCCCTCACTATAAGAAAGGCATTGAAGTGCTGGAGTGAGTCCAAAGAAAGGCAACAGAGCTGGTGAAGGATCTGGAGCACAAATCTGATCAGGAGTGGCTGAGGGAGCTGGGGATGTGTAGCCTGGAAAAAGGAGGCTTGGGGGGGACCATATTGCTCTCTACAACCACCTCAAAGGAGGTTGTACCAAGACGGGAGTTGATCTCTTTCCCAAGTAACAAGTGACAGGACAGCAGGAAACAGTCTCAAGTTGCATCAGGATAGGTTTAGACTTGATATTAGGAAAAAATTCTTCATGAAAATGTTGAACATCAGAGCAGGCTGCCCATGGAAGTGGTTGATTTGCCACCCCTGGAGGTGTTTAAAAGACAAGCAAATGTGGCACTTAGGAAAATGGTTTAGTGGAAGACTTTGCAGTGCTGGGTTGATGGTTGGACTTGACCTTAAAAGTCTGTAATTCTGTGATTCCCTGATTCTAAAATTGTTTTATGCAGAGAGACAATGTCAAGAGATTCACTTCAGATAGGTTCAACATGTGTCTAAAGTAATGCAGCATCCACATATTTACATGATTAGTGGGTTAGTTTATTAAATTCTTGATGTTAGAAGCATGGAGCTATGACTTAGCATAGCTTCATACCACTCAAAATAACAGAACTGCAATGTTAAAAGGGTTTTAACTGCTGATCAGGATATTGAGAACGAAAAGAGACAAGGAAGGACAGGGATACGGTCGGTGTTCATGGAAGAGCCCTTAAACACCATGCTACTGACATTTACTGCCTCCTCTTGTGCTCAGGCTTGCAAAGACTGCACTGCAAAGAGATGGCTTAAGTTTTTCTCATTCCTCTATGTTTACTTGTCCTGCCACATCTCACCTGTATGGGAAAGGAGAGCAGCTTTTAGCTAACAGTTGTTTTCTTCCCTCTGAGGGATTTGGAAGTGCAGGCAGTCCACATAGGAGAGTAATGAGACTTCTCACAGACCATTAGTCCCAGAGCAGGCATGTGGAAGAGCTCACAGCTGAGACTGTAATTAATAAAGAAGAAGAGTGAGGCTGGCTGGCAGGAGATAAGGAGTCAGTTCTGGGGAGGAAGCAGAAGGCCTGTATTTGGATCCAACACAGTGATGGAGCAACGTTGCCACTGCTCACTCACTAATGGGTAACAAGTGCAGCTGGAGGAATTGCTGAGAACAGTGCTCCCCAGCTGCTGCTGCACATCTGCTCAGCTGGGTGGCCTTAAACCTTTTCCCCAAGGCTCTTGCAACTGCCAAAAAGTCAAACTCTGTCTCCTGAAAATTGTGAGGCAAGATATGCATGCACTTTTTCCCCTTTGCTGTACTTCCCAGAGACATTGGAGAAGTGAGAAAGATCTGACAGCTGTAATGAATAAAAAAGACATGAAAAGGGAATAAGGAAAAGGTAAATGATAGGCACAGGTGACCAGTACTCATGGCCAGGTGTGTACTTACGGTGAAAAGTGGGTCTCAGCTTGTTCTCAGCTTCAAACCTCTGTACTGCCAAGATTGCCATCTTGTAAAGACATGACCTCGAACAAACAGCAAACCAGCAAACTCTAAAATCACCTGGAAAACTGAGTGTGCTCAGTTTCCTGACACAGTCATCATCTTTTATCTTATTTGAGATAATCCAAGATGATTTGGAAAAAGACAACTGGCAGTTGACTTTCCAAAGCCTAGTGTCAAAACATAATACCCTGAAGTTTAGTCACACCAAGCTGAGGAAAAGCAGCAATGATAGACAGAAAACCAATATCTGGAGTGTTCCAGCAAGTTCATGTTCCATGGTGATGTTCATCTCTCAGTGAAGACAGTGTCCCAACACTGACACTGTTGTTTGTTCCTTCCAGACGTTCAAAACCACCTGTAAGGAAAGGGACTGGGAAGTGATTTCTTCAGATTCATTTGAATAGCAATATTGTAGGAAAAGCAGCTTCCACACTACTCCAGTGATAGGAATGGTTTTTCATTAAATAGAAACCTTGAAGGCTTGTGTGACAAAATCAAACTCTTCTGACTGATTTCTTTGACATTATTATTTACTGGTTGTACACAGCGGTGAAGGTCACGTTATGCAGAGGCATGTCTGTAAGTGTATGAACACTGGAAGAGCAGCTGAGTTTCAGTTCTTTGGAAATGATCTCAGTGACTCATAGAACTGCTGGAAGAGATGTGAGTCTAACCATCACAGAGCCTTCTTTACTCTTTTGATTAAATCTTTGTTGCCTGCAGGAAAAAGAATTTGCAGGTAAACAAAAAAAAATTAAGTTCTGAAAAACCAAACTGTATATCTTCTCAGCTCTGTACTAGAAATAAAGATTGTGTGTTTGAATTGTCCAATGCTTGAGCAGGAGCACGTGTGTGTGCACATCACCTCTGAGACTCTCACAAGGATAGGACCAGATGAACAACAGACTTAGTTGACAAAGAATGGTGTATAGTTCTGAGTACAATAGGAAATCAGCTGCAGTTTTCCACTTTTTTTTCAATGATAAAACTTCAATTTAAGAAGAATAACACTCCTGGTGTCCCTTCACCTCTGCAGGTAGGTAGTTTATAGAAAGAACTAGACCTGCAGTGGAGGGCAGGGATAAAAGGGAAGCCGGAGTTTTGCAATAGATGAGAAGATTAGCAAAAGTGTATAACACCTATGCTCATTACGAATGACATAGTCCACATGTTGATTAATTCTACTGATGACTTTTGTTTTAAGCTTGTCTGCACAACTGCTGAATTGTCTTTAGAAGGTCTTTGTATATTTGTACAAAATCTCAATTGCAAAAAAAAAAAAAAGAATAGAAATTTGTTATATAAAATAGAAATTTCTGTTTCTATTACCATCTCTTTGAGGCTTTTTTTTGATTAAAAAAAACCCCATTATATTTTCCAAGAAGATTTCAGCTGCACCCAAGAAACTGCAGTAATTGAGTTTTAAGTGGACCAGAATTCTTTTCCTGAGGGTACGGAGAAACTTAAAGAAACTTTATAGGGTAGAAAAAGTAATTCTTGGCTTTTAGGTCTATCTGAGTGAAATGGCACTGCTAGGCAGACTTACATCAGACTTGGATCAGAGTAGAGTAACAACTGCTTCACAATAGAACTGTCAGCTGAAAACAAACAAACAAACCAACCAGACCAACCAAACAAACAAACAAAAAACCAAACAAAAATAAACCCACACAAAAACCAAACAAAACCAAAAATGAACAAACAAACAAAAAACCTAAAAACAAGAACCAAAACCATAAAAGGACCAATAAAAAGTCAATACGGAAGCTCCCTGTAGAGTTTTACTGATCAAACATAACGGCTACAGTGCCCTCATCTCCTAATTATCAGTTTATTTCTTTATGTAGCTGGTAGATGCACATCACTTGTATGAAGCATGGCCCCTCTCACAATGACAACTGACTCACATTTCCTCAAAACACAACCGATTTGAGTTACTTAGTATTACAGAGTGCTTTCCACTCCTCCGCACTCCTGAAAAATATTTTATTAGATTGTAAAAGGAGTTGCCTTATTCTCTGAGGTTATTTTCTACAGCAGTTTCATTTCTTCTGTCTTTTTCCCTTATTTTGTTTTTATTGGATGCTAAAGGGTAAAATGTAAAACAGCATCAGTGAAAGGAACTAAAAAAATACATACCTTTAACATACTGGGAGACAGGAATTAAATCGCACTTCCAACTCCTTGGTCTAATAGCTTATACAATGTGAAATGGAATAAAGGGTAAGCTCTTTTACTATTTCAGCTTCTAGCAGTGTAGTTATAGGTAAAGATGTTTCATGCTTCCCATTATAAATACTCATTTTCACAGCTTTACAAAACATCACAAAAATTCACTCTTGATTGAAACTTACTCAATAAGGTCATAACCTAAGAACACTTCCAGAGAAATGTTGGGTGAAATTGAGCTGATGGAAGGTCAAATAGCTTATTTAAGCACACTGAGTTACCTGGAAATCTAATACCAAGTATTTTATCAGTGTTCAAAATACTGAGGTGTATGTCTCAAAATACTGTCTGTCTGCTGTGACAGACAGAATCAACACCACAGGTCTTGCCTGTGCCAATTAAAGCATCAATAATGCATTTTCAATATGTCACATCAAATCCATCAGTAGTTTTTAGGACACTGAGCTAAGAAATGTCTGAAGTATATATAGAAGGAGAGAGGGATGACAAAGAGCTGGAAACGATTAGTCAGTGAGTGTGACTGTTCTTCTCTCAACTAGCTTCTGTCTCTGAGACCTTGTTGTCCTTTAGGCTGGAGCCTAAACACCTTTTCCTGACACTACTATTATTTTCTAGAGTATTTTCTCTCTCTCTCTTTTTTCTTTTTTTTTTCAATAGTGAACAGGAGGAGTAACATCATGGACAAAACTGATCTAAGCATCTTCACCTGTTTCTACTTAAAGCAAATTGTGCTGCAAAGCAGATTCATGGCACTTTATAAACACGCACACACACACATAAATATATACAAACATGCACAAATACATGTACATAGGTACACAAACAGATGTGCTTACTAAATGGGAATTTTTCTATTTCATTAAAATCTTTTTAGAATGGAGGATTTCCCACTCAAAACTAGAACTGTTGAAGCTCTGTCTGTCCCACTCCTCCACATCCTTGTTAACATCCCTACAACTGTGCAAGATGCAGGTGACTCACAACTTTCCTCTCATTCCAGGAGACTCTAGCCTTGTACCTTTTTAAGTCAAGTCTTTAACTACTGAGGGCTAGTATCAGTTTTTAACCTCAGGAAATACTTATTTCATTGTCCATTGTGGAGCAGGTAAAACGAAGAAGCTGAGCATATATATCACATTTAGGTGACTAAGGAATTAAATTGGGGCACAGCAGGACCAGGTTAAATGATTGTGAAGTAGACACTCCCAAGGAACTAGAGCAGTTTTGGTATTTCCTTGCTTTTGCACTCTGAGTTTGGAGGCATACAGTAGGCACTTTTCCTTGTAGATTGATGGGTTTATAGGTTGAAGCCAATATGATCTGAAGATCTAAACCACATTTTCTTTCTTTCAGTGATTTTCCAAAACTACCTCCTATAACACATAGAGAGGCCAGTGATCATTTGTTATACCTGCCTGGTTCTGTGGTCAAAGCAGATCAGAAAAATATCTGACTTAGAAATCTGAATTCCATTTTCACAAAGGCACAGTAGCTGAAAGAGGAGGTTATTTAGAGTTTCAGTGATAGATACCTACACGCCCTTGCTTTTCTTTGGGATTTTTACGTCTTATGAGTCATTTCATTACCTATCTTTACCCTGGGGCAATGTTTTATTATGTATCATCTGAGTTCTGATAATTACCATTAACAGCCACAAGGTACCTGCAAGGTGAAATGGCTTTTGGCTGATTCCCACTCTTTGCAGTTGTGGTGGAAAAAAGCTGCATCCCAGATAACTCCCACAGTTTGGATGAATTACAGCAACTCAAAACATTATGCTACTGAAGGAGATTAAATTACCTGAGACTAAACCTGATAAAAAGATGCAAAATTAAGGGTTTTTTTGCTAGTCTGATTTCACATATCCAGAGGAAAAATTAAGTCCACTCTGATGGCTTTGCTACAGGATTTCTTTGCCCATATTAGCTTTTTTATTATTTCTTTCTTGGTTTAGTTGATAAAATAACTAGTGAAAATATCACCATGGGGATTGTGGCAAAGAAAACGAATACTTAATGACATGTCTTTGCACATTCAGTGATTTCACTGACGCCCCCCATATCTTATTTATTTTTCCAGACAAGGTCATTTTCTATAAATTATAGACAAAAATGGCAACTTTTAAAATCTTCCTTTGCAGTAATTCCCACTGACTTCTTACATGAAAATGAAGTCCGCAAGCCTGTAAGAAGTATGGACTGCAAAATAATTGCATTCATTCTTGTTAAAATGGCCAGTCATTTGCTGAATACGTACAATTTGTACAGAAGAAAGTAATTTTTTTAATAAGATATTCATTCAACCATTCATAATGTGATTTAATCAGTAGATTGTATGCAGACTTTAAATATAAAATGTCCAAAATCATCATAGTGAATTATTAACAGCTGATATCTTGGGGAAGAGAGAATTACAATCCTCATTCGGAATGCTGGGAGAAAAGGAAAGAAGAAAAGACAAATTAGATCAACCATTGTGCCACATTTTTATTCCTTAAAGTTTCTCATCTTGCTGCTGAGCTCAGAGGCTGATGTTCTAACAAGCTCAATATTTGATTCTCAGAAGTTCCTCAGCAAGCTAAGACCTTAAAACTTGTCAGCTTTTTACAAAGCATCGTATTTTGATGGTTTTCAAGATGTCACTTGATCATAGTTGTTATTCTTATCTAGAGCTCACATGTTTTCCAGAAGCATGGCCAAGGCCCACCACATTTCATACATATTGTATTAAAGTATATTTTCTGCCCCGTGGTTCCCTCATTTGTATATGTAGCCCTTAGTCTGCAAAAACACGCTCTTTCCTCTTCAGTCTTGGCAAATTTACTCAAGGCTACTCAGGCAGTCATGTTGGCTTATGAGATGAAAAATTCATGGATGATGCATTTACCCCTTTTCAAAATATGACATTTTTTATATGTGCGTAGGAAGACTACCTGAAGTATTTTTGGCAGTTTTGCACTGTTCTAATATGTGTTACCTCTATAAGTATGCAGTTTTCTAGTAACATATGGTGGGTAGAAAGAAATCTTTAGATGTACTTTGTTTTTCCCTCTAGACAATTTTAATAGCCTGTAGAGATCTACAGATTTTTTAAAAATAATTCTGTAACAGACAATACATAACTCCATGAAAGAAAAAGCAATGCCAAACAGCCATAACATGCTGATGTATTTCTGTATGGTGTCTGGCATTGCCAGCCTGTAATTCACAGGATTAGAGTCTTCTGCCTTGTTCACTGAGGTTCTTAGTTCATTGGAAAAAATTGCAAGTCTAATTCTGCACTTGTTTAAAAATAGCACGAATAAATAGAATCTATTATAATACGCAACAGAAAAGTACAACAATTGTATTCACTAATGTGTTATGCCTCAGAATGTGTCCCTTACCAAAAGAAATCTTTTCATTTCTTCAGATCTGGTTCTCCAGTCCATGGTACCCATCTTAATTTAAGTTAATTTATCTATTTTAATAGCATTATACTTCAATAACATTGGTGTGGTGGATAGAGAGTTAGTCTTGTTTATATAATGTAGTTTACAGCCCTTCCTGCAAAACGGGCAAAGGAGTCAAAACTCAGTCATGCTTCAATTGCTCATGGTGCAGGGAATCATGTACCTGCTCCACTACTACTCTGAGATAGCATCTCTGTCCTCTTGGCTGGCCTCTTTGGCCCCTCCTGAGCACTGTGGTCATGCAATGGCTTAGCTCTGGACTCAGTAGTGGTTGGTGACACCTCCTCAGGGCACAGAGGCAGCTCGACTGTCTGCACCAGCACGCTGCCTTGTGTCCTTGAGAGGTACCCTCTGATGCAAAGTGACTTCGCTGGGTTGACTTCCCTAAAGTTTTGCTAATAAAAGATAGTGATCAGTAACAGATACCGAAGTAAAGTATCATTGCTGAACCTCCTTGGTTCCCATAGCCAGTGCTGGGAGCAGTGAGCGAAGAACCAATTAGTACTCTGAGCCTTCAGCAGCCCATTCCACTTTCCACAGTCTGATTTACTGGCACAAAAGAAATGTGTTTATTAAATAATGAAAGAACAGCATTGCTTTGCCATTACTTTTGCCGTTACTGAGTAGTGGATTAATTGTGGCAGAGAATAAAATATACTCAAAGCAAAGGGTAGATAGTGCAGCATGTTTCTGTGTCAGCCCATAGATTTCCTGAATTAAAAAAACTTCACTGAAGGACAATAGAAATATAGTGATGTCACTGATTACAGTGGTACCTTCTTTCTGTGGAAATGTTTTATTCTCCAGAATCAATATTGTATGTAATTCTACTAAATCAGATACACAAGTAACACACTAACCTCCAACGTACAGATTATAATTAAGTTTCTTCTGAGCTTTCATGAATTCATAATCAAGACAGAAATAATTCTCTTAGCACAGAAAACAAAATGACAAACCACAGAGAGAAGCCTAAACAATTGCTCTGTTTCTTACTGCTGCGAGCTTAGTATTTGATAAATGAATTAGTAAAATATTCAAAATGGCTCTGTATATGATAACAGAGTGGAGCTGTCTAAAGTTACTTATGCTGGCATGTCTGGTAGTTCCTAACAGTTACAAAAATACAGCTCTTTGGGTCAGATTTACTAACATTTTGTATCAGTCCAGAAGCCAAAATTAGCACTAATAGCTTGAGTGGTGATGCTTATATTGGTACAAAATAAGTGAATGTAATAAGAAGTCCAATCAATTTGGATTTTTTGTTGCTTTGTTCTTGGGGTTTTGTTTGTTTGATTGTTTGTTTGTTTTTGTTGTTGTTGTCTTGTTGTTTTGTTTTGTTTTTTAAAGCATTGGGTATATCTCACAATTTGGATAGGTTTTGTTTTGTTTTGGTTTTTTTATTGTTATTTATGAAAGATTTTCTTTATACTGTGTTTCAAAAATATCCCTCAGATGTGATCAGGCAATTGGTTATGTTTGTGGAATGCGCTTATCCTCACAAAAGAACAAAAAGACTGCCAATGAGCCATTTAATTTCTGACTTGCATCCCAAATTTCATTGTCATTTTTGTTAAGGTAGATTTGATTCTGGAATTCAAATTTATGTCAAAATTATGTCTAAGTAAAAGGTAAGACTACAATTTGCATGGTCTGGGTGCTAGCAAATCCACTTTTTAAAGTGAACAGTCTTTTTTTACAGGTTTGATCAAAGCTCTTTCATTCTTCTATTTCTTGACCACTTCAGGTCTCTTCTTTTTCAGTTTGAACTAATATTTTCTGAACATCAGAGACTGAGACAGCACCAGAGGAGGTCTCTGTTTCACAGAATCACAGAGTCACAGAATATTCTGAGTTGGAAGGGACCCATAAGGATCATCGAGTTCACCTCTTAAGTGAATGGCCTGTATGGGGATCAAACCCATGGCCTTAGTGTTATTAGCACCATGCTCTAACCCACTAACTTTCTTGCAGTATTGTGAGAATAAAGTCTTTTTGCTGCAGGAAAAAGAAGTTGGTGATTTGTTGTAATCCTACAGTCATTTTGTACTTTCCTTTTTTGCCTTTTTAAACTTGGTAAATCTGTGATCAGTATAGCCAAGAGAGCAGTTAATCTCCATTTCCTTCACTAG
>VXAU01003501.1:0-142077 GCA_013399695.1 Formicarius rufipectus | reverse complement strand
ACTCAGTCGACAAGCAGCAGATCTAGGAGGGCATCTTTTGAGTCAATTTCAATGGTAGTAAATAAAGTTTGTAAAGCAAAGCAGTGATTTCCATAGTCTGTTGCCATTTAGAGATACTCAGAACGTTCACATATATATATATATATATAAAACAAATTGAAACCTGGACACTTTTGTTTGCATTGTGCTATAAAATTCAATAAACAGCTATTGAGATTGATTAATAACTAAAACAAAGATGAAACATTGAATCAGCCTCAAAATCCCTTGGTTACACAGAAACAAGAGATTCATCCTACCATATGCCATAAACTAATTGATAATGAGAAAAACAAAGGAAGATGGGCCGGATTTTGCTTTCAGTTCTATAGAGCAGGATGTGAAGACCTCTACCCTCTACACAGAGTGAATGAAAAGAGACAGGCTCCTTGAGAAGGCAGTTTATCCAGCTTTTCATAAACACCTGTCATTAGGCAAATAATCCTCAGGAGATGCCTATGTCCCTCTTTGATCTGAGAATTTAGACAGCTGGGTCAAATGAGACACACTTCTGGATGAAGACAGTAGGATGCTGAAATACCTTTTTCACTTCAAGCCCATGACTGAATTCCTACCCACTGAGACTTGGAGACTTCAGTAGCAACTGAACATCACCTAAGTCTTATGAAGTGATGCTGAGGATACTAGGGTTGTTCAGTCTGGAGAAAACAAGGCTCAGGGAAGACCTTATTACCCTCTACAGCTACCTGAAAGGAGGTTGTATTGAGGTGGCAATCAGACTCTTTTCCCAGGCAGCTAGGGATAGGACAAAGAGAAATGTCCTCAATTGTGCCAGGGAAAGTTTAGCTTGGATATCAGGAAAAATTTCTTCATTGAAACAGTGGTTAAGCACTGGAACAGGCTCCCCAGGGAACTGATGGGGTCATCATCCCTGGAAGTGTTGAAAAAAATGAATGGATATGACTTGCAATATGGTTTAAAAGGAGTGGTGGTATTTGGTCAAAGGTTGGATTTGATCATCTTGGAGGTCTTTTCCAACCTTAATAATTCTGTGATCACTGTTCTTGCATCTTCTTGAAGGCAGAGGTTTATTACTGTATGTAAAAATTACTCAAAATATAAATCTTTCGCTTTCAGTCATTCTGGGGTGTTTTTATACTAACTCATTTATGAAAATTCACTGTTTGAGAAGGTACTGCAAGAGTACTGCTGTTCCTCACCAAGAAGTCTTGTGTAGCCTGACAAGTGCAGCTCTTGTCTTGAGTATTCCAAGATCAATAAATGTTCAAGACGATGCCTGAGAAAGATGTAGAGAGATAAGATGAATATACCCATTCTCTTTTCATCTCTGAAACTATTGCACAAATTTACAAATTCTGGATTCTTCATGATTTTCTAGTCTACTAATTCCCTCTGAACTTGAGGGTGGGTCCAAACCAGAGTTCAAAACTGTCTCATGTTTGGTCAAGATTATACAGATGCATAAGCATAAAGGCAGTCCCAGGGCTTTGTTCTTTTACATGGTTTGCTCCTGATTAACTTCTGAAGGTGTCACAGCTGCATGTTTTAAAAGGTAAGTGCTAAAAGCATACATGAAGGGAGGGCTGAGGAGGGCATAAACATCCTTTCCAAATATTTACTGTGTACTCTGAATCAGTTGATCACAGAAAAAAAATTGAACCACTATACAGAACATGACCAAATAGCCTCACTTTTCACTAGAATCCTAGAGGAAGTATGTATGGGGAATTAACTGTGGGCAGATAGATTCTTGAAATTAAATATACACTTCAAACACAACCGCCCCGCCCTCCCACCATCATCATCATGTTGTCATGCTCAGCATATTTATTAAAGGTTATGAGAATCCTTAAAAATGTTCAGAATAAAGGGGTTCACATCCACAAAACTTACTCAGATTAAGAACTGAAAGAAAAAAAGGCATAACATTGGCAACTGATTGAATCAATTTTACAGAGGTGGTTTCTTCATTTTACCCTTTTTTTGTGGTATTGGCCACAGGCCAATCGCCAGGGCAGATTTACTGAATGTGAATAAAATAGGACTTGAAAAAAATATGAAGTCCATAGTAAATCAAACTCTAAAAGTTTTAGCAAGTCAGATTCACATCATAGATTTATTTTGGTATAGCTCCCATGAAATCCATCATTCTACTGAGCCTGGAAATATCATATTGTCTAGAAAAGTCACTGGAAAATTGACAGATTCTCAGTTGTATGTTAGAATATTTAATCTTTTTTTCTGTGAACCCACAGTTCTTTATATCAGTGATTGATCAGCAACATGTATCTTAAGGTAATTCTTCAGTTCTTCAGTTCCTTGGACACAAAAGAGACAGTTGAAAATTTCTTTGTGTTGTGTCATAAAAATCAAACATTATAGGGGAAACTTGGAAGAGATGACAGCAGTTGCTGATGTCAGGTGACAGCTTTGCACTAACTGACACAGGAAAAAAATCTCTCAAAATGAGTCTGATAGTGTTAAATAGAGTTAAATATTTATCATGAAAAGCCAGAAATTTGTTTGTTAAAGTATTGAAGCAAAGAAGATTTGAAAATAAATATCTGACTCTGACAGTTAAGTCCTTCTCCTCTCTCATTAATAAAATCTATGTAGATACATAGATTCTCTGGTATAGAAAATGAATTAACAGTTTGTTCAGAGAGCAAGGAAGAAATCAAAGGTCCAGTAAGAGAGTTTATAGGTTGGAGGTGACCATGCACTGGAAGAAATCACCCAAAAAGGTTGTGGAGTCTGTTCTTGAATATCTATTCAAGAACATTCTGGACACAAACCTATGCCATGTGCTCTAGGATCACCTAGCTTGAACAGACAGGCTGGACCAATTGACCCACTGTGGTCTATTCCAACCTTACCCATTCTGTAGTTCTGTCCTCTTCAGAATTTGGTGAGAAGTAAATGCTAGTCTTCCAGGAACTTCTTGATTTGGAGCAGGTAACTTCCTACCGTGCAACATTAGTGGTCTGAAACACTCATTATATCCTCCATCAATTTTAAAAGGTAGTTTAATTAGAAATGGGCTAAAAGATTTCTAGGGACTTTCCTTCCCTACTGAAGTGCCAAACCTTCAGGACAAAAAAAAAAAAACAAAAAAAAAGACTGTTAAGGTGTGTAGAAAGCCATGTTTAATAAGGATTACTGTATTCATGACACTGAAAGACCACATCTGGATTTGACAAAAGACATTGTACATTTAGGATGCTGCCACTCACCAGCAAAGCTTCTCTGGTTCTGCACTTCTTGAAAGGCAATGACTTCATCTTCTGCAAGCAAGAGGGGAGAGCTGAAGCATGAAGTTATTGTACAATGACAACTTGAAATCTGATCACCAAATCCTCCATCAATTCTACCCTATCATCCCACTGCTGTGGTGATAAGAGGTCTCTCTTCTAAAGACATATGTGAGATTTTGCCCAAGTGACTCTCATTGAACTGAAAGACGTGTGTGTTCTGCTTTGGTAACTTAGTGCCTAAAGATCTAACTGCTAATGGACAACCAACCTGGACTTTTTAGGCGTTATGGAGGTCAGTTAAACGTATGGGATACAAATAGATGTACCATGTTACATGGACCGTGGCTGGAATTGGAATTTTCCTGTAATTGCATACTTGGAGCTTTAATAAGAAGTAATATCCTACAAATTTTTCTTTTTTTAAGACCTGAGTTGTGTAGCTGAATATTTATATTCCATAGTTAATCTTCTCAGACCAAAAACTAACGGTAAATAACACACTCTAGTTCAGAGATCTTTAGTGGTACTATTCACTATTGTGCCCATTTTGTCTTTCTCTATGGTAGCTGCAATGAAGAAAGAGAATGGTAACATAATCCTGCTTCCTGCCATTGGCTGAACTAGAAGCCAGAACAGATGTGCACCAAAACAAAACAAAACAAAACAAAAAACTAACCAACCAACCAACCAAAAAAAACCCAAACAAACAAAACAAACAAACAAACAAAAAATTAGATGCTACCACAAAGGAGGCTGACAAGTGCATGGGTAAGATTTTGTTGAGATTAGAATGACTTTTATTCTGCTTATTCAAAATACAAATTTCTGAAGTACATTTAATTTCTGTCTCTGCTCCTGGAAATCTCCCATCATATCTTCAGTAAATAGTTCAACCAAGTGCTACAAAATTCCTTGCACTTTCTTCTTCTGCAGGCTGTTGTTACCTCTCTGCTTTGCCTACAGGTAATTCTTTCACTTCTTTCTGTTCAAACCAAAGCTTTGCTGAAACTACGGGGAAAACAGTGAGGCATGGTTTTGGAATATCTATTTCTGTTTTCAATGAAAGAGCTCAGAATTAAAGTTACTAATTGTATCTTTAGAGAAGAGTGTAACCAATTATGCATATTTCACTGTGGTGAGGCAATATGCTATTGTGTGGGAAGCCTCAGGGGCCAAGACTGCGGGGGTTTTATCTTTTCAGTAACTCAGAAGAATAAAGGATTGAAACTGTGTGCTTTATCTAATTGTAACTCAGATAGTGAATTCAATTTAATGTCATCTGGAAAAGGCCAACTATTTGCCTAACTAGAGATGTGGAGCCTGAGGGAGCAATGGAAGTGAGATGAAAATGTATAGTCAATCAAAATGCATATTAGCAAAGTTTGAATCTATTTTTATAAAAGTATTGTAAATTTTAAATGCTTGGATTATAGCTGCTTTTCTTTTCTTGATCTACTCAATATATATTCTGGTGCCAGAACTGTCAGCTGTTCCATTTCATTAAAGACAGAACTTTGTGCCCCAATTTTCCTGTACAGTCTTATACCTTTCTTTTGGTGGACAAGGAGCTGACAGTTCTTTTCTTCATGTATGCATATGTGGACATGAGTACAAATGAATGGGTTTGCTCAAAACCATCCATATGTGCTTCTGCCTACCTAAAGAATGTCTGCTCAACTACAGAAGCATTCCTTTATCTCCCATTCTTGTTTCCTCAACCCTCCAATGGTTTTCAGTTTTAATGCACAATCTTTTAAGGAGTCCAAGATGTGCATGACATTTCCCCACAAATCATCAATTCTATTTTTCCTAACTGTTTTTATTTCATCTAGATCCACTTCCCCATATCTCTCCCAAGTTCTATGTATTAATAGATACTACTGAAGCTTAATAGCTTCACCAAGCATTTCTTCTCTGAAAGAAACATATCCCTGGAAAATAATTATGAATTCCCTATAAACTGAGGTATCACACCAGCCAGAAGATGTGCACAGTCAAGATTCTCTCTGGATGCACACACTTGGAGGTGTAGTTTGGCAAGGAGAGTCGAAATACTAAGATGCCTCAAGAGACAAAGTGTTCTGGGACTGGTGGTATGGCCAGCCAATTTCTTCAAGCCTGTAGGTGTCAAACTAGCCTTGCACCGGAGACACTTCAGACAAATGAACACTGAGTTATTGGCAGTGGTTGTTAGTCTGAAGCTTTGTAGGCTATACATTGCTTATGTTCCTTACAGGCCAAACTCACATACCGCTCAAACCATGTTAAATTGTCTACAAGGCTTGGCACAACTATGAACCTCCTGTTTTACAAAATAGCTAGCTGTTGGGAGCACTAAATCCCTTCTCTGAAGAAACCTGAGCTAACATTTCCAGCTTCTGCTTGTTGGAGCTATCTGACTTTTAAGGTGACACATAAATATGTGAAGTTCTAGGAAATTAATTAAATGATGAGCTGCCTGAGTATCTACCTTCTGAACTTAGGCTAGGCTTTTCTTAGTCCTACTCAGGATAAAACTGTCTTAACTTTACTTTTGACAATTATTTACCTGTATGGTGCAGATAACATTTTCAGTTACATGAAAACAAATGGCTGCACAAAAAAATTGATTTATTCAAAATAAAATAAAGCCAAGCCTCTTTTTAAACATAATGGGGAATAGACAGATATTTTTCTGGATTTTCAGAAAAATCAGGTTTGATTGGAAATCTGTAGTTTTCAGAAATCATTAGCCATGAAAGCATAATCTTGCTTTGGGAGTAATAACATTGCTGTTTATGACTTCTTGGACCACTATGTTCCTTCACAAGCCCTCACTCAACATCACCTTTAACTTCAGTATCAAAGCTTAGATAGTCATCCTATGCTTCTGTAGCTAGCAGTTCAAATGGCAGTTCATCTAATCTTAAAATAGGTATAAATACTAAGCCAGAAGAAGCTCTCCCCTATGTCCACAGTTCAGCACACATCCAGCTCAGCATTTTTGCCACTTTGTGGTGAATCATATTGTGTCAAATCTTTCAGCATGTTTGCTGTAGCTCATTAGAGTTAGAAGAGCTAGCTGTCTGCTCAGCACCGCTGGTATGTCTCGTGGACTGCTGTCTTGTGAGACTTACACAATGCTGAAAATCCCTGCTTTACAAAGCACCTCATCAAAGGTGGAAGAGCAACCCTGGACATATGAGCCATACTTTACAGACATTATGGACATAGAAAAATGCAGCCTCTTGGTCCAGAGAATGACACAGGAAGGTTACTATGAGCGTTCTTTGGGGCCTCTTTCCCTGATTAAAAATTCTTCGAAACTAGATACGTGAACATCATATTTCCTCATCTCTTCTGAGGTGCTCATGCTCAAGAAAGTATTTTTCTTCTGCTTATTTAAATAGCATCATAATTGCCATGACAATAACTCTCTTTAAAATAACCATGTTTATGTTCTTACCTTTCTTTGCACCTTCCAAGTCACATCTATTTGTGTTCTATTTATGACCAAATTTATATTTCAGTGTTGCCAACTTTTATAGGCTCATGTCATCCTAAACTAGCAATGTAATTATAACTGTCTACCTCCTGGTATTTATTATTAATATGAATATAATGAAGTGGGTGATCAAGCAGTCACTGGTTACTCCTGTAATCACCAGACCAGCCCCCTGAGGAAACTGGGTTCAATAACATGTCACTGGAATGATAAAATCTTAATGAGTCATCAACAAGATGCAGAATTGTGACGCTCAGCAGAGTTCAAGTCCTGTTTATCATAAAAATGAAAGGAGATGAGGCTCATAGAAAGGAGAAATAGCACAAAATGGAGGGCTAGAAACTCAGTGTGATTTGCTTTACCTCTATTGAAATTCTGACAAATAAAACCTGCCACAGGTTTACCCTTCATCATTAGCACAGTAGTTGCAAAACCTTGGTTTTGATATAGAGTTCTATTTCCACACACTCAGCTGCTGCCTGACATCTGCATTAATTCAGAGCATGTCAGAGATGGGACCATCTGCCCCCTAAGCTCACCTTTTCACCTTTTTTTCACGAAGAGTATCTGTGATAGGAAGTGATTTACAGAAAAAGAGTTTCCAAAGCCTCTGGCATCTTGGATCTGCTTATACAGGCTTGTCCTGATTAATTCAAAATTCTCCATGTTCTAATAATCCTCTCATTTCAAAGCTTCTTTGTAGTTCCTTCACTGTCTTTTGTTGGCATGCAAACGAGCAACCTCAGGTATGGATGTTTAGCTTTTTTTGTTCTCCCTTTTTTCAAATTCTTACAGGTTTGAGGAGTTGTGATAGCCTCTGGATTTTTTTTTGGTTTGGTTTTTTTTTTTTTCCTTCCCCAAATGTCTTCTTCATGTTATCAATAATTCATATTCTTGAGAAGGCAGGTAAAAACCAAATTACTCAAAACCCTGTAAGACATAAAGAAGTGACAATGCTTCTGCAAGAAAGACTGTAGTTCAGATTTGGGAAAAGCTGCTGCAACTCTATTGAACTACTTCCAGATTATTCAAAGCATCAAGGCAATATGTCAACTACTCAATAATGCGTCTACTCCAACCTTCAATTAACCTTTTTATTCTTAAGCATTTAGCTTGGTAAGTCACGCAGAGGAGTTTACTGAGAACCTAATAAACAATGTGTCACAAGAATCAGGATCTGAATGATTAGGTGTTTAGTTATATGGTTTATTATTATAATTATTTAACTGGATTTTGATGAATTATTGAAGCTGTAGCATTAGTTTTTTGTTTTGTTTTATTTTGTTTTCCATTGTTTTTTCTTTCGATTTTCCAAGTATGGTTGAAATATCTTTTCTAGGTTCAGAGGTGATTTTCTAAGAGCTCCATATAGCATGATCTAAGGCACACACGTTTTGTTCAGTAATCTGGTATTTCAGGACTTCATGCCCTTAAGGCACAACTGTTATTCCCAGGATATGAAAGGAAATTATATAAAACAAAACAAAACAAACAAACAAAAGATAAAAAACAAAAACAAACGCAAACAAACAAACACAAACAAAAATCTAAAACACCGAGCAACTCAAGTACATAAATCTAGATGTCTAGTACTTTCTCAGACATCTTCAGCTGTCCAAAGCATCAATGTAAGAGCAATAAAGTGACACAGCAACTGCAGGCCAGACAGATCTTTCCACAGGTAGGGTAGGTAAGGTATCCCAGAATCTCTTCATTGTCTCTGTATACCCATGTTTAGACATGTTATTTACTCCCACATAATCAAATGACCACATTTCTATCAGATGATGCTCAGTGTGTGTATGTATGCGTGGTCTGCCCTTTCAACAGGGGAAAGTATTTCAGCATAACTAATGGGAGAAGCTAATCTGCAGGAAAACTTCTCAGAAATGTGCAGAACTAAGGTAACCAGCTCCCCCTTTGTATGTAGTGACAGAGAGAAATTAATAACAGTAGAATTTCAGATTTAACCAAAGTTCTTCATCCTAAATCTGATATTTTTTCCATCCTACCAAACAAAACAAATAGCATTTGATAACCATGGTGAGCACTAATGTATGGCAGAGAATAAACTTTTCATCATTTAGTTCAGTTCATTTAGAGCTTTCTTTATATTTTAAGTGGCACCATCATGGCTTTAGTTTTTGTATTGCAAATCTGGTATCTGACAGCAGAAACAAACCTACTCTTGATTCATGGTGGCATACAGTGGGGTTTATGGTTCCAAAGTGCCTGGGTGAACTGGCAGATTCTTGTCTTTGTTTCCCATCTCCCAGTTATTCCCCATAGATCAGGATACACATGGTCTTGGAAACTAATGCATACATAATAAACTTTTGCATGTATATTTTTTCTGAAGGGTTCAGGAAACTATCTGCCCTAGGATTTATGAATAAAGATGAGTGACTGTGCAATTTCCTTTCATAAAATGTATGTCTACTGGAAAACTAGGAAAAGTAAGTAGTTACTGTTCCCTATGAATATTGTTGATCAGTGTCATGAATTATGCATGTATCCCTCCTGAGTCCAGTGTCCTCTGGCATTTCTTAAGCAGTAGCTCAATATTTTCTACCACTCTGATAAATCATTCAATAGAGAAAGGGTAAGTCCTGGTTCTTGAGCCACTGTTCAGAGGCACTGACTGATGTGGTTTGTCAAACAGCTTAGTTTTACATTCCACAACTGATAGTCTGACATCCAAGTCTTCATAGTCCACCAAGGTCACAGGAACACAAGAGTTGTGAAGTGTGCCTTCAGTTCCTTGGATGTCAGGAAATGACTTGAAATTCAGCAGGAAAATTTCTTCTCCTCTTGTAGAGGTACAGATTTTTCTGATGATTTTTTTATCTTTTTCTTGACAGAGATAGGAGATAACAATGGTGTCCCAAGGAGCTGACATTTCCTTCCTTAAGGAGAATTAGAGGTCAGATATTTCTATAATGTTCACAATATCTAAGATAAAAAACTGTTCAGTGAAAATAACCTGGGGCTTTCTTTTCAGAACTGAATCTATTCTAGACATCTCTTCTATGTATGTTGTGAAAAAGATTGTGTAGAACTGTTGGAGGAGTTCTGCTATTCACAGACTATGAGTTAACTAAATAACGCTTTACAGAAAAATAGTGTGTTTTTATTTCAAAACCACTGGTTGCAACTCAATCCTAAGCAATAGCAGTTTATTCCCACTGCTGTACACAACTTTCATTTAGTTCCCAAAGCTAAGGGAAATAATGCTAACTATGTCTTTTCCCTTAAATTAAGTTTTCATTGTGCTGAGCAAGATCTTGGAGCCAACATGGCTTCACTAAGGGCCAACTGTGTATGACAAATTTGGTGACCTTCTACAACAGGGATGCAGCACGGAGGATAGGGAAAGAGCAACTGATATCATCTACCTTGACTGGTGCAAGACATTCAACACTCTTTAGCACAACATCCTCACTTCTAAACTGGAGAGACATGAGTGTGACAGAAGAACCACTTGGTGGATGAGGGATTTGCCAGATGGTTGCACTCAAAGACCAGCAGTTAGACTTGATGTCCAAGTGCAGAGCAGTGACATGTGGCATTTCTCAGGGGTTGGGGTTGGGACTGGTTGGTACTGTTTAACATTTTTGTCAGTGACACAGACCATGGGATTGAGTGCACCTTTGGGAAATTTGCATATGACACCCAGCTGTGTGGTGCACTCAATAGGCTGGAAGGAAGGGATGATGTCCAGAGAGATGGGCCCATGTGAGCTTCATGAAGCGTGACAAGGACAAAGTCCTGCACCTTGATTGGAGCAATCACAAGTACAAATACATGCTGGGCAATGAGTGAATTGAAAGCAACTCTGTGGAAAAGGACTTGAGGGTACTGCTAGATTAAATATGAATAAGATGTGGTACTGTGTGCTTGCGGTCACTAGTTATCCATGTCCTGGGCTACATAAAAAACACTGTGGCCAACAGGTCAAGGAAGATGAGTCTGCTCCTCTATTCTGCTCTCATGAGGCCCTATCTGGAGTGCTGAATCCAGCCCTGTCATCCCTAGCACAAGAAGGACAAGGACCTGATGAAATGAGTCGAGAAAGGACACAAAAATGAACAGAGGACTAGAACATCTCTCCTACGAAGATACACAGAAAGAGTTGGGGTCATTTTAAACTGAAAGAAGGTATTTTTGGATTAGATTTTAGGATGAAATATTTTACTGTGAGAGTGGAGAGACACTAGAAGAGGTTGGCCAGAGAAACTGTTGATGCCCCATCCCTAGAAGTGTTCAAGGCCAGATTGGGTGGGTTCCAAGCAATCTGGTCTAGTGGGAGGTGTTCTTGCCCATGGCAGGGAAATTGAAACTGGATGATCTTTAAAGTCCCTTCCAATGCAAACCATCCTATAATTGTACAATTCTATGATATTGAAAACCTTTATGTTCTGTGTTTCATTTGAACTAAGTTTAGTACAGAGAGATGACTTATGGGATATTCAAAACATGAAATTCAAATGCAGAATCATGAGCATTCGTGGCAGAGAGGAAAGGAAGTTTCACCTTTTTCCCATTAGGGTCCAATTCCTGTGCCCTGCACATCTATCTGACCAAATGTCACAAAGAAGATTTGACAGATGGGGTTAAAATGTTCATGAAAATTCTCTTAAAAATACATCTGACTAATGTAAAAGCTCTATTTCAAAGTCTCAAAGAACATAAAACACATTCTTTATTTTGAAATATCCATGCAAATGTAGAAAAAACAAACAAATGAAAACCTAAAAATAAATGTCAGAACTAACATTTTTCTCCTAGAAGTATACCAATAAATACAAACAGATCAAAGGATACTGTGAGAGAATAAAATTAGCAAACAAAAAATTATATTTGCTGTCTGCAAATGATGTGTAATGTGTGTCAATTCTCCCTTGCCTAAAAGAATGGAAATAAGAAATGAGGGAAAAGACACTTCATCTTCTTAGTGTTAGAAGCATAATGGATGAGAAGTTCAAATCTAACTACATTTCCAACACCTTGCAATCAAGGCACGAGAATTACTTGTGAGAGCAAGAGATTCCACAGTGCCTGTATAAAAGCCAAGCAGTCTTGCAAGTATCATGTATTCCGCACACCTGACAAACCATCCTATGCCACTGTAGCTGATATTTTTGTTATGCTTTTTGTCTTGGTGTTTATTTCTTTTTATATCTAGCTGGAGAAAGAGTTTGACATGCTCACACCTTCTTAATATGTTACATGGTTTCTTGTTAGTACACAGTAGGGAAGTGATCATAAAGAATCCCAATTCAATTCTTGGCTCTTTCAGGGACATATGCTGTGTGCTGCCTGAGGAGCTGAGTAGTCCAAACTGATGTAGTTCCCCTTAAAAAGAAAGACAGAAAGAGACCTAAACTGGGGTCTGACATGTTGGGTCTGAATCCTTGATCTGACTGTGCAAACTCTCTGTTATATCATCTTAAGTTTGCTACTTTCCTTCTAAATGGCTATGTTAGGTTTATGGTCTTACTTAATAATAACTGCAGAAAAATAGATGGGGATTTTAGCAACAGTTAGGAGTGATATTTGTTTTCTTCTTTCCTATTTTTGGAGGATATAGGAGTATTTGTTGCAAGTCTTTTCCTACTGGATTTTTGGTTTTCTTTAGTTGTTTCTTTTACTGATGTGAAATCTGTCCTCAGAACTGGATGCTATCCTTCACATGGTAACAGAGCTATCATGAAATTAAAGTTCCATATGTGTGCATTGTTTGAGAATGCATTTTACTTTGCATCTTAATGGTGCTGAAAACTCACTGAGTGGTCATTACCATAATCTGAGTATAAAAGGAACAACGAGGCCAAAAGACATTTATTTTCTTTCCAAGCAGGTACAAAGAGAAACAGTCTGGTGGAAATTCTGTCAAAAGAGCAATTCAATTATTATCTTCTTTTTCTTCCCTTGTCCATTCCTCAAGTCACTTTAACACTTTTTAATTGTGCTCAAACTTTTCAATTGAGCTCAAACTTTTCAATTGTGCTCAAACTTTTCAAACAGGAGATTTGGGCTTTGCCATCGCACAAGGTTTCAAAGACACACAGCTGTGGTTAAAACTGAGCTCTGCAGCACTACCAAACAGAACATAGACCTGTGGCACTGCACCAATGCATGGATCAATGCTGCCCACACTAAAGGATGGCAGGGCTGGAGGTGAGTCTAGCTGCTGCTCACAGGTCAGCAATGTGCCTTCACAGCATTTAAAAGGTGCCTTATCCACAAAACAAGAAAATAGTCATAACATTTTTGAGTCAGTTTTGTTAGAGGTCAATATAGAAGGTAGTTAATATGTGGATGGAATGTCACTAAGACAAAGTGTCTCCAGAAGAAGATGCCAGAGTGACAAACGTATTCAGTTGCTTTAGTGGCTATGTGAACTCTTACGTTCATAACATGGGAGCTGCTTAGCAGAAACACTTGAAAGTTTACTAGTTTATCTCAGCCTATCTAGTAAGCAGATTTTTAAAAGATCCCATAGGAGTGATGGATTAATTGCATTTTTTTTCCATCTAAGACCAGATGTTTGGTTAAGATAATCTTCTACTGCTAATGAAGAGGCAGAGGAACAAATCAATACTGCTATCCCATCTAGGATGCTCACACTACTCAAGAACCATGCTAATTTACTTGGTTCTGATTTAACTTATTTAATCCATTGTATCATAATTTCATAACTGAAAAAAGGAGCCTTGGCTTCTCATGGAAGGATATTACCTAGTGGTTTTTTGTTCATCCCTAGATTTTTACTGAAGTTGGAGGGAAGAACATCAGCTCCTTATTACAATCAGCTATTCAAAATCTCTTATGCTAGCTCTTCAGAGCAAGAGTAGCTGAAAGCTCATGACTTGACTAATAGACCATCAGACCAACAATGAGAGTAGATTTTACTGTTGAAAAAACTTTTCATTCTTGAAAATAGATTTATTTTCTCAGTCAAAACACTTATTTGAGTAATAAAGAAAAATAAATGCCATTTACCATCAGAGAAAAGTAACTCTATACAGTATTTTTACTGACACTCATCTTCAGGTGAAATTTATGCTTAGTAAAGAAAATTTGAAGCAGGCTATTAACACAAAACTATTTGTAAAAGTACAAGCAAAATGGAGTGTTTAATGGTACAATTCCAAATGTCAGAGGAAATGGCAAAGGAATCACATTCTCTATTTACTCTTTCTATGTTATCAACTCACAGCAACACTGAAGATGGCACCTTGCAACTCAGATGCGGGGCCAAGGCTCCCATTGTTACCTTCGGGCCTTTTTTGTCAATATGTGTTCCTACACTGAACATTGGCCATGCCATTTACTGTTTATGACACTTTCCATATGAAGCACATCAAAACATTCTGCAGAATGAAAGAGAACAGAAACACTGGTGACAGATTAAACAGTCAGAAGAGTGTGGCATAGTGTGAGAGAGCACTGGAAGAGTGAGATGAAAGCATAAAGTTAGCTACTTGGAAACATACAGCAGGGGAACTATGAGAATACTGAATTGATCAGTTATATTGCTGGGATTAAGAAATCAACCTGCAAGGGTGATGAAGGGACATCCTCTGATTTGGAATCGCATCAGAAGGACAGAGAAGACACCACTGGAGGAGCAGTTCTGAGTTCACGGAAAGAGTCAGAGATAACAGCTATGTCCTGATTAACTGGGCTCTTTGGAGTTTGTCTGAAATAGGAGAAGAGGGATACATCTTAAACCATTTAGAGGGATAGTAGATACATAGAAGAGGAGAACACAGTGTTTATAAAATGTCATCTTCTGGTCATTGTCCGACAGTCTCTCCAGTAAAATTGGGTGTTTGATATTCATATATGGTTAAATGGCACCACATGCTTTGCATGTTCCAGAGTCCTGAAAGACCAGGTGAATTGCTGCTGCTGCTGGGAGGTGGGCTCCTGTGTAGTTACTCCTGAGGAAGAGGAGATATGAAAAGAGAAGACAGAATCTTTCATCTAAGATTGGTTGCTGTCACTTTTTGTCATAACATATTGGTGCAACAAAATGAACAGCAAGGTTTCATATCCTCAGAGTTCTGTAGCTCTCCCTGTCCTCTCTCTGTCCATTTTCTCTGCTTCTTACCTTCTGTGGAAAACCAATTCCAAGAAGAATTGAAGCAGTCCTGATTGCTCTAAATCATCCCTTCCTTAACTCTTATATTTTGATGCAATGATAGCACATATGTCTTTTCCCCCTCCTGCTTTGCAGGAAACCCTGAGCACCAGTGTTAATTAAATACTCCACAGGAAACACGCAGAGAAGAGGCAGACTGGAGCGGCAGGCAGTCTGGCACTGCTTTGAAGGCACCAACTTGCTGGATCAGCAATGGGAGCAGCCTCCTCCTTGTCTAAGTGAGGGTGACATGCAAGAAGGTAGCAGGAATTGGCTAATGCACCGTGTGCTGTGTGGGACATGGGGTGAAACACAGTTTTGAAACTTGTATAACCTAAGAATAAATATTTCCTTTCCCTTCCTTTCTCTTCCCTTTTTTGGGTCATGATCATAGGAAGGTAATACTAAATCCATTAGCAGAACACAGTTTAAAAAATTCTGGGTTTCATTTGACTAAGGTAATGTTTTAAAATTCCTTAGTCCTGTAACTCATGATTCTTTCATGAAATGAGATAAAATTTTGAAAAAAATAAAAATATTTTTAACTTCGCTCCATTTTACACATTACTGAAGATAAATAAATGGATTTATGTATCTGAAATCCTTAAATCATGACTGAATAGAAAATGTCTTGTGCCTTATTTTAAAATGAAACAATATTTCTCAACTGATTTTGTAGAAGACTCAATTGGAAAAACCATAATTTTTTAAAAATTTTTTACTTTAATCCTGTGTTTTTCTCTCTCCCTTTCTCACTTACCCACTACTGTATTACTGCTGTTATCAACAGTTTGATACAGTAGAGACTATTTCTGCATGAGGAGTTATTCAAAGCTTGAAGAAAATGATTCAAATTGTGTTTTTATTAAAAATTGTTGAAGGTCTTCTTAACATGTCCAAAAAGCTGACAAATTTAGTCCAAATTACTCTTTCCCCTAAGCACATGCAGTTTCACTAACTTATAAAAAATAAAAACAACCCACCAAACTAAAAAGGAAAACACAATCTGCCCATAAAGCCCCTGCTACAGACCTAAGCACAAATTTTAATGAAGGAATCAGTGAATTAGGTCTCACATTTCTGTTCCTTGGAGGTCTGACTGGCACTTCGAGAGCAAAATCAGGAAAAGACGCAGGAGGAAATTATTTTCTTCTTATAAATCTCTTTTAGTTTGACAAGTTATGTATTTGGGGATTTTGATATTTGACTGAAATATTACTAGCAGTGTCAATAATGCATGCAATATTCTTCAAAATATGTCTCAGGTGAGCATTCTCATTTTGTTGTTCTGGTACAAAAATAGTATCCTTGGGGATCAAAGAGGGAACCCTTAAGGCAGGGATTTTTATCTGCATGTGGCAGTTACATGTGTTATGTCCCAGTGTATGCATTTCAAGCTTAAAGTGATTTTAAAAAATGGACAACAGGTTTGCTTGATAAGGAAACACCCTCTTGAAGAGCAATCCATGGCACAGGACCACACCATTATCACCCACCTGTCATATGTGGCAGTTTCTCCTTGGAGTAGTCCCACAGTGGAAAAGTTATCAACTGAGCCAACACTGGCAACATCCAGTGGCTGCCCAAGACCAACCCAAACTGTATTTTAAAAAGGTTAATGAGGATTTTTGTAATGCCTGTCTATAATGGGCTACCTAAGCAGTACTGTTAGGCCACTCGGCCAAACACAGAGGAGGGTGTCTGTCTAAGAGTTAATGCATAAACTTTGCAGGACCAGGAAGATGAGGACACCAGACCTCTTTTCTTCTACTGAGGACAGAAAATGTCAAAAACTCTTTCTCTTGCTTGTTATTTGAATGAATATATGTTTGGGGATAAGCTTTGAAATCACTTTCATTTTCTCTTTTCACACTAGATTTAGCATCTGAAGGACATTTTCTCAGCATGGCACAATATTGGCAGAGCCTTTTCTTGTAGAAGCTGTGTAATTCAGCCAAACCCTTTTCGTCAGTACCTTCATACCATGGCTGGAAACAGCATGAGCCAGCAAAAGCAGGTGTCTGTCATTGTGCACCCAGGGTTTTGCCAGGATAACTAAAAGGGGTTTAGGCTGCAGGGCTTCTCCTACACCTCTCACTGATGGGGCTTCGTAGCTGTTTTGCTAGACTCTTGTGTGGTGACCATGCAGGTGCTGACGGATGGGATGATAGGTCTTGGCATGGAAAGACTACAGTGACCTTCATATCACCCCCAAGGCTACCCACAGGATCCCTATTCCAGCTCATGTCTCAGCTGTTCCTGCTGCAGCAACTGAGTTGCTATAGGCTTTGCAGCACAGCATGCAGAGATAACCCCCAATCAGTTCTTTGAATTATGATGATTTAACAGTTATGGCATGAAATGTTTGTAATTTTGTAAGGATAGAGGGAGAGTCAGGCCCTGAAAGAGGGACAAGACCACCAGTTTTCATAGTAAGCATCAGGGATGTAGATACTTAATTCATATGGGCACATTTGAAGTTTTTAACCTGCATACCCACACCGTCTCCCAGTAGAGTGAATGGATTTCAACAGGGCTAGGAAACAGCCCTTGTCAGAGAAGCATCCAACTGATTTTTGTGCATTTACCTACTTAAATACAAAAGATCTCTGATAAAGGTCTGAAATAAGTGCACCAGCAAGACCCCAGCAGCCTTTGTAGTAATGCATCTGTGAAACCCTGAGACGGCACAAGAGCAGGTTGACCTCTCACTCCTTTTGAGCTGGTCCTTGGATGTGCAGCACCTGCCCTGCCTCTATTCAGTCTGCTCCGTGCTGACATTTTTTCTCCCAAGATGTGTCAGTTCTATGAACAGAGAAATTCAGCAAAATGAGGGCAAGTGTCACCTGTACTCAGCATTATCAATGCAGTGAGGAAAAAAAAAGAAATAAAAAAAAGGACCACAGAAATCGATATTTCAACACAGAGCAACACAACTAGATGGGTGATCTGTGACAGCCACGTGGTTATCATACTGATTAGTCAAATAGCATGCACACAGCACTAATACACTCTTAGCTGAAAACATCAGAAGGGATCCAAAGCTTCATTCTAGAATAAAGCCTTGCATATTATGATAGACAGAACAAGGACAAGCTGCTACAGAATCACCTACATCTTAATCAAGCTCTGAATTAAGCAGGAGGTTTGATCTTTTCACTGCAGTCATCTACTTGTAGTTTTAGCAGGGAAGGGAAAGCCACGGAGAGATTTTCAATAGCCTCTCTCTTGTTCCTCAATAGCAAAAGTACTTCCAGCAAAGTCGAGGCTTTTATTCCAGTTGTGTTTGCTGTACACATTTCACAAACAAGTGGACCTGGGTCAGCTGAGATGCTCTTTTGAAGTAGCTTGTTTGTGCAAATAACTTGTGAAATCAGGATTCTCTGAACTCAGCCACATTTTCACACTTATATACTCTTAATTTTTTTTTTCCTTTTTTTTTTTTTTTTTTTAATAGCGTTTATTTCTGCCTTCCTCTGGAGGTTTTTTGAAAGGCAAAAGTATTTTACTCCTCAAAAGAAATATGTTGGAAAATCCCATAGTGTTTTGCGTCTCTTGTCAAGCACAGTAATTACCCAAGATATAGCAAATATTTAAATAAAAGAAACATTTTTTTTCTCACTGCCATCTTTGTTGATTATAATAAAAGACTGATACAATATTTAAAAGCTCAAAATGAGAAATATGTATGGAGAAACTGAAAAATGAATTAACACACAATTGTCTTCCCACTGGATATCTCCTTTATTTAAGGGAAATCTTTCAGACTGGCAGAAACATTTTTAGGAATATCTATGGTTTACATTTTTTAATTATTTTTATCTTGTTATCTTAAAAAAGGGAGAAAAATCAAAAATCTAAAATAGGCTGTTGAAATTGAGGGAATAGTCCTGGTTGTCTCCATTAAAATTAAATCCCAAGGAACAGAAATATTTTTAATGTCTTGCTATTCCTAAATTTGGAGACTGTATTTTTTTTAATATATGTATAAATGTCTCCCGGACAACAGCAGAAATTTATCCAGCATTTTGGAAAGTAAAAATACAAAGTGATCATATGAGGATAGTTTTGCATATTTTTTTTATTGTTTGATAAGTTATTTTCTAGTTCCCCTCAAAGAATGCCCCTTTGCTGGAGAGCTATATAATGAAGGCTATATTTATTGTTCCCTTAAGACATTAGGCCAGAAAAAAGCTTAAATCCAGAGCACTACCTGACCCTTCCCTGCATTTCCAGACTGCTGCCTGTCTCTGCATTGCCAGTGCCTAAATTATCTGTTTGAGGCTGACCCTAAATCCTGTCCTCATCTGCACAGGGCAAGACTTGAGACCTGCTTCTCTGGGAGAAACATTGCTGCAAGGGTCGGTGGCACAGATGGAGGCAGCAAAGGCTGGCTGTCCCCTGTCCTACAGCTGTTCCTATCATCATTTCTGCTGGAGTCCCTTCAGTCATCACAAAGCCTTGAAGATACATAAGCTTTTAAGTCAAATCCCCATGTGAGAACAACGGGCATATAGATGCTGCCATATACGTCTCCCTCTCTACCTCATTGTTATTTAAGATGGGTGAGGAGGAATTCCAGTTATTTGAGGTGGCAGATTAATTGGAGGGGAAAAGCAGGGGGGTGCTACTCCTTCTTACAATGTATGTATAGGCCTTATGCTAGTCCTCTGAACATCCTTCTCTTCCTTTAACATCATCATCATCATCACTGCTTCATTGACCTCATTTAATGTCTTCCTTAATTGGCAGGGATGTTAAAACTTTTTTTTTGATGGTCATTCTTCATTCTTTTCTTTTCCAAATTTTACACTATTACTCTTAGTTTAACCCCCTTATTTCCCCCCACTCTTTCATATTATTTCCTCTGAATATATTTTCTTGCTGGCAGTTCTCATAGCCCTTCGCTGTTATTTTCTCTGAGCAGTATTATACTTACAATAGAAAAAGATAATCAGAGACTCTCTGTCTGAGTGCAATTTAAGTCTGCTAAAAAAGGTATCTCATTTAATCTCTGGTAAAATGCATTTTATTCTGTTTCTGTATTGAACATCTTAAATGGAAAACACGACAGTTTCACAAATGAAAGTTTTGTGGCTTTTTTAAACTTCAGACTGTGCTGATATACAAATATTAAAGAAACCTAACCTCTGGTCCTACAGTTTTAAGTCTGAATGAAGAACAGTGTGACAGTTAATAAAAACAGAGACATAATACAGTTCTGCTCAAGGAGCTGAGCATCAGTACAGGCTGGGGGCTGTCAAGCTCTGTCAACAGGTAGGGTCATTTGTGCAAACATCAGTAAAAAGAGATTTGCATGTCAGAAATCTCACAGATACCAGATTATTTCTCTTCATGACACTGTAAACCTCTATTAGACATCAGTATCTGTCTCAGGATGCATAGTTGTGTCCTTTGGCCATGGACTCCCTTTCTGTAGGAAACACAGCTGAAAATGAATGTACTTACTGCTGCTATCAGGGAGTTTTCTCCTTTAAAACTAAGTAATGTCAATAGTTGTCTTTTTATTGCATGTGTCCCAGTATTCAGGAGTTTCATTCATAGTAATAGGACAATGGGGAATTGCTCAAAACTAAAAAAGCAGAGATTCAGACTACATGTAAGGAAGAAATTTTTTACTCAGTGGATGGTGAGGTACTGAAAGAGGTTATCCATGGGCATTGTGGATGTCCCATCCCTGTAAGTGTTCAAGGCCAGGTTGAGTGGGGCTTTGGGCAACCTGATCTAATGGAAGGTTTTTCTGCCCTTGGCAGGGCAATAGGAACCAGGTGCTTTTTAAGGTACATTCCAACCCAAAACATTTCATGATCACATGGATAAATGAATTAGCATAAGTTTGGACAGCAAGTTGTCAGCCTTCAGTGCAATTTATATATATAAGTTTTTTTGTTTGCCTTCCTTTGAGACAATTGCTGGGAGTGGGGGCATGACACACCACAAAACAAATAACACAGAATGGAGCTTATCTTTCTGTGGAAATAAAACACTTTTTGGTTTCCTGTGAAGAAGAAAATGGTGTCTTCCACTCTTTGTCTGGAAACTGCATGTCCAAAACAATTATCATTTTAAATTAAGGCACAGAAATGCACACAAAATTGTAATTATCAGTTACTCAGCTGGTCAGTTGCTGCTTTTCCTTTTTTTTTAATTTTCCAAATCTTCAGAAACTGATAAAGGTCTTTTCATTATTGTTTCATTTTACCAGCATTTTGATGAGGTCATAGCAAATGAAAAGTAATCTTTAATTAATTTTTCTTTTGCAGCAGCACAATGCAGTAGGAAGCTCTGTCTTTTTTCCTGAGAGACAGATGAGATTTGGAGGACATTTCTTGCCCACTCTCTCCAGGGTTCCAGTACACCATGCCACATCACATGCATGTACAATCTTCCATTCCATGGGCTCAAGGGCTTTGTGTTAGTCTCGGTTTCCTTCCTCAGTACAGAATTCAGCACATCAGGAAAATATCGGTGGGAGCAGGATGTTGCCACTCAAAAACCCTATTATATTTGTTTTGCCAGCTCTATTTTTCTTCTCTATGAGACCCAAGTGCCACAGGGTGGGTGCACACATTGGCTGTTTGAATGGTCCTTGGCCACAGCCAGACTGTGTCAAGGCATCCTCCCACAGAGTCAAGAACAGAGTGTGCAGGTATTCTAATGGGTATCTCAATGGGGATGAGAGGGGTATCAGGACAGACATGCTGAATGGCTCCCAGGTGCCACTGGTTTAATCTCTGCACTATCGATCACTGATCGCCAGGCTACATCATCCATCTTCCTCTTCCCCTTCTTGATTGAAAATCATTCAGAGCAGACTTATTAAGGCCAAAGAAAATGTGTGTTGACTCTAGGAGAGGCAACACAGAATAATTGCTCAGGATCTGCCATTTTAAATGCTTCTTACTCTGTTTTTAATGTTCCTTCATTTCAGGGGAAAGTTGTTGCAAAGTGGTTGTGTATGCCAGTATTGAAATTGAGTATAATGCTCATTAAGGCCTAAACAAGGATGAAAAGGATGATCATCAGGACATATATAATTGATGGTTTTGCGTTAAGTATTATAAAGCAATTCTAATTACAAAACATCGCAGGTCTTCTATCAATCCCCCTTCTTACTTTCACCTTTTCTATTTTGATCCACACACACATCACTCATACAGGCTGAACCACATCCCCTGCTGCACCTGCTGTGCAGTCCCCACAATAGCTATCAAGAATACAACCTCATGAGGAAAGAAACCACAGCACTAAATGCTGCACAGACCGCAAAAAATGTCTTGGTTCTGCAACGCTCATGACACACACTCATCTTCTGAATTGCCAACACAGTGGTTCTACTACATTTGCCCATTAATGAGTGAGAAAAAGGCATTTCAAAAACAACATTTTCCAATTAAATCTCTGTTACTGTTGGGAATGGGGTTTTAACTATCTTTTGAGGTATGACCTTTGTGTGTGCTGGTGTGCATAAGGATAAGCATATTTGAAAGACATTCAGTGATTTCCCATTCTCTTTTGTTCCAAAAGAGAAAAATAAAAAAGAAAAATTCAGTTGCTGGGTGGAAAAACATAGTAAAGAAGTTCATGAACAAAGTGTTTTTATACTAAAAGCTAAATGGTTTATATTTAAAACATTTTAAAGTTGATTTTTTTAATCAAAATACAAAATTCCACTTAAAAGAAAAAGTAGAAAGTGAAAAAAATAAGTTTATGATTTTCTTAACCAGTGATTTACAATGATTTTATTGACAACTTTTAGGTATTTATAGAAAATTACCTTAAACCAAGTAGGCATGTTTTAAAAACATATTAAAAGAGTTTTGGTGAAGTTTTTCTGTCTAGCTATGCTCCTATTGTCCTCTGCTGTCAAATAACTATAGCTGCCTCAGAAACAGCACAAGACTTGAGGAAAGGCCTGAGACCAGTTCTGAACTTCAGAGCATCTGCTGAGCGGTCACTGAGCATCAAAGGATCTCAGCAGATCCAGAGCCTGCTGAAGGGTATGGAAAGCTGCCCAAATAATCACAGCTGACTATAATCAAAAGACAATGTTAAACAAGGGGGGAAATTTAATAATGATAATGTTTAAAAAAAGAAGAAATTGCAAAAGTCAGTCTTAAACGGCTTCCCTATTCCATCATTAAATAATTTAAACTTTGGCACCAAAGATTTATTATAAAAGATCAAAAAATAAAGTTCTCTATATTATTTAAAACAAACAAACAAAAAAAAACACACTACCATGTTACTTTAACCCAAATAAAAACATTTAGTTTGCAGTCAGCTTAGCTATGGGCTGATGTTACTGGTGGAAGTTCGTTGATTTCCTTATTTATCCATGTGTTTCCACTGATACCTCTTATCTAACAAACCTCCATGATACACTGTGGGTGCTGCAGGATTTCAGACGAACCATGAGACAACAGCTTAATGGGAGCATGAGGTGTCCATACTGCATTACCTATGAAGTACCACTGTGCTAGAACAGCTGGAGATTCATCTTTCAGCTAATTAAGATAAAGTATCACAGTTCTATTCAACAAATATGAACATACTGCTTTGACATTTCTAAAATCAAAAACTCATGAAAAAAATACATGTCTTGCCTACAGATGAGAAGCTTTTTAAACAGATAGCAGTGAAAAAAAGTGTTCTGGATTTTCTTATTGCAAAAAAAGATAGAAAATAATGTGGGGAGGACATTTTTTATTAGAGTATTCATGATGATGGTATCAACATGGGTCTAGAATGAAGTTCCATATAGTGCAGTGCCTTGCTCTTATTGCCACTACATCCGATGACCCCTGTACTGCAAATCCTCAGCTAACCCAGTTGTTTCTCTTGCTCCTCTTAGAAGTGCTTTGCTACACTAAATCCCATTATGTTCTCTCTGAGCAGAGAAGACCAGCTGGGCTTGTGTAGATAAGTCATGGAAACTCTTGCAGCTGGTGGTACATGGGGCTAAGGTATACACAACTTATGCCCAGTGATCTCTAGCTCTAAGTTGAAGAAGCAGGATTTCCTCCCTTCGCAGCTCAAGTTACTGCTGGTACAGAATTTAGTGCAAATCAAGAATGTGACCCAGACTTTGCTGTCTGAGACTGACACCTTAAGCCCTCTGGCATTGCTTCATGTTCACTGAAGGATCATCACTACTCCTTTCCCCCTAAAGAATGAGAAATTGAAGCCTTTTTAGTTCTTTGGGAACTTTCATGGAGTATACATGAATTTCATTCCTCTGATTGTGTTGTAGTGAGATAGTCAATGATACTATCCTTCCCCTAACATGCCATTGCATTCTAGTGTTATTATGGGATGCCATAACATATCAGTTGTGTGTAAATGCTGGATGGGTCACCAGGGTTCACTAATGCATTTTCCAGCTGTCTCTCTTGCTCTCTTTCTGTCTTTGTTTCTCCTGTTGTACTTTCAGCATCTGAGGAAAGGCGACAGAGGCTTTAACATTGATATGAACAACATGCTTTGCTTAGAAGAGCTTACAGAGATATAAAGTCTAATCACAGGAATGGTGCTCCCCTGCCCCAGGCAGGGAATGGGCTAGCATGGGGACTCCCATCATCCCAAACTGTGGCTGTGCAGCAGCTCTGTCTGAGAGTGAGCTTGCCAGATATTGACATGATCTGTTTTCAAGGAAGCTTGACAGCAAATGAAAAATCAAAACTAAATGCTATAGTAACTGTTTGGCAACCAGTGTACTATGCACATACCTGCCTCAGTCCCCTTCTGTGGGACAGGGTCCCATCTTCCATCACTGTGGGGCAACAGTGACCGTGACATAACTTCCCCATATCCAAAGGTAGACAACAGCTTGTAACAAAAGCTTTAGGTAAACTGAAGGCCTGTGAGAGACTTTCTAAACTGGAAACTGTGAACAGATCTTTGGGTGTTTAACAGCTACCAGTAGATTTGCTCTTCCCAAATTAGATTAATTATTTGATGCTGTGCAGTTATGAGTATCTTCTTTCTGCAACGGTAACGATTATCTCCTGGCCTCATCTCCGTGTGCCACTTTCTCAGCAAAAAGTCAGGGAACTGCTTTGCTTCCCTTTCCAGGGTTGGAGAAATCCCAGAATTGGCAAGAATGAGAATGAGGAAGTGAAAGACCTAGGAAAGAGCTGTTATCTAGTAGTCAATTGCATATTAAACACTGCTTATTTCTGTCTGCTTCAGAGGAAAGTGGAACATGAGCTGAGTAGCACAAGGTTGGAGACAAGTTTTGGGTTCCAAGCTGTCTTTGACATAGTGCCTTACAGGACTCTGCTGCATTACTAATAGACAATAAGTTGAGCAAAAATTGAATTTAGTAAAACACAATTTCCCTTTCTGAAAGAAACTGTATTTCAGAGTCAGGGAAAGCAAAAATATTTAAGCAGTCAAGTGAGGCCTGCCATTTTTAAAATACTAGACTCCAATCCATTTTAAGCTACCTCAAAATCAATTCTTCATATTCTGCTATGATACTACTGTAGACAACAGGCAGGTTATATTTATTTGAACAGTATTTGAAAATTATTGATTTCAAATAGCTATTAACCCACAGCTAGCTCATTTAGAAGACAGTAATTTCTGTCTGAGCACAGCTGACACCACTGCTCTTAAAAACTCCACCATGACTATTAGTTTTTTTATTAAAAACAAGACAAATTTTAAATGTAAGTGTCTTAGAGTCTCTGACCTTAGTTAAGCCTGGACAGCCAAAGAATGGTAACAAAGCTGGTGAAGGGAAGAACAAAGTCTTATGAGGAGCAGCTGAGGTTGTTCAGTCTTGAGAAAAGGAGGCTCAGAGGAGACCATATCACTCTCTGCAAGTACCTGAGAAGACGTGGTCAGTCTCTTCTCCCATGTAACAAGAAATACTGCAATAGTAGATGGTCTCAAGTTATGCCAGGGGAGGTTCAGATTGGAAAAATTTTTTCATTGAAAGAATGGTTAAACATTGGAATGGGTTGAATGAGAGAATGGTTTAGTCACCATCTCTAGAGATATTTAAAAGGTGTGTAGATGTGGTGCTTAAGTACATGGTTTAGTGGTGGATTTGACAGTTCTGAGTTAGCAGCTGGACTCTGTGACCTTAGGAACTTTTTCCAAATATTCTAAAATATCCTATGATTCTATAATATGCATCTGGATATCTTTTAATTCAAATGAGAAATCTAAAATAAGATCTCTCAATTTTCTTTGCTTTTCTACATGCTTTGCCTCTGGAAGGACACAATACAGCATTTCAAGATCCATTTAGTATCAGTTCACCATTTAAAATTCTTTTCTTCACATTGGTTTATGGCAGAAATCTGACTAACTTAATAGAATGACTTTTAATGAGCTTACCTTAATTTGACAGAGACATGCCTGCACCTCTGCATCTATATTTTTCATGAAATCATGAAGAAATGTAGTGTCTGCTTAGCAATCTGTTAAAATTTGTTTAATTTCAATTGAACAAACTGGTTTACATTAAAGTCATAAAGGATAGGAAAAAGTAATGAAGACATGCAAAAGCTGTTAAGATAGGCACACTAACCTTCACCTGGTGCTAACAGTCTCAATTTGGTTATAATGTATGAAATAGCATTCAATGAGTGCATAATGAGCTATTTTTGTGATCAGTTACTACTTTCTTTGTCTTTTAAATAAGTTGCATGGTGTCACACACAATGAATTAAACTTCATTGCAAAAAAGCCAAATTACAGTGTTGCCTATTCCACAGAGACATCATGGAGATAAAACAGTCACACTAAAGCCAGGAAAATTATAGAACAAAACTGAAGGAATTAACTTTCTCTTCCCTCCTACTTTTCATGGGTTTTTCTTCAATAGATGAAATCCATCAGAGGCTAAGATACACTGCTGTTACATTGGCATAAAAAAAACCCTGCAGGTTTACTTTCAGAGATTGCCAGTACTCATTTTTATACTCTCCATAATCTCTCTGAGTAAAATATGGAACTTGCACTGGGCCATTAATAAAAAGGTCCACTACTTAAAAGTTCTCAGGTTAGAAACCCCAAACTTTCTCCCATATGATGCTTAGCATGTTTGGGAAGGATGTCTAAAGCAGCTGTACAGCTGCCTTTTTACTGAGTTATTTAGTTTTTTCTTTGCTATGTAACCTAAAAAGATACCTCCAAACAGACAAAAATTAGTCCTTGGAGACACCAAGTCTTACCATTTAAAGTCTTACCATTACAAGACCACAGTGGTCTTGTCATTTCCTTTTCCTGAGTTCCTTTTCTTATCTGTTTCTTATCTATTCCAATCTTTGTATGCACATGGGGATTTAGTTTTAAGTTTGCACAGAATTTGGAAAAATAGAGTTCAAATCTGAAGTTATGACTTCTTAAATAAGATTTATCTAACCAAGCACATATTCCTACAGTGGAGACATCTGCATCCAAGGGAGTCACTTGGGCTTAACTTACACATATTACAAATAAACTCCTTTGGGGGTTTATAAGCCAAGAATGTATGCTTTGTTATCAATTCAAGCTGAGATTAACTTTGATATTTAGTAGTGCAGATGCTCACTTGAAATTAACTATGAGATTTAGGGTCAGCCAGTTTCCACTAACACAGGAGGTCCCTCTGACTCCTGGCTATTTTATTCTGGATTTCTATAGGTATTACTACCATTTAGTATCCAATAGATTCAGCTATGTGACTGAATCTAATGATCACCTAGGAAGCCTTGTTTCATGAAAGAGAGGTCAAGTCTGAGCACTTAAAGTTAAATGTCACCCTGGATTTACCCTGCAACATCTCCTCTGTCTTCCACTGACTTAGTCTAAGTGGTAACAACATATAATTCAGCAGACCCTTGATTTCAAGCTGTTGTTCAGCATAGCAACATTTTAGTTATCTTAAAAATGCTCTATGCCAGGCTATTCTCTTTCTAAAGCTACATTTTTCATACAGTTCAAAGTAAATAATTGAATTACCTAAGCCTCTGAGTTTTCCTGTATAAAAATGGACTTCTTATCCAAGGGTCAAACACCCTCAGTGGGTTTGAGTGTTAGAGACATTATGAAAGTTCAGACAAATTTACTGTCTAGAGGAATCATTTCTGATATTCACTAGTAGTTGAAGTAAGAGAACCCACCTGTCCTAACTTCAGAGACTGAGTTAGGATTGTGAGTGCTTTAATGCCTTCCTAAATCCATAAAGAGATTGTCTATCCAGGAAATAGGAAATTCCTTAGGACAGCTGAGATATTAATGGCTGAAGAGATCTCTAAAGATGTGCAGCATCTACCACAGACTAAGACATGAGCTTCTAAATTAGACAATTCTCTTCTGTACCTGAACTGAGGCTGCATAAATCTGGTCAAGGATGCAAGCATCATAAACCCTTTAAAATTCTTTAATCTTTAATTCAGCAAGTTCAGACCTGACATATGAAGTTGTAAGGGGAATCTTATTCCCCTTTAGAAGTGTCTTTCTGGAATATTCAGTATCATTTTTCAGAAGACTCCCTCTTCCTTATTGCTCCCTGATTATGCTAATTTATAATTATAATAATGTAGTTTTTCTATTAACAGGTCTTTTGATAGTAACATCCATAACAGATGCTACTTTATCTTCTTCCTGCTTTATGGAACTTTCCTTTGTGCTGTAGCACCTTCTATAGATAACATTGAGGTTACAGAAGTGTATATCTGTAAAGTTTGAATCCCTTAAAATCTGTTCTTCTCACTGGAATTATTATTAATTCCACAAACAATTCTTTCTAACTCAGTCAAAGGGACACTTAAACACATCAAGCTTTCAAGGCTCTTTTGTGAGTTTCTCTCCTTGTTACTCAGCACCACAGTGAGGCTGATACCTTTCACAGACAAAATGACCTGTCAGAGTGTCTTTCCTCCGGGAGGTTTATTTGCTCCTGGAATGCTGTTCTTTCAATTTTGTCCAAACCAAAACTAGCCTGCATTAATAATTTCTATCTCAAAAGGAAATGAGTGAGGTCATCCAGCATCATTTCTCAAAACAGAAACAACTTAGACCTCATGCTTTTCTCAGCATTCTCCTTAGGACAGAGGGGAAGGGACCATTTATAAGGTACCCAATTAGAGAATATAGACTGATTTTCAGTGTAAATACTATACCATGCTGAAGGAATTCGCTGCATTTACTATGTAGAAATCCAGGGGTCCTTGTTTTACATCCTGGCTTTCCAGTAACTTTTAACTGATTTGTTTCATCACCAAATACACATGCTTCATCACTTCCTCCCTCTAATGTTACTTTTCCTGGGCTTACTGGCTGCTACTGTAATACAAAAAAAACTATGTGACCAGACTGTGGCTTCATTTAAACACAGATCTTTCAGAAGTGCTCCAAATGCAGTTGTGGGGACTTAAATTTCTCATGCAATCAAATACTCAAGTGGTAGTATCATCTTCTGGAAGAGTTTGAAGCTGGTGTTTTGTTTCTCATTAGCAGTAGACAGATTACATTTGTTTTAGAACCTGGATTTTTGCCATTCCATTACTGTACATCTCTCTCTGGATCTGGCTCCAGAAATCTTCATAAGGTCCAAGTACCTGCTGTTTTGTTTATAGATACTAACAGAATTTGGAGTATACACAATGATAAACACCAGGCAAAAATTAAACCAAATCATGTGCCCTCAGGGATTCTTTCTTACAAAATGTAGTATCTCTCTAGCTAAATTAACCAGATAAAGCATACTCCTTCAGCTCAGCTGCAATTTTCTTTCAGAGAAGAACTGTGAAAAGATTAGCATGTGAATATCAAACAGGCTCAAAACTGTAATTAACACATAGTAAAGCAGCCTAGCTGAGCAAAGTCCCAAACTGCAGACAGGGGGCTTTGGGTGAATAGCACATGACTTTGGAAACTTAGCAGTCTTCCCTCTTTGCTGGAACCAGGTTAGAAAGTTGTTACTGCAACTTTTATTGCCAGCTACTGACGTGTCACACCCTTGAAAGGGCACGTGTTCCTGTTTCATAGAGCTTGCCTTGAGAAATCCCTATTCCTCCAGTTCTACTAAGCAATGCTCTGTTGCCCTTGGTCATGGCAAAGTGATTTCTAGGAGAGCAGGAAGGAAAATCTGTAATTACATATGTCCACTGTGTAATTTCACAGGTTTTTTCCATACCTAAGTACAGCAGCTAAAGGCCAAGTGATAAATCACAGTGGAATCGCATACTAACCAATGCATGGTGCCAGTGAAACCCAAGACGCATATGATGTCAGCTTATTTTGCCCATTTCTTTTCTTTAATTCTCTCAATGGAGATTTTTATGGAGGCAGAACAGTAAGGACATCCAAATTAACTATGCATTTGGGCTTTTCATTTTGAAGTCAACCTCAAATAATAAAACAAAGGCAAAGAAAGAGGGTATCATGTATGGTAATAAAATCTAACTTTGCAGAGTCCCTATCAAAACAAAGGCCCTTCAGTTCTGTTGACAAGAAACATTTCAAAACAGAAGGAAAAGCATCCTGTTATTTTTAATTCCTCCCCTCCCCCCTTGGAGAGCTTTCAAATATATTCCAGTTGGGAAGAAAGCCAAACATCAAAATTCTAAAATTCTTTGGAAAGCCCAACAGGCATTATCTGAAATTGCTGTGCTGCTACTCAGGATTACATTCCCCCAGGCAGCACAGGCTCAGCACCTAGAACTAGCCTCTGGGTCTAAGAGAACAGGCATTAGCTACATCATCAATTTCCTTGGTGAGCAAGACTAGTCATTGGTTCTTTCTCTCTATTCCTCTGTCCTTATCTACAGAAGGAGAATAAACTATCCTGAACTTCTTTGTTAAGTGTTTTGAGATGTGTTGAGGAGAAAGGCATGGCCTTCATCTGCTCTCAGTCTCTCCAGAGATTTTACAGCACCAATGGAATGCATTTAAAGGGCCTCAGTCAGGAGAAAGGTTTGCCAAAGGAGAGCATACTCTCTGAAAAACTGGAGGGAAGAAAATAATCAGAGTACATCCAAAAAGAGTTAGAGGAACACAAGCAGAAAACACTTCAAGATGTCCACAAATATGTCAAAATTTTTCATAGGCCTCCTAGGCAATCTCCTTACTTTTAGAGAGGTGAACATTACAGGAATAGCAAAACAGAAAAGCCAACCATCTGAAAGACCAGGGTAAGACTGCTACAGACTGGAACATTTAAGACCACAGTGGTAGTGAAAAGAGCTAATAATCAGCCTAAAGACCTAATAATCAGCCCACCATTTGTCGATCGTACAAAGTTGCCAGTCCCGTCTAACACCACATTTCATACAGACTGTGCATCAAACCTCTTTTAAGGACCATCAAACTGTTCTGTATGCTAACAGTTTCATCCTGTCCAGACGAGACACTGACAAGCACAGCATCTGAGAATCAGTAATGATAAAGACAAGAGCAATTGCACTACAAGCAGTAGTAAGACCTTGAGTCCAGCAAGAAGAAAATTAAATATTAATTCAGGATGAAGTGTTATTTTGATACCAGAACAGAAAAAATTCATCTCTCCACAGTAAATATGCTCCTTATACCTCTATCTATCCATAGATATGCAAGAAGTATCTCCTTCTGTAGAAGAAGTAACTAACCCGGGACCCTTAACCAATAGGGTAAAGAGGGTTTATTGCTGTTTCTTGTAATACAAGAACTAGGAAGGTTTCAGCAAAACTGTAAGTCAACACACTAAAACCAAACCAGAGTAGATTCCCTTCCTCACCTTTTGTGCTGGTTTAAAGGTAAACAGGCAGGAGAAATGAACCCAACTCACAAAGAAATTACAAATCAGAGTAAAAATTTAATAAAAAGATCACAAGAACAATGACACAGAAGAACAATCCATTTGATTTTGAATACACAAAAACAACTGCACACTCAGCACCCTAGGATACAAACAGAATGGAACTTGCCAGGCCCTACACTCAGCACCACACAGGCCCCTGAGCACAAAGTAAAAGAAAAGGAAAAACCTGCTGGTGAGGATGATGGTTGCAGTCTGATCAAGAGTCAGAGTCTTGTTAAGGCTCCAGTCCTCCTCTGGATCCCACAAGTAGTACCAGAAGCCTCAAACCCCAAGATTATGTAGGCTTATGATCAGGTGGGAACACCCAGTACTTCCCCCAGGGAGAGGAGTCTCACAATGGGTGATTTACTCTGTGAGTCATGGGATATTTTTGGAAGTCTTGATGGCCAATTAGCAGACCTGCCCCCTCAGGCTGGGCGTGGAAGTGCTAATGACTCTCCAGAGGGGAGTTATCGCACCTGAGCCATTGGTGTGAAGGCAGGAACATTTCACTATCTCACAGGGTTCTTTAACAACCAGCTTGTAGCCTGAGGGGTCAGGTGTGCCCTGGGCAGCAGCTGCAAGTGGCTCATTATTAACAGTCCATCAGAAATGACATAGAGGGTGTAGGATACATGGTTTTGGTTACACCCAAACAGTGAGAAACTGGTCCCAGCCACGGTAACTAGGACACCTTGCAAATCACAAAATGAAACACAAAACTCATTGCCACAGGATATTATGGAGATAAGTATAAAGAGGCTTTAAAAAGAACAGCTATCTTCCTGAAGGACACGTCCAGCAGGGAATATTAAATAGAATGGTCCAGAAGCAGGCTTCATCTCAGACAGTCTGTAAATCTCCAATAATTTCATTCACTATTGTTTAAGTAATTTCTTCATAATCCATTACCATTTGTTCCACATCAAGATATTTGCACCTTTAATCTGATCCAGTGCCTGAGTTGTCACTCAAACGTAAAGTGAATGTAAGTTTGGATTACTTTTTATTTTATTCTTCATGAAGCAGTATGGTCAACAGGAAAACAGAAAATCAGACTGAAAAAGACCCAGGAGTTGCTTACGGTAGGGATGTTATGTCAGCATAGTGCCTATGAATAGCTATCTTATTTTTGTAGTCACAGTAAGGTACAGTATGCATCACCTCTGTAATTTAATGAACCCAGAATTCCAGGAAATTAAAGTAAAAATGTAGACCTTAAAAATGCATCTTTACAGATGGCTGAGGCAATTAATTTTTTTTTAGCAGGGAAATAAACTGGGTTAGGCTTTTTTTTTTTTTTTTTTTAGTAGTTTTTATGTTCAGTAAAGATATATGCACAATATTATGCTACATGAGGTGTTGTCTTAAATAGCGATATATCAGCACATAGGTACAGAGAATTCATATTTAAAATAGAAAGAAAATAGTAACTCTGAGTGGGGACAGTTGTTTTTGCCTGTAGGTTAAGGGAACAAGGCAGAGTTCTTCGAGTGTCTGATTTGTATGGATATGGAAGGTTATGGACCTCTTTCTTTTTTTTTCTTTATTTTTTTTTTTGGAGGTGGGGGGGAGATTGTTCTGTGTTGCTTTTTGGTGCTCCTACTTGGCAGAAACTCTGTTTAAATTACACAAATCTCTCTCTTGCCTTTCTCTTGTCCCTTCCTTTCACGTTATCTTTCTTATCCTACCTGTGGGAAGTCTTGTGGGAGAGTGGGTGACAGTAATGCCCCTTCATTTAAAGTCAGGGCTCCTGAAACCAGCTTCCTCAAGTCTTAGCATCAACTGCACGCTGATCCAGGTGCTAGTGCCCTCCAGTACCCAGCCACCAGCTCCTGGCTGTGTGCCAAATGGTGTACACATGGCTGCACTGTGCATTTAAATGCATTCCTTTGCTTCATTTTCTTCTTCCAGTAAAAGCAAACTGACAGAGTTTGCATCCAGCTACGGGCATAGGGATGACAATTTGGTCCAAATTTTGAAGAATATCTTGTTTTGAATATTTGAAACACATGGAAATCTGCTAAGAACAGGTTAGAGACTTTTGTTGGTTGGGTTGCTTTCCTGCCCTTTCTTTTAGGAAAAGGTGCCTTAGCTTTCATCATTGAATTTTACACCACTATATGGCAGGGTCTAGTGTGCTGTAGGATTGGCACTAGTCCTGTTACTCACATTCAGTCCCTCAAATGACATGGTTTACTTATTTTCTTCCTCAACCCCACTCACCTTCAGTCTTGAATGAGACAAGAACAATAATAAAATAAATCAGTTTTAATAAACAAGATTAATGATCAGATTGTTACCTGCAAAACTGCAAACATGTTAAAATCAGTGGAATATAACTGCAATCTTTAAATAAATTTAACAGTTGAATATTTTTCCAGTTGCTTAGTTTTTATTAGATTTTATTACCTTTCAATTCCTAAGTTATTATTATGAATCCATTTTGTAGCCAAAGAAGAATTCTGCTTTCAGGCACCCTCAGGTCTGAAATATTTGTATTAGCACTCTCAATTACATCAGCTGGACTTCTCGCTTATTTTTAAGGCAAATTAAATATTGAATTGTGTGCACGGAATAAACAATTATTACTCTGCTGGTTAAAAAAATTTCTCAAACATCTTACTTCTTGTGTGTGATGTCTTATGGTTGGTTTTCGGATATGTTTTGGGTTGTTAATTTTGTTTGTGTTTTTTTGGTTGTGTTTTGTTTTCCTGTTTGATAGTTCAGTGTTTTTTTTTAATCCTACCTACACTTCAGGAGGAGTAACACAAAAGGACATGTAGAGTACATGCAGAAGGCATTCCACTGTTCCAGTACTCTGAATATGTCCATATAGACTTCTATATCTCATTTCCTGTGTTTCTTCAATCCAAATTAACTGTTCAGCTATTTTGTCAAGCAAGTATAGAGTACATATTATAACAACACTGCAGAGATGGATTCAGTAACATACCTTAGTCTATAGACTTCATCCCACACATTAAGAGCCTGTAGTGTTAGGTGATTTATGCCAACCTCGAGATTGCAAAAACCTAAAGTTAAAATGGTGGACAAGGCTGTCAGTAATCCATCAGCTAGTGAGGAATTGATTCATATCATTTGCAATTATCTCACCATAGGCTATTTAATTGTAGTTTTTCATCACCAAGTCTGCCCTTTTGGTCCACATCCTCTCCCACTGAACTTCTGGCTTCTCAGCCAAGCTTCCATTGTCAGAGCCCTACTGCTACACAAGAAGCAACAAGTCACCTGAGTTCCAAGGCTGATACTAAATCAATAAGTGCAGAAAACTAGTCCTTGGAAATGATTCCTCTGGAAAGGAACATTTTTCCCCTGTCACTATCACTTTCATGTAATATCAGTTTCACAGCTGAACACCAGAGATACCCACTGATGTGAGTCTACCTACTGTGCAAAAATGCCCCAAAATAAAAAGAACAATGAATTAAGCTATCTTTTTTTTTATTATTTATTTTACAAAGCACAGCTGGAAAAAAAAATAAATTTTCTTCAGCACTTTCAAAATGTAATTGTTTTAAAGCTTGTCTAAACTTGCAGTTCGGCTTAAAGAGCTGTCATCTCTCATTAGAAGGACAGTCTCTATACTTTTTCTGTATCTTTAATTCAGCCAAAGAAACAGAAAACCACCTACAGGATTGTCCATGAATGATGATCAATTCTGAAAGCCACATAGGTCAGACAGATTTGAGTGGATTTTGAAGCATTTCCATGAACTAAACTTTCAGAGAATTTTCCTTGCAAACAATGACAGGTTAATGAGCTATTTTTCTTTCTTTAAAAAAAAAAAAAAAAATTGAAGAAAGTTGAACTTTTCATACCCTCTTACAAATCAGGTATGACAAACTTTAAGTTGGAGAGATCCTGATTTAGTAAACTAAAACTTATCTGCAACTATTATTTCCAAGCAAGACAGAACACCCTCTAAGCATCCATGTCATCTTACACCAGTTGGGGTATGCTATTGTAAGACAGCAATGACTTCTGCACAGCAATGCAGGTGCTGTAAACCTCCTTTCAAGGTGCTGTATTCCACAGTGGTCATTCTGAGGCCACCTGAGCTGACCATTTCTTATTTATTGTCAGGAATACTGAGTTGTTAAAGTTCCCCAGAGATCAAAGGTATTGCCGGAAGCAAATCCATATGTACAGTGAACTCTTAAAGAAAGCTTTCTTCTAGAAAAGGTAAAAAAAGGGGTGAAATGCATTAATCAAGGTCATTCTGAAAGAAAATGGTTACACTAAAGAGAGAGACCATGGCCCAGGGTCACAGGACTACAGTATTTTCTTAGGGTCACAGGTTCCCCAGTACTTTCAAGTGAGGCCCCACTGCATTACATATTGCAAAACATTCCTCCTGTGGATTCTACTGTGATTATAAAACTGGTTTGCTATATTAGTACAGTAAATCTCTCTCCCTCCAGGAAAAGATAATGTGTTCTTTTGTAAACACAATTCTGTTGCCATAATCAAGGTTATTTCTTTTGGTACATCTGTCTCTGCCTTCAAACCTTCTCAAACCCTCAGTGACAACAGCAAAGACACTACTGGAACACAGCGTTGTACTCAGGGATTTCAGCCTCTTTAGCTCAACAAAGAGAAGGTGATGATGAGCAATTTCTGTCTATTCGACTTTACATAAAGAAGTTTGACAATAGGGAGCTCTTTAGCAGAAAGAGATACAATACTACAGTACTTAAAAGGTGTAAAGTAAACAAATTTGGACTTAGAAACAAGGTCCAGAAGAAACAATTTCCAATGTTCTTTACCTGAAGAAAAGGTTCTTATATGCTAGGGACTTTCTTAACCAACAAGAGTACTGTTTTACCATGTACAGTAGTATTTCAGACAACCATTGTCAGGGATAAGCCACATGCAGTTTATATAAACTGTCAAATATATACAAAATACAAATTTGTACAAAATATTATGTTGTAACAGTCTAGTTTTGAAATATAAGAACTACTGGAGATAATAAGGATTTGTGTGAAGAAACAGTGGCCTAAGGAGAAATGGAGCCAATGCTTCTACTTTGGGGGCCAAGCATACTCAGTAAAACACTTCAGTGGTGCCTTATTACAAATCCATGAGGAAGAATTGAAACCTGTCTCTAGAACTTGCCTGAAGTGAGAATCCATTGCACTGTGAAAAAACACGTGGCTGTGTGTGCCTAGTGCTGCCTGCACTGTGGCTGCCTGCCGTGGCCATGAAAAGCAGCATGCACAGCTGAGATCCCTGGCTCTCAGTGGTGAGCATCGGACCATGCTGTGCCTGTACTTAACACAGTATCTTTTACCTGGACAGTGGCATGCTGGTCTGTGCAGGCAGATGCCTTCTCTGATACATCTCCAGTCCTGCCCAAGAACAATTCATACTTCTGGCCAAGCATCAGTGATTTAGCTCTTACTGGTGCTGCTACTTAGATACAAGGAGATTCTGCAGCTGCTTCTCAAAACAGAATTCATCTGCATCCCTCCTGCTCCTCTGTTCTCACTTTTACTAAAGCGTGTTTTGGCCAAGCCTATATCTACCCAGTGCAGCTCACCCTTTTTCTGCCCAGAGCTCTGCATCTCTCACATCTGCACAAGGACAGATAGACTCTGCAGAACTTGACACAGTTCATAACACTTGTCTTATTTTGTTCTTATCCCAACTAAGAGGGCGGGCTCAGGGAGTTACACTTCCTTCATCTGCTTTTATCACTCCTATGGGTAGCCTAGGGCTTTCAGAAGGAGAATGACATGTGAATCCAAAAGTTTCCATGGATAACAAATAAAATCCAATCTAATCAAATCTGACCTAATCTAATATAAATGCTGTTATATATTAACATGTGGTTTAATAAATACATACTAATAGAGTCATTGCACCAGGAAGACTTCTGATTTGAGGGAGAAAAAAGAGATTAGAGTTGAATAAATTATAGGGAAATAACAAATGGACTGAAATGGCTCAGAGAGCACAGGAATTCAAATTTTTATAAGAATTTATTATGTTTACTGTATCTGCATTAGGAAAAAGTGCAACTGCCTGAGCAAAACTTTTTTCAGCTGACATAGCACACAGCATTTATTTTTCCCTTTTTTTGCTAAAGAAAGGAGAGGCTTTTTATGAATTAGTGTACTGCAATACTAAGTTTTATATTATCTATAAACTAAGGCAGTAAAAATAAAAAGTCAGATCATTTTAACCTTGGAATGTAATAAGGAATATGGTGGACATGTAACAATTTAATGCCTTCCAGTGTCTGGTTAAATGGTCAGTGCTGATGAGTGGGAGTTTTCATTTCCCTCATAGTAGTATATTTTCACATCGTTTTCTTCCTGAGAGTTCTCTGAAGTTTGGGTTCCATTTCCAAAGCTGCTTGGCCATGCAGCTAGTGTGCTGGTCAGGAGATGAGTAGATCTTGATGGGATCTTTTTTGGTAACTTGAAGGTCAGCTAAATACTAAGCCTTTCCTCATGTCTGAGTTGTGTTCATTGTGCTGTGTACCTTGCAACTAAGCTGTTTCAGTCTGGAAACAAACAAACAAACAAACAAACAAACAAACAAACAAACAAAACAAAACACACACAAAAAACCCAAACAAAACAAAAACAAAAACCAAACAAACAAAACCAAACAAACAAACAAAACAAAAAAAAACAAACAAACAAAAAAAACCACAAAAAAACAAACAAAAAAAACCAAGAGAAGGCATTTCTGTGTGGTGGTTGGTATGTGTTACATATCTCCATCAGATCCCAGACCTAGAATTGTTCACATGCATACAGCACCTGTCGAAATAAAACTGGTGTCATGAGTTGCAGCTGTAGGATAAGCATATAAGATGATAATGTACTTATTATACAAAGACTTACTGCTTTTACAGTATCTCACTTCACTGCTGCATTCTGGAAAAACAAAGGATAAATAATTCATTACTCAACTATGTTAAAACACATTTTAATGCAAACTCCCACTTCAGTCAGTGACAATTTGGATGAAAAGCTCAACTGGCCTGAATAAACCCAAAAAATTTCCCCTTCTTTTTATTTACTTGTTCTCAATCAAAGCAAAAGAAAGGCAAACCAAACACAGGCTCCCTGTTTGAATGGAGTAAACAAGGCAGTTTCATGAGCATGGCTTTTGAAGAAAGTGATGCAGATATTTTACTCTTTTAACTGTTTGTTAATTCATAAAACCAAATCAACTGTAGCTGAGCAGGTTGTTTTGGATACCCATGTATTTACCATTTTCTGAAAATGGTCCATTTTTCTCTATGTTCCTCCCTGTGCTTCTGTAAAATATTGCCTTGTCTTCTCTCTGACAATCCTGACAACAAAAGATGATGCACTAAAAGTATGGTCCATGCGTTTGTGTGTGTATGTGTCTGTGCGTAGTGCTGGAAAATCCTATGGGATAAGAGCTGCCATATAAATGTAAATATAAATCATAGTCTTCTTTGAACTGATGACCCTTTGCTGCTTTTTCTTGACAAGCTGAGCACCATGAATAGCAATTCTCAGACTGAAATGTTGGTAAATCCTGCTCCTTGCTAATTTTTCAAAATCTAGGCTATTTTCATGTATTTAAGGACTTATTGTTGACTTTTTACTTCAAAGTTGAAAATAAATAGAAGACAAAGTTTAGGATAGAATAAACTTTCAAAGCAGCTCTAAACTTGTGGCTTTGATTTGCAGTTTCAGAAATGAAATATTTACTACTGACTGTAACTCTTGCTGAAAGGCAAGAAAATTGAGCTACTTTCTATTTCTTAGACCTATAATTTTTTTCTTTTTTTTTTTTTTGCCTACTGGCTGTTTTCCATAGTTCAAAAGTCCATTATCCTCAAAAAAGTTCTGTTGATTTCTTTGGAACTTAGTGCACTCTCAAACATTGCCTCAAATATTCTGTTTTGTCAGTGCCTGGGCTTACATTTTTAACTTGATACTTCAGTCATATCTAAGCCAGGTCTTGCTTGTCTGTGAAATGTCACAGCATTTTATCCAAATACTAAATAAAATTTCACATCTAAAAACTTTATATGAAAAAAGAATTTCTATTACCATTCTCCCTTTAGGACAGAGACATAAGTTAGTAGTTCATATAAATGTAATGATTCTTGCTTTTAAACTTCTCTTTTCACTGACAAAAATAAAATTTACATTACAATTGTCTGAACTTGAAACATATGTAATTTGGAATTTTGGACACCATCAAACCTCACAGATATCAGTGCAACATTAAAGCAATGGGAATTAACTGATTCTTCTTTAACAAATTGCACTAGCAACTTCAGAGTCTGCAAATTCCAAGGTGTTGTTCAGGTCACAGTGAAAAGGAAGGTGTCTCCAGTCTTCTCAGCAGTTGGTCAAAGGGCCATAAAAAGTCAGCGCTGTTGCTATTTTATTTTGTGAGCTATTTCACTATATTTCTTCCTGACTCCCTTCTTTTTGGCCCATGGCTTACTGGATCTGAACCAGTGACTCCCACTATTTAGCAGTATGGAAATTTGCCATCTCCATTGTGTGCCACTGGCTTGGCAAGCTGATTTGATGACACAAGCTATTCCAAACATAATCCATCTAGTTGTCTTTCCCCAAAGGGAAACATCACTTTTATTAGAGGTCAAAAATGATGGATGTCACCGGCATCACATGACCTTTTTTCTCATTGCTAGAAAAGCTATCAGTGCCAAGAGTTAAAGTGTTTCTCAGGAGAGTGATTGTCACCATGGTTATGCATGGAAGACAATTCCACTTCTAGCTTTTGACCCTTTCATTTAAACTTTGAATTCTAACCATAACAATCCTGAGTGCTTAGAAGGGAATGAGTCTCCCATCAAAGAACAAATATTATTGCATAGGACAATTAATATCTAATGAGTCAAGATTCATCAAAGAACTGGTTTGTATGTCTTTTTATGCTCTATTCTTAAGAAGCAAATGCAGTGAATATAACACACATTTATTGCAACCTGGCAAAGACAATGAGTAGAAGTCAGTCTGGCCTAAAATAAATTTTAACAGGAATTCAGAAATGCCGGATTTGTGAGGAAACTCTATTGTTTCAGGAGAACCTCTCTCATGTTGCAAAGTTAAGGAAAGCTTAGGAAATCTTCACCAAAAGAAGAGGATTTAACTCAGCAGTCATTGCACTGTCTAAAAGAGATTGAATTATCCTGTGAAGCAGAGGATATTATTGCCTTTTAAAATGTTGTAAAATTCTGGCATTGACATAAGAACACACGGAACTGCTACTATCTCTCTGTTACCAGGCAGGAGATGAAGTGCACAGCTCAAAGAAGGATACAGGAATAGACCAAATTCATAACAATGCCACCCAGAACCTAATCCCAGATTCCATAATTCCTGCAGTTTAGATCTTCAGCTGTCTGGACATTATTGCCACTAATCTTTCCATATGTGTTCATCAGTCTTATTTTTGGTGTTTCAGCTAGATGAGACTTACTTTCTCACTGTTCCTATGAGTTTCCTTAAGAAGAAAGAGAAGGAAAAAGGAATGTTGTTTTTAAAAATTATTCATGTGAACTTTCTTGCGAATTTGTCTTTTGTGGGTTTATTTCAATTGAAATACTCTTGGAAGCAATGAACAGAATCCATCTGACCACAATGCTAATGTTTAAACCTGAGCCAGGCAGTGCCCAGGGAAGGCACCTTCAGGGAGCAATTCAACTCACCTGTTGGTTTCAGATATTGACTTTAGGATAAGACTACTCAAGTTCTGATATAAACATTGCCCTCTTTGAATTCTGAAGAAAGCTCTTTGGATTTTGAAGAAATCCAAGATATACAGAATGTATATATATGTGCTTCTGTATGTGTGTATAATTATCTAGATATGTGGGAAACCAAAGATCAGATACAAGCATCTGTATTTGAAGAGTCCTGTGTAATAAACATACCAAAGTAGACTAGTTTTTGAGTTCAGGGTGATATGACAGAATATGCTGTCAAAACAGTTTGCATCCTTTTTTTTTTTTTTTAATTTCTTTTTGTTTTGTTTTGTAGTTTGTTGGGATTTTTTTTCCTGTTGTTTTCGTTTAGGTTTGTTTTTCTTTTTGTGTGTATGCGTGTGTCTCTTTGTTTGTTGTTTGGTTTTGTTTAAATTTTATTTCTGTAATTAAACAAGAATCTCACTTTACCGCAGATATGTTCACATTTTTGTAACGGTCAACTGCTAAAAACAGTCAACAGTTAAAAACTGTAAAAGTTTTTAACCAGAAACTCAAAAAAACAAACAAAAAAATCCAAGTCTTTCATCAGAGGTAGAGTTTGCTTGCTTGTGTTTCTGTGTCCTGCAGATCCATTCTGACTGTAGCCTCTATATGGCATTACCAGTTCTTTCTTAGGGGCAGAAGGCAACACTGAAGTCTTCCCTGAACAGACAGTAGGCACTCATCTTAAAGAATTTGTTCCCTAAGCATTTTGTTCAAGGTAACTTGATTTGTTGAAACAAGTTCTAACAGCAAATTGCAGAGTTTACATTTGGTGAACATTTGAAGTAGCTCTGAGCCCTGTACATTGATCTTTGCATTCATACTGTGCTCAGAAATACTTCAGGCACTAAAACAGAAAATTCATCTCTATTTTTAAATTTTATTTCAGTTTCAAAGGTTTTGTCTGAATCCTTGTATCTTGTGTAAACAGTGATCTTGAGTGTAAGATTTACTTTCTCCTCTGTGTTCCTTAGTGTTGCTGTAAAGAGAGCTTCCTTTCACAGAATCATAGAACCAGCTGGGTTGGAAGAGACCTCCGAGATCATCAAGTCCAACTCTTGATCCACTGCCATTACCAGATCATGGCACTGAGTGCCACATCCAGTCTCATCTAAAAACCTTCAGGGATGCTGAATCCACCCCCTCTCTGGGCAGGCCATTCCAATACCTCATTACTCTCTCTGTAAGGAATTTCTTCCTAATATCCAACCTAAACCTCCCCTGGCACAGCTTAAGCCCATGCCCTCTTGTCCTATTGCTGGTTGCCTGGGAGAAGAGACCAACCCCCACCTGTCTACAGCCTCCTTTCAGGGAGTTGTAGAGAGTGATGAGGTCATCCCTGAGTCTCCTCTTCTCCAGACTAAACACCCCCAGCTCTCTCAGCCTCTCCTCACAGCACTTGTGTTCAAGTCCCTTCATCATCCTTGTTGTTCTTCTCTGGACCTGCTCCAGCACCTCAGTATCTTTCCTGAACTGAGGGGTCCAGAACTGAACACAGTACTCAAGGTGTGGCCTCACCAGTGCTGAGTACAGAGGGATGATCACTGCCCTGGTCCTGCTGACCACACTAATGCTGATACAGGCCAGGATGTCATTGTCCTTCTAGGCCACCAGGACATACTGCTGGATCATGTCCAGAAAAAACTCCTATTCTGTTTAATGTGGTATGGGGTCACTCAAAACACATCTGGGAGCTTTGAAAGTTTTGTGCAGGCACTGCCACCATCTGCATGGCACCAAGGTCTTACTTCAAGAATGACTACTTAGCATGTAGCAGTCCTATTTGCAGCAACCCGAAAAGGAAATCAATCCTCATGCACCTAGGGCGTAAATATTTAATAGTTTTTATCTTATCTCTTAAGAGTATTTTTAATTAAAAACTGCAACAATTTTCTTTTTGCTCCTTGTAGAAACCTGTAGAGGGCAGGAGTTACGATAATGCAGTGTAAAACCTTATCTTTGGCATTTTTAGAGCAGCAACATATATTGCTTGCTAATTGCAGCAGAGTATTTTTAGAACATCTTAAATTTTTTTCATCTTTTGTGATATTCCCTGGAGAAACATAACAGCGGAAGAGGTAAAAAGTAAGTAGTAGCTCTAGATGAAGGGTCCTTTAGCTCTCCCATGGGTCTGTTGCCATTAAAGACCAAGACCTTTGCCTTTCTGAAGCAACATGCAGTCATCGGCAGACTTTGTCTAACCAGCAAGCAAAACAATTGTAGATGGTATCAGAATTTCATTTTTAAGGAGGTTTCAAACTGCTGCCATCATTTTTATTTTTTTTTCATATTTATACCAGCAGGCAATTCCATAACTGAGACACATTTTATTAAACTCATTCTGTGTTTAACAAAACAAAAAACAACTGAAAATAACAGCAAAAACTCTAGCTCTTTCATTGCCAGATGCTAACAGATTATTTTTCTTCCAAGAAATGATTGTGTCAAAGTGAAAAAGAAATGGGATTATGTGAAAACCCCTCTTTATGTGTGTTAAGTTTTTGTTGCAACATGAAGACACTTTAAACGGCAAAATCATAAGGAATAATCAGGAATCTATTTTTGCCTTGCTCTGTTCCTATCTCATTGATGGGAAAGCCAATTGTAGATCAAATTGACTTTGTACAATTTTTTGATAGATAAAGCATGTCTTTGGAACTATGCTTCCAGGTAATATGAGAATGCCATATGTCTTCTGTTGGCAGCAGGTGTTTCACAAAGAAGCTTATCAATGCGTTTTTGGGCTGCTTTGCAATGCAGACTCAGGGGGCTTCAGGCTACAAACCAGTGGGTGAAATACTCTTCTTTTTTGTTATTCCTTTTTTTTGCTATAATGCAGCAGAACTTCACCATATGAGGTCTTTATATCTGTATTGATCTTGACATAGCTCATATATGAAGTTGATTATTTGAACACAATAAGGACCTACGTATTTGATTGCTTAGTTGGGGTTTTTGTTTGGTTTGGCTTTGGTTTACGTTTTTTTTTCTTTTTTTATTCTTTTTCTCTTTGCTTTCCATGAAGAAGTAATTTATTTTTTTTTCAAAAAATGTCCTCAGTATTTTTATGGATATTCTGAACTCTTTCTCCCTCCCCCTACATCTGTTTCTCTCTCACACTTTTGTTCCCTCTTTGATTTTGAATTAACTAAAATACAAATGCCTCCTCTACTGCTGAAATACATTACTAAAAAAAAACCAAAACAAACAAAACAACAACAACAACAACAACAAAAAAACAAAAAAAAACAAACAAAACCCCCACAAAAAACAAACAAACAAAAAACCCCAAACAAACAAACAAAAAAAAGGCATATGTTTCAATTACCTTCGTATTCATGGGAATATTGACTTGAAACAGTTTCCCTAGAGTAAAGGATGGCTTGATTTCTGGATTGAAACTCTGTTGCTGTGATAGAAATACTTGCAAAAGAATCAGCATTAAATCTTACTAGTTCTGAAAATGCTTTGTTTATAATCTGAGGTTCTTTCCTCATTTTAAGGTAAAAACGCAGCACATAATGCTTTTTCAAATATAGGCAACAAGAATTAGGCCAAAACTCTGCTGCAGCACAACACAGCAGGAACCATAGAACAGTGGAACAGACAGATACAAAAAGCCCTCTTTAATTATCAAGTATCCACTGCAGTCTAATAAATTATTACTGTTCATTATTGTAGTTTTATAACACATCCAAGTGGACTTCAAAATTCCAGGAATGGAATTAGGACCTTTCATGACAATTGTTGCAATGATATGTAATAAATGTTTATCTAATCTTCAAAACCTCCCCAAGGGCAATTCATCCCATGGAATCTAAATACTTATCTATTACAAAACTCCCTTTGTTGCTGTCTGGAGATACTTGATCTTCTCTGTCAGCTTTGCAGAGAAACCCTTTGACTAGGTTGCAAACACTGCTATAATTAAAATTAGGTGAGTCCCCCATGAAATAAATACAGATAAATGGGCCATATTTAAACCAAAATATTATGTGCTTAATTAAGCTACAAAGTCTATGATGGAGTTTACTATCACACCAGTGGTGAATAATTCAAGTCACCTACTTGTCCCAGTGGATGCAAGAGGAGTGCTATAACTGGAATAAGTGCAGCAGATGTCTATTGTAGGTTTCTTAAATAGGGACCAATGTTAAATATGTTCTCTCAGTGTTACATAAAAGGCAAAAAATACCTCATTAATGCAAGAACTTTAGGATGCTGAATGAAGTTTTCAGTCACAATGTATTTTCAAGCCAGAAAAAGGTAGTCACAAAGGCTAAGTCTGGTCTCACATCTTCCTTAGTCTTCCACTACAGTCTGTCAAATGAAATAGGATTCCTCTGGAGACTATTACTGGGATGTTGATTTAGGTGCCTGCTCTATATTGCCCTCTCCATTAGCTACAGAAGAAGCTTGCAAGAGATTAGTCTCACTCAGCTAATGTCAAGCTTTGGCATACCTGTTGTGCAAAAGGCAGGGCAGAGCCTTCACCTTGGATGGGGAACTGTGCAGTGGTGTTGCCCTTTCATGTCAGGTGCACAGAAATCTGTGTTTCACTGGACGCTGATAATGAAGGTGACTACAGTTCTCCAAGCTCTCCCCTCCTTTTTCACAAGAAATATGCATCTTGTTATACCTGCAATCCTCGTTCAGCACCTTCACAGGTAAAATGCCCTGGATCTGTCTCATGTTGATGACTGTACTTTTTACAGGCTAATGATGATGTCCATCTATCCCTGAGAGCATTCTGGACAATCTAAATTCTGCCCAAAGTTCCATAAGCAGAAAAACATTATTCTCTCGCTTTGGCTTCAGGAGATGCAAGGATGTAAAGAGTAATTCTTTGACAATCACAACAATGCAGTAGACACAACAGAAGGAAAGGATGCCATTCAGGGAATGTAAACTAGCTCAAGCAATGGGCCCACAGGAACCTCATAACATTCAACAAGGCCAGGTGCAAGGTGCTGCAGCTGGACCAGAGAAAGCCCAGACATGAGTAGAGACTGGAAGAAGAATATGTTGAGGGCAGCCTCGTGCAGAAGGTCTTGGAGGTTCTCATAAATGAAAAACTGCACATGAGCCAAAAGTGTGTGCTCACAGCCCAGAAAGCCAACAGTGTCCTGTGCTGCATCAAAAAAAGGCATGGCCAGCATGCTGAGGGAGATGATTTCCCCACTCTACTCTGCTCGCATGAGACTCCACCTGCAGTACTGTGTCCAGCTCTGAGATACTCAGCAAAAGAAAAATGTGGACCTGTTGGAGTGTGCCCAGAAGGTGATCAGAGGGCTGGAGTACCCCTCCTATGAAGACAGGTTGAGGGAGTTGTTCAGCTTGTAAAAGAGAAGGCTCTTGGAAGAACTCCTTGCAACCTTCCAGTATTTAAAAGGGTGTTATAAAAAAGAGGTAGTGCAACTCTTTAAACAGGCAGATAGTACTGAGCTAATTCAAGGGGAACAGTTTTAAACTAAGAGAGAAGAGATTTAGATTAGATTTAGGATTAATTTTTTTATTGTGAGGCATTGGAGTAGGTTGCCCAGAGAAATTTCATATGTTCCATCCCTGGAAACAGTCAAGGTCATAATGGATGGGGCCTTGAGCAACCCGATCTAGTGGGTGACATTCTCTGCCCATGACAAGATTTTGGGACTAGGTGATCTTTAAGGTCCCTTCCAACCAAACCATCCTACAATTCTATGGATAAATATGCTCTTGTTTGCAACACTAGCTTATGCAAGAAAATGGTTCCACCAAAGGAGCAGCTTTTAACATTATTTATAGGCAGTTTAAAGCTCAACAAATGATACTTGTGAAGGAATGGTGAATAGTTTTTCTTCTAGAAATATTTCTACTATAACAAAGAAAATCTATACTGTACACATGATCTATATGACCCCCAGGCTATTTCCCACCCCCCTCCCATTTTCATGTAGTTTAGCTGGAAAGAAATTTCTGCTGTCTGCCACCTCTGATTTCCCTGTCAGCATTCAATGTCCAGGGTCTTTTGGTGGTATCAAGTCATGTAGTCCAAGTGACAGATAAATGGCTTTTCCTCAGTTTTTTCAGTTTAGAATTATTATTCCAATTTGGAAATGTATTACAGACCTAACCATATATATAAGATTTTGCAAATTTACAGCTTATAGCTAGAAACATTTCTGAAATTGCTTTTCTCAATGAACTCTAGTCGTTCCTTTCTAGGGCTCACTGGTAGCTACAACCTTAACAAGGAAAGGAGCTTGATCACTTCTAAGTACTTTTGCTGAATAAATATTGTTCCACTGAAGCACATACCAAAGCTTCCAGTATTGCTAGGGAAAGAAGAGAATTGATGTGTACCCTGCTATACAAGTGGAAGCAAGAGAATGAAGAATTGATGGGAATTTGACTATGGACCTTGTAGCTTGCCAGCATGCCTGTTCAGCTAAGGCAGAAGGAGGAATGATTGTTTCCAGAGGACCTCCTTGTCAAAACTATTGCCACCTACCAACTTGAGCCTAGGCCTCATCCTCAAGCAACATTTCTGGGTATTGCTCTTTAATCCAGCAGGATTGGTGCCTCAGAGCAGACCATTAGTGGTAAGCATAAATTATTGCAGGAAATCTATGATAAACATACATTAAGTAGCAAAATTAAATGGCCAAACCCCCCAAAATGGTGCCAAAACTCTATTTCCATATGAAACTTTGAGTTCTAACACGAATGTTCATTATAAAGCCATTGTTACTGACACATTCACCTACACTTTCACACAAAGACAATAGTTTATCAAGCTGCTTTGCCTACAGCTTTTGCTTTCCATATATAGCACCTTGAAACTGTGTGCAGCTTCTCTACCTTTCTGACAAGCTAATTTGACTAAATCAGAAGCTTCCATAAATAGCAATTGTAACTAGGTTACCACACTATGGCCCATTTATCCTCTTTAGCAGAGTAATCCAATAAATCAGAAGAACTCAAGAATTTCCTTACTCTTCCTAAACATGCATGGTCATTGATCTTTTTTTTAATGGGCAGGAACTGGAAGAAGAAAATTAAGGAACTGAGTGATGAAAATTAGCTAGTTTAGAACATTAAAAATCTTCAAGAATCCTAACTCAACTCTGATTCTTTTACAGCATACTAATTACCTTTTTTTTCCCCCCAATAGTTTCAAGGGATGATAAAAAATTACAGATCAAACTTCATTCTTGCATTTTGCAATATGATAAAGTTTAAGAAAGTTTAGGAGAATTTGCATCTTCTCCAGTTCTCAGTAAGACAAAACCTCTAACACAGTGAATAAGATCCTTTCCACGAAAACTAGAATTAATCTAAACAACAATGCCCGTGTGCTTTTTACTGTAAGATTGGAATTGATCATGTGAATTTTGACAACGAGATATACTTGCCTGGATGGCTCCTTCTCTAATCACTGGGAATACAGAACATTTGGAACTCAGTCTGTCAGTCGCATATAGAGATGTTACGAGTAGATGACTCATGCCCTCAAAGTAGCTTTTTTTTTTTCATTGACTTATAAAGAAAGTCAAAAGGGGCTACTTAAGATGGACATACTGACATCTTATCAAGTGATTCTTTCTCTGAGTGTCATTTTTGATTCTATCCAACTGAACATGTAATTTCAGAACAATAGGATCAACATTTTGAGGGAAATTAAATTAAGGTACTATATAACATCGCCCTTCACCCAAGAATATAATTCTCAGAAGATATTAAAATCCATATGCAAAATGTCAGGTAGCATGAGTGCTTCCATTTGGCCTCAGGTGTTTGAAAACTTACTAGGTTTCTTGCTTCACAGATAGAGATCACAGAATCATAGAATACTTTGGGTTGGAAGGAACATTAAAGATCCTCTAGTTCAAAGCCCCATGCCATGGGCAGGAATATCTTCCACTAGACCAGGTTACTCAGAGCCCCATCCAGCCTGGCCTTGAATGCTCCCAGGAATGGGGCATCCACAATTTCTAAGGCAACCTGTGCCAGTGGCTCATCCCTGATTAGACCAGCTTATGTTGGTGACCATCAGATCCAGTATTGCAACTAATAGTTGACTTCTCACGCATAAAAAAAAATGTTCTATTGTAGTACAGCAAAGAAGTACTTCTGTTTTTTCCATTTTTATTTGTGATGTCATTATTAACTATGACAACTCCAATGCAATGATGAAGTTATAAGAAGGAGGGATAATAGCAGGGATGGGCAATTCTGTTCTTAGTAAGTCAGTAACTCTTAGAACTGAGTTATCGATCCAGACAAAAGCATTGTCTCTGTCCTGGGCAGGCCACTAACTACACTGGTGTGATGGCAGTACTAGTACCCCAGATATCTGAGAAAAGAAATGCAGAAAAATTAATATTATATAGACACAATAATTGAAACTATCAATAAACATAATTCCTGATGGTTTAGCTCTTGAGTCAAATCTACAAATCTACATGGATCTTCTGACTAACACAGGTTGTGGAATTATACCCACTAATTCCTGTAATCATCCAGGCAATTTCTGCTTGACGTGGAACACATATCTTAGAAAGACACAAAGGCTTTACTTAAGGCAGAGGTTTCAAGTGATGAAAAATGCATTCTAGTCATGTTGTCCTGACTTTTGACACTAAACTTTTACAGTGTATTTCTGGTTTAATCTTGTTGAGCTTCAACTTTCAGTCACTGAATTGTATCATCCACTTTCCTGGCAGTTTAAAGAGCTTGGCACTGTTAGAAGTTGTTTCTCCATGTAAATACTTATAAATGTGATTAGGTCACCTATTAACCTCCTTTTTCCAAATTATTCTTACATTAAATGAAACAAATAAACAAACCAGGAAGGAAAAAAGAAATTTACATTTTGCAATTAGATGCATCTGGACAAGTTTTGTTGAAAATCCATGCCACAGATGTGCTGACCTGAAGAAGGAACACGTCTATTAATGAATTTTAGGGTATGGTTCCCAAGAAATTCTGTGAACATCATGTGATTATCCTCCTGTTTGTGTTGATGCTAGCTGAGTGGGTATCACATGACCTCTATGGAGGCAGTGTTACATGATGAAATAAATGCAAAGCAGTAGCTGCAGCTTTAATAGCCAAAGGTAAGATGCAATCTGCATGGATTTTTTTAAAGATAAGGGCTAACAGATGGATTAATACAGTCCACTTTCTCTTCTATCTTTATCACCTCTTCTAATTTAATAATTATTTTCTTTCTTTATGATCACTCTGGGTCAAATTTTTGTTTGTTTTTTTTTTTTTTTTTAACTTACCACTGTAAACATTCTTCTATTTAATTAAATTAAAGAAGTTAGTCCCTACTGGAACTGCAACACGTGTCCAGTTATCCCAGGCTATCTGTTGTTAGGAATGGTCCTAATTGTTTGTGACAGCCACAATTCTGCTCAGTTTGCCTTGAACATGAGATCATTCAAAACTCAGACCAGTTCTGAATCATTTTCCATCCTAAGATGGAAATCAGCAGTTCTCATGGATCTTCTGTCAGCACAGCCTTCTGATTCCCAGGAACTTGCTGCATTTTTTAAATGACCTGAACTGATTCAAAACAAATGAGTTCGGGAAGAGTGTCAAAGTGGTCATTTGTATATTATCTGGTCACTTCTCATGGCACAGCCTATCAGAGCACATCTTATCCCAGGTTAATCAGAGATACGTAATTTAAAGTGCTCATTGTACTACTCACTCCATCTGATACAGTCTCCCTTTGAGAGTCTTGGAGCCATTTGGAAAGAATCCTCCATTTGTTTTATGTGTGAAAACAACTAAGTCAGGAAAAGGCCCCAAACAAGCAAAAACCAAACAGGAGCAAATGATAAATACAGCAAAATTCATGAGCTGGACAAAATGATAAATGAATTTTGGAAGGGTACCCAAAAGTGATTTGTGTGTATCAGAGAATCTGCACTTGGGGAGGAGGGAAGACTTTTTCTGCCCACATAGAGACAGCCAGATGTGAGCAAGCTCCTACCACAAGTCACTAGTGTGATGGCTGGAGTCCAGCTAACAAACCCTGCTGAAAGGTAGTCTCGTCCGGTTGGAAATAGCCCATGGTAGTGGGACTCTGTCACCTCCAGTGTACAGCTGCAGCCTGTCTCATCAGCTCAGGGAGGGCTGAGGTGAGGACATCTGGGGGCATCCATCTGCTCTTACACACTCTTAGATCAGCTCTGTCTCACCTATCCTTAGATCTCAGAGACACCTCAACTAGAACTGTAACTGCTTTAGTGTCCCTCTGCAGCCAGAGGGACTACAATCTGAAACACCCCAGGAAAGAGCTCTGTTCTTTCCATAGATCAAAATGCTGTTCAAGGTGATGGGGTGTCCAACTGAGTCACAATAGAGTTCTGGGCAAGTGAGTTATATCCATGACACTGGTAATCAAAGGATGCAAAATCATGATCTGCAAAGGAGAAACTCAGGAATACATAAGATCAGAAGCCACCATCGGCCTGGAAGATAGCAACTGAGATCCAAAGCAGGCAGCCAGCAAGTGTGAGTGTCCTCAGAATTACTGACACAGTTTACCTAAGGTTTAATAGCTGATCTCTGCAAATATTAAAATCAAGGCTGGTTGCTTCTCAAAAAGATATGAACTTATTCAAAAATAATACAAAACACAGGACAGAAAATATCTTTGAGTTAAGCATGAGGTTGCTAGGTGTCCTTGTGTTCCTTTTTGGCCTCCAAGTCTGATGACTTCCTATAGTCTGGCCAGACATTTTTAACTTACAGCAAAGTCCAAATCTACCTGTGGTTTAGGTAAAAGCACCTGGCCGTCCTATGATTGCCATGTGCATAGCTGCCTCGCAAGTGAGCATACATGCACACACATGGTAAAATAATCCATTTTCTTTTCTCCTTCGTTCTCTCTTCTAAGGGCTTGCCTCAAAAATTTCTGTCCCTCTTCCCAACTCTAATCAGACCCTTTCTATTTCACACACAAAACTCATGCATAATTCCTTGCCCAAACATCATGCTTGTACATTCCTTTTTCAGTAAATAAAGATGTCTGTTTCCTGTGTTATAGATTAAGATCTAAAATCACATGGATACCTGCAGTGCTGTTCTCACCAATTTAAAATAAGTGTGTCATTTTTATGTTCTAGTGAGCAGAATAACAATGAGCACAGGTTGAAAAGTGTTGCTGAAGAAACTCCATATGCTTCAAGATCCACTGAGATTCTCAGAGCAGATGAGAGCAGAAGTGGGAAGAAGGACTCTACTTTTCCCCCCACCAGAATTTTCCCCTAGAACAAGTAGCCAAGAGTTTTCAGACTTCCCAGTCCCCTGGGATGTTTTCATTCTTGATGTCACACAGAAACTATAGCTAATGACAAAGAACTAGAAATGACTGGAAAATGAATGGATCACGTAGGGAGTTTTCAAGAAATAAAATGAGCTTCTGGAAATCAGGAACAAGCCTTTCCTGAAAGGATATATTCACAGCATTTCTGCTTTCTGAGAATAAAGAGGTATTTTTCCAGTATATCCTGTCTGAATCTGCTAACTCTCCACCTGAAGCTCCAGGGAGCATATGTCCGAGGAGCCAAGAGAGCCAAACTGATGAGAAATATCAGGCTGTATCATCTCCCAGTTGATCATCTAATGGAATTCAGCTCCAAATTTTCCAGCATGTGAGAAAACATGAAGACAAGGTCTGTTTATGTCATTGTTTTACCACAGGAACATCTTTTTTTCTCATTTGAGGTAAATGTTTAAGTATATTAGTTTCAAATGCACTTCCTGAGGAAGTAGGGATCATTTAAAAATGAGGCTATTGTAGGCTGACAAGAAACCTGCTAATGCAGGTTTATACAGCTGCATGTTACTGCTGATAAAACTAAGCAGCCTTTCAAATGCTCATGGGATAAGCTTGGAGTCAATATGCAGAACAGTCCTTTTTGCACATAAAACTTTGCTTTTATCCACAGATTCTGTATCTATACTACCACAATACAGGAAAAGACCAACAGCAGCCTGCACATACAATGGATTTGATGCTTGTCTATGCTAAGTCTTTGTTTTATGCACATGAATTATCCAATCATTGGTTGACAAGGACTTAACAAGGCTCTGAACACTGAGCAGGGACCATGTGTTTGTATCTGTGTCAGTGCCTTTCTGTGGCTGGACTGCCTGATGCAGTGGGACAAGACAGTTGCTCTCCATCTCCCTTATAGATGGATTTCTATGGGAATGAATACATGGATTTACTTGCATGCTTTTAACTTCACTCCCATACGTATCTTTGTGTATATTCATATATCTTTGTGTATATGTAAATATTCATTGTATGAAAGCTTGTGAAAGGTCAAGATGATCAAATATCTCACTCTTCGCATATTATTACAGTCACAGTGTGAAAGCAATCACTTAAAAACAAACCCTCAAACCTAAGGGAAACAGATAGCATGAAGTAGTTTATGTTCTTGCTCCCTCATTTCACAGCTGGCGTTCTCAAAGCCTGTGACCCAGCTTCTGCAGCTCTCCGTGTGACCAGGGGCAGCTGGAAAGTAATGCAGAGGAGTAATGCAGCATTTCAGCAGCCCATCTGGGTTAGGGAATACAAGAAATATGCTGTGCCCACAAAAATTTCTTGTTCATGATGCTGGAGTGAGCTGTGGGCCCATACTTTCAGATGATACACGTTTGTATTACCAAAGCTGTTGCAGAAGAGTTCATAGATTATGGTTAGAAACTGCAAATTACCTCATTTCCTGCTTGCAAGTTAAAAGGAAGATTCATCCTTGTTCTTAACCTGCCTATTGCTTATCCCTTTTCATTTGGGTTTTATGAATGAGAGTAGTGTTTGGCACTATAATCTTCTACTCTGGAGTCTTGCTGCACAAACCATGTGAGATCAGGCAACCCCAAAAATATTAAGTCTATTATTATGAAGCTTATGTATCAGTTTTCCATAAGCCACTGAACTGGATAAAGTGAATGACTGTTCTGTGAAAGGTTCCTGTGAAAGTTTCACTCTCTCAGTGATGATATGATTTTTTTTTTTTTTCAGATATCAAGCAATTTTCCAATTTACTGTTGGAGCTTTAAGCACAGTTTTTCTAACATGCTATCTAACATATTTGGGACAAGAGAGATTTATCTGTTTGGTGCCCTGGAGATAATCTCCACTTTTATAACATTTTTTTCTTTCTTTTTCTTTTTCTTTTTTTCTTTTTTTTTTTTTCCCCCACAGTATCTGGACTGTCAGTATTATAAAGGCTGAAAAACATAATTTTTCACCTCTGCTACCTGTTAAAATACCAAGCGCACCATTCACTGAGGTGTTTCATTCAATGTAACTATGCTAATTTTCCTCTGCTATCCTCTCTTCATGTTGAAATGCAAAAAAATAAATTCATTAAGGCTTGAAGGGTCTTTCATTGTGATGGCTGGCACAAATTACTGAAATGCAGTACGTTTATCTCCTTTGAAATGTGAAAAGGTGGAGTTTGGATGAGGATTGTCCTTCAGAAAAAATATTCACTGACTGGCAGCACATGGACATGCTGTATAATATCATTCCTGCTCACAGAAAAATCTTACTCCAATTAGTTTTTCCCTTTGCCTCCATCTCCCTGGGGTCAACACAGTTCTATCTGTGGCATTCAGTTCTCAGTGTTTTCAGGTGGACCATAAGCCAGTATTCCCTTTGAATTATTATATGATTAATAAGCAGGGCTTTTGTGTTGATAAAAGCTTGGTCTCACGGACTGCAGCTCCATCCATAGCTTCCAGCCCAGGCTGACTGTGACTTCCAGCAGCTTGCAGGAGATCCACTGGGGGAGTATCACTATATGTTTGCCCAGATTTTAGGTTCTGAAAAGTCAGATATGGAGATGGAGGACTGAAGTGTTTAGTGACCCCCCCTCCTGGAGCTGGAGTGCACCTGAAAGGTGTTCTCACTAATCTCCCCTGGAGCACTGCACCTTGGCTGTGGCACACTGAAATAACTGTTGCTCTGTGCCATTGCTCCAGGCTGTGCACAAAGCAGCTCAGGAGCAGCTCCACAGGCTCATTAGCTGACACACAGATAAGACACCTTCAGACATTTCAATTTAATGAATTAATATTCTTACCCTGTTCTAAGCATCCATTGCTGGCCTCTGTCTGAGACAAGATACAGCTAGAAAATTTGTTTAACCCACTATGAAAACTCTTAACACTATGGTCTCAGGAGAAGGTGCTCAGAAATCCTTCAGCAGTTTTGCATGAAAATGGGAGAGTAAAATCTGCTGCCAATTTTGTCTATTCACAATGCTTTAACTTTTAGATGCCCTATCAACCATATTGTTGCATTAGACTTTTAGTGCTGGAAACTTTATTTAACATGTCCTGCCAAGGATGAGGGCTAAAACCAGACAATTTAAGCCTAATTCAAGTAATGAAATTGTGTTCTAAAAATAAAAATAAATCAATAAAAAGGGAAAGTATTGAATTCGCCTGATGACTTTGTTCCAGTTAAGAGTAGAGAAGAGCAATCTCAAAGCCTAATGTGGATTGCTTAGGCGCATGTGACTGTTATGATTTAACCTTCTGTCACTAGAATTTTCTTTCTTTGGGAGCATGTCAGACCTTTCCTTAGTATTCCTCATTGGCAAATTTGAAGTCAAATCACTGACTTCAAAGAAGCAAACTAAGACTAATGTTCTTTTCAAGTAACTACTACCTCATTCTAAGAGTTGTAAAATATAGTACAGTACAGTAATATAGTAATAGTCCATAACTTTTTGAGTTGTGGCAGTGTCAATACAGAGGTTTTGATTATTATTACAGAGAGTAAAATCTTTGCCCTGCTCTTGTAAAGGGCACTTCACTATTATCTTCTTTGAGGCCAAGCTACTCTATTAATTTAATATCACTTACATAGAAGAACTCTACAAGGGAGGTTTGCAACTAAAGTTAAAGCCGCCAACAATTTCAAAAGCAAATATGTCAGGGACTCCTTGTTTCAGTGACTTGTTGCTGTACATAGCTATTTTGTGAGGGGAACAGTAAAGACAAGGAAGTTAAGCCTCCTCTTTGACAAAAAGATTGCTTCCGAACTTAATGTCCACAGAAATGGAAGCAGGTAAGATATACTTGCCTGTTAACTATCTACAATAACATTGACTCTCCTTAAATTGCAAGATATTTAAAGAACATTCATTCAGAGATTATGCTAGAACTGAGAATTTGACATTTTGGTAACATAGTATCAGGATTTCCAATATGGGTAAGTTTGAAAAAAAAAGGTATTTCCTGTATCGGGCTGCCTGCTATGCCCAAATCCTGCATGTACCACAGGCACAGAGAATCTGGTATGTACATATGGATCATCTATATATGTGTATGTGCAAAGTATACCTTTTTTCTGTCTAATTCTTCAGGCCATGAAATAGATTGAAAGTGTTCACCTACTGACCTCAGGTATTCCTTACTTTTAGAGGAAAAACAGAATCACAGAATTATTTAGTTTGGAAAGAACCTTTAAGATCATCAAGTCAACTATAAACTTAAAACTGCAGAGTCCACCACTAAACTGCATCCCAAAGTGCCACATGCGCACATCCTTTAAATACCTCCAGGGATGGTGATTTAACTTCTTCCCTGTTCATCCTGTTCCAGTGCTTGACAACCCTTTCAGTGAAGAAATGTGAATAATAGTAGCATCATTTATCTCTGTTGCACTACCAATTTCCAAACAGTGGAATGGCTCACAGGATCATACAGATAGGTCACGGAGTGCTTGCAACATCCACTGCAAGAGAGTGGGAGAGATCCTATTTACCTTCACTGGAGGACCAGGATAGATGATGTTTGAAGCTGAGGTTAACTAAAACTATAAATCTGGTCAGAGAATAAACCTCAGAGGGAGCTACAAAGCAGGGTAGATTAGTCATGGGAGATCAGGACACTTTGTTTAAAGTTATTTTATTGAAGTAGTAAATAAAAGCTGTTATCTGATGGTCTTACAAGTAGTATATGTGAAACCAATCAGTTTCCTCACACCAAACACTCTCATAAACATTTATAGCCAATAAACCATGGCTTTGGGGAACAAGACTATGCAGCTTTCATCATAGGAGATAATTTTTTCTAGGAAACATCCATGATATAGGAGAATTTGTTTCTCATACCATATCCAACTTGTAGATAAATTCTGGTTAAATCTTTTTGTTTGGAACTTTTTCCTCCCACCTATGGATTTTCCACAAAAAAAACAAAACAAAACAAAACAAAACAAAACAAACAAAAAAAACCAACCAAACAAAAAAAACCCAAACAAACAACAACAAAAAAAAAACAACAAAAAACCAAACCAAAACAAAAACAAAACAAAACAAAAACAAAACAAAACAAAAAATAAAAACACAAACCCTTGTATTACAGAGAAGTTTTATTTGAATTTATTGAAATCTGTCTAAAATTTCTAAGAGAATAAATGTATAGCTTACTGGGAGGAACCAAGTCTAAGTTTTCACTGCAAGCCAAGCTGAAGCAACATTTCTTACAGCAAGGATCTCAATTTTACCAGAGAAAAATGCCCTTTACCAAAGTTAGACCCTGAGTTCTCTGCACAGCTGACTTGAAAACCAGAAAAAAGGCAGACGTAAGAAGCTAATCGGTTCTCCACTAGTTTTCCACTCTGAAAATTGCTTTGATTAATTGAAGTCCCCTCAAGTGCACAAGGAAATGCCAGTGCCCATGATATGACTAAGATAGGCAGCACTGCAGCAGCTACTGAAAGGCAGAGAATGAAATGTTCCTGATGTAGGACAGGCATTTGGCCAGGGGGTCTGACATATCCTAGACACTTCCCCTCACCCTGTGGTGGTTTTCACCCAGTGTCCACCCAAACCTCCAGGTCCCCTCTTTCCCAGAGGGAAAGGAAAATGAGGAAAGGCGAGAAGGAAAAAAAACTAGCTGAGAGATAATGGCAAAACAAACTCCGAGTAGCTAAATACCTAAATACCTAAAAGTAAGAAATAAATCAGTCTTAAGAACACCTCTCTCCTCCCACTCCTCCCTCTTTCCAGCAGATCGAGGGAGCAGGGAATGGGAGTTTGGCAGGCGGTTGTTGTTTCTGCCATTGGTCTTGTCCTGTGGGTCACTCCATGGGATGCAGTCGGGTCTCTGCACCCTGATGGTCCTCCGTGGGCTGCAGGGGGACAATCTGCTCCACCAGGGTCTTCACCACGGTCTGCAGGGCGGCTACAGCTCTTAGTCCTTCCCCTGCTCCCGTGGGGTCCCTCCCACAGGAGACAGTCCTCAATAGACTACTCCAACGTGAGTCCACCCCCAGGCAACACTTCTACTGGGGGGAAAAAACCTGCTTCTAGTGTGGGTCTCCTTCTCCATGAGTCATGGTTGCAAGTCTCTTCCAGGATCTTGCTCCATCCTGGGCCTCCCACAGGGCAACAGCTCCTTCAGGCATCCACCTGCTCCTCCAGGGGCTGCAGGGAGGAGGTGGTGGGGGAGAAATAGCTTTCAGTCCTTCCCCGCCCCTGCTCCAACTTGGGGCCCCTCCTTCACCTCTTCCTGCTCCGACCTTGGTCTCTCTCACTCTGCGTTGTCATCTCATGACTGGAATTTCCAACTGCCCCACACTCCTAATTCTTAAATATGTTATCACAGAGGCGTGACTATGACTCTTAATTGGCTCAACTTTGGCCATCAGCAGGAAGTCCCTCCTGGACCAGGCTGTCATTGGCTCCACAGGAGAGGAGAAGCTTCTAGCAGGTTCCAACAGAAACCATCCTGAAAGCACCCCCTTCTACTAAAATTCAGCTACAGAAACCCATGACACACCCCCATCAGCTTCGGTCTCTGGAGCTCAGCAACAAAATGGTTTGCAGATCATTTAGGATCACTGAATCACACTCACTTTGGTTCTGAACTATGGAAGGGTATTCCAATATTTTGGTTAGTTCTCATTTCTGAAGGAGTGGAGAACAAAATTCATACAATAAGCGTGTAAGTCTCCAGGGCTGTAGCAAAACAAGAGTGAAGATGTCATGACAAGAAAGGGCAGATACACCAGGCAGAGGGTCACTAAGGTGATATTGAGTCAGTATTTCTCTCTGCACTGTCAGCTCCCTCAGTCACTACGAAATTACTTCCTCCAGAATAGATTGGATCAGCTGCCCTCTCTCTTTGGGTTTTCCTCAACATTTCTACTTTCATTCCCTCTGGACACACAAGTCAAAATAGATGATCATGAGTTTGCAAGTTATATGCTCAGAAGGTTGTCACACATCTGTGCTAAATTCACTAAGAATAAAACTGACAAGATACCTGTTAGAAATATTATTGGTAAGACAAGCAAAAGATTTCCATATACTTCTGGGTGAAGAGTTAGAGCAGCATATCAGATTAGAGGGAAAGTAACAGTTTTGGAGAATTATGATTCTAATCTGATTCTGGGGAATTATCATTTGACATTGTTTTGTCTTGTTATCCTCACAATGGCATTTCTTTTCCCTTGTCACAGTGAGGTCTTTCTACTACTCACATCAGAGACTTTACATGAGCCTTCATAATTGTTACTTATAAAATACATTGATTTCTATCATCTTGTTTAATGATGTGCTACATTGTTTATAAGATAATGCAATGAACCCCCTTTGAACTCATTCTATTATCCCATAAGTAACGCAATAAACTGCTTTACAGGGCAATTAAATCAAGTGATTTCAGGTTAATATTATTAGACTGTTCAAGAATATGCAACTTTTGATTTGAGGATTGGTTTACACTCTTAGATATAGGAAAACGTACTGTTAATGTTTTCATTTGTAGTCCCTAAGGTACTAATCATATTATTCATTGCTGAGGACCAGAAATATTACAGCAGCTTTCCAAACAGAGGCAAGATCTAGTGTAGCCTCTAGTTACTTGCAGAAAAGCAATGGATTTAATAACCTTGGAGAACTCCCCAGGGTATTATGCAGCACTGCTCAAAGCTTAAGGAAAAAAAAAAAAGAAAAAGAAAAAAGAAAAGAAAGATATTTCATTATACAGACAGTAGAAAACCAAATACCTGAAAGAAACAGAAAGGTTAAATATATTATGTGTTAGAAAAAGTCTGACTGCCCAACTCACATATCATATCCGATTTAAATCTTTGGAATGGATCTTAATGATTATTTTCAGACAGCACCACTTTTTTCCATATACCTTTTGTCTGGCCCACCCAAAATTGTAATTCAAATAATCTGCACCACACAGAATTTCATTAGGAACAGTTCCAGTGAAATTAAATCTCTATTGTGCATCTTGAGTCTGCTCTAATGATTACTGCTCCACTGAGTATGTAATTTAAAGTCTCTTGCTAATAGATGAGGTGCTGCACACCAACAGCTAGCTCTTCCAAACTTCACAGTTGAAGTGCTACCTTGCTTACAGCTGTAGCAACCTCCTTCCAGTTGGACTTCCATGGAACAATACTGACATCTAACAGTTGCCTGAATAATCCTGATAGAATATTATTCATTTAAAAAATACTACTCTCTGCTTTTTTAATGTAATCTTAAACTGAATTTCATTGAGTCCAAAAGACCACTTTCCTACTCTGTATCACCTAAACACACAACCACTTTCCTACTCTGTATCACCTAAACACACAGTGCTTTTGAGTACAACTGTAGTTGCTTGAAATGTTTGTCTCAATCTGCATGTTTTGTGATTTCTACTTCTGTTGCAGTGTGTAAATTTTGTGTAAAAATGCTAAACATCCATTCATCTGATCTCTTCTTTGTAAGTCTTTGCTGTATGATTCACAGAAATACCTCTCAACCTGCTGCATGGATATTTCACAAACAGCAAGAATACTTCATGTTTATACACTATTTACATGTTCAAAGCACCAAGGAGATGTTAATTAAGCAGGACAGAATTTTCAGAACTGTCTAAAGAAATTAAATCCTGGACTTTCCTTGAAATCAACCAGAGCATGTAGTTAAACTTCTTGTGGAAATGCAGAAATCTCATTTGCAATCAGAACAAGGCCTCAGTGATGGTAACTAGCACTCATCCTTTTTGATACAAACTGCTTGAAGTACAGTTATATAAGTGCCCTAAGACCACAGATTCGGTAAGGAGTATTGCCAGTTTGAAAGGCTTCTCTCTAACTGCAAGCATGAAAGACAGGTTGCATGTGCTGCTTGAACATGCAATCTCATGTTCTTCAAAAGATGCAGCAAAAGTCATTTGTCAAGGCTGAGCGGAAGCTTACTTGGATGTAGCGATCTGCTTCTTACCTCAGAAGATGACAAATGGAGGCACTCCTTGGTGGCCATGTGAATTTTCTAGACCTTAAGTCAGAAAAATACATCCCCTACAAACAGTGACTGAAATCAAAAGAAAATTGAGGTTAGATGAAGAGGTTTAAAATTCCACTGAAAGCAGTGCATATCAAGTTCACCTAACAGCAAAATGTATTTTTCATTTGTTTTTGCTTAGCATTGTTGCTGAACATTCTGAAAAACATTTTTTGACTTGGCTGTATGTAGTATTTCCATGCTTCAATTTTTCATTTCAGAAAACCTGAAAAATGTTACTTCACTCTGCTTTATTTGACGTTAAACTGAGCGACATCAGAAGGGCTGACTTTATTATTAAAGATTGCTTAAAAGCTACAGATTCGTTGTGATATAGGGACTATATTCTAGTGAGTCAAAGCTGAGTTACTTTTTCTCTATCTTATTTTCTGCCTGTCTCTAGCATAATTAACTAGCTAGTTCTAAAATGCAATTTATATCAGTCTGAATGGGTCTGAATTACATTGTACTTAGAGAGGAAGAGTGAAATGAGAAATGCAAATTTGAGTTCATATTAGTTTTTTTTTAAAGTGAGCACTAATCCTTCAGGGACTCACGATTTGACAAAAAAATTATATGAATGATGCATGCTCAGAAAAAGCAATGCTGATAAGGAACCAAATCCTGATAGCTTTTGAATGTGTGAACAGAGTGAGTCTGATTTTTATTTATTCCCTCACTTTTCTTCACACAAGGATGGAGGGCAAAAAGGAAAGTTTGACTCCAGACCTCCTTTTTGATCCCTACATTCCAGGTCTACATATGAGAGATTCACTTGAAAGAAGCATGTGGTGACTTATCATTTCCATTACATATTTTCTGATTCTTCAGTGTGTCTTAGTGAATCTCTGTTCTTCAGACACCCACTTAACTGTGCATTCTATGCACCAAGACAATAGAGGGACCCCACATAGCCATGGTCTCAGACTCTGTTGGAATCTCTTTCTTTGGACACGTCTCACGAAACATGTATGTCAGGGATATTACTTATCCAGAGCTTCGCACCCAGGCTTGTCACTCTGTTTTAAGGTTCTTGTGAGTTATAAAGATGAACTTCGTGTAGTTAAAGGTGAGGTTCAACCACCCTTATGACATTATAAACAGATGGTAATGTTATAGATCATAGATCATATCAGGTTATAGATCAGTATTTCCAAAAACTGCTACAGTGAATCAAAAGGCATTTAGAAAACTCCTTCTGGGATTCTGGACAAAATTTTCATCCCTGCATATTCAAGAAAGACAGGAAGAGAAGTCAAGACTTTCAGAAAGAGCCTAACTGCAAGATAAAAACAACTTACCTTCCTCAGTACAGAAAAACAGAAGCTTAAAGAGTTATGATTGCTTTCATCCCATAAATAAATCAAAGCAACAGAGAATTTTTTATGCTAAATGAAAGTTGTCCTCAGGATTGGAACCAGCTTTTGCCAAAAATTGTGAAATAGTTTAGCAGGAAAAATTTATGAAGAACTTTTCAGAAGAAGACACGAAAGCAAAAGCTCATTCTTCATCAGTTTGTGGAAAAGGAATATTTGACATAGCAGCTTGTGATACTAGTAAAAGAGATAAGTTGACATAGAAAATCTTTTTTTACCACTGTTATGTAAAAAAAAAAAATCTAAGAGAATTGTAAGGTACCTTCCCTTGCTCTTAATTTTGGTAGGAAGGTAACTGAGTGTATCATCTTGAGTTCTTTTTTCCTAGTCCAACAAAGTGACTGTATTTATGTGCTTTGAAAGTCAAAGGCTCTTTTCTATCACATGAAATAGGAACATCTCACAAATTGTTAGTGCTGGGATTTGCATATATTATTACCATACTTCCTAATTATTTCTGCTTCTATTTGCATAATGAAAAAGGGAATAGTTTCTTCTTAATAACAGTAAATATAAAAATGTGCCTGTCACTCCTCCATAGGGAAGGAAATTAAATTGTTTTGATCTAAGGCCTAAAAGTTGAAACTTCAGTACCAAAAAAAATGAAAAATAAGATGAAAAAACAAAGATGCTCTTCAGGGACATCGAGGATTTATACTGAAATAAATCGATCATTACCAATATTTTTACCTCTAATTTACTGACAGATAAGTGAAAAAGAGTACAGAGACCTGTATCTTCTCAGGTGAAATGTCTAAATGGCTAAATAAGCATTTTGGTGATCTCTCAGGAAAGTAGATGCTTCAATTTTATTTGCTTTTGTTTTACTATTAATGGGACATGTCTGAGCTGAAAAGGCTTAGATTTGTAGGTTGTAGTGGCAATTTATCCTAGCCTCACTTAGAGAGAAGACACCTTTTATTGATCATATATCTGTCCTTTTCAAAGGCCATCAACCAGAACGTCAGACACACTCACTTGTCTAAATGGAAGGAAATTCATAGTAGAGATTGATGCAGTGAGGTCAAAATCAGAATTCAAAATAACAATTATATAAAACCTCTAGATGTATTTGATCCTTTCCAGTACCAAAAAATCCAGGATGGATAGATTCATGCTTGCAGTACTGTGGTGGGAGCCACAGACAGTGAGCTCAGCTCGCATCCCAGGCAGAAGATTTTTACATGATACTGAGAAAATCACTCTATCAATAGTTAAAACTCACAGCACACTGTCATGCCACGTGTAGATGAGCCAGCTCTGAACAAGTCTGTGTGTCTGGACATGCAAGGCCAGTAGACTTGAGGGCAGAAAGAACAGTGATGATGGTGGACTTCAACCAATTAATCTGTTAACTCTCAGGGTAGCCGAAGTGGACTGCTCTAGTAATGTTGCTATGCACCTTCCAAATTTTGAAGCTAAGGACAAAACATGACAAACTGCAGAGGGGGACATCTTTATGGTTTTTTTTTTTTGCCATCTGCAGCCTCCTTCACAGAATGATAAATGTCCATAAGCTGTGCAATGATCAAGTAACATGATGTAAGAATTGAAATTGGCAGAAGTGCTGGACCACAGGTCACCAAAACAAACACAAGTCTCTAAATGTAAGCTACTGCCCATTATCATGTGCCTTTCATTATCATCTGGACTACAGATTGATTCTTCTTCAAAACAAAAATGTTGATGACTTAGCTGACTGTCCATAAGACTGCAGAAAATGAGAGGATTTTTCTCCTCATTACACTGTGTCACAGACCAGCTGGGAAAGCAGGGGAAAAGAGAGCTGTTTGGTTATGAAGGATGTGTAATAGATCTGCACAACCAAAAAAATTCAGAGAACACATAATTTGCAAAACTGCAAAAAAAAAGTGGAAAGGAGACATCAGGGATGTTAATAGCTATATCTCAGTGACACAAAAGAAAGTGTCCGAATGAACCCCAGAGAGGCTGAACAAATGATGAAACTGGCTCTGGTCACAGCAGCAAGAGGATTTCCTGTTATTGGTTTACAGTTATTGGATACACAGTTGAAAGACTCTTACAGCTCACTGTTTGCCATCAGGGCAAGCACACAACCAGGAGCAGATATACTTCTAACTCCCTGTTTCAGAGGAGTTGTATGCAAATCTGAACCATCTCCTCTCTGTAGAGGCAACATTTCTCAGCCTTCTCTGTGTGTCACTCTTCCTTCTTGTTTGACTGAATTCTGGTCACAGGGAATGTAGCCCACAGTTATTTACATGTTTTCATCTTTCCCTGTCCCGTGTCTTTGAAAAAGCTAACTCATACATAAAGACTGTACAATGACAGAATTTTAAATAACTTTTTCTTCATAGTCCTAAAAGCTATACAAAGATTAACAAATCAGACAGGACTAGTACATAACTCAAACACTGACCAGAGGTCATTCATAAGGCTTCCAGGATTTTTCAAGTTTTTTTTTTTTGACTCAAGCTACCTAACACTCTTTCAGCTAACATATAGGAGTGGTCAGGGCATAGCCAGGGGACTATTCCCAGCTGGCAGCTTGGATGAGACCACTGTGTTTTGGAGGGAAAGTGCTTAATCTGTATGGAAACAAATACGGCCAACGCATTTCACTTGAGGGTGGGAGCATGACCTTACCTGGTGTATGTGCAGCCATCAAGTCTAATACACTGCTGTCACAGCCCCATGACCTCAAGTGGATAAAAGATATTTGGTTATTCTGGATCTATAGGACCTACAAAAATTAAAGGTTCTCATTTACCCACTTTTTTTTTCTTTATTCTTGAATGTCTTAATAGATTTCCCATTAACTTAGTCTTACAGAATGACCAGGGAGAGGAGCCCTCAACATCCATGTCCTGATTACATAATCAGACATGATCCAAGAGAGCAATAGTCATGAAAAGGGAGGTTCAGTAAGAAACAACAATGACATCTTATGAAGGTGCCTTTATCTCTTAAACCACAACAGAAGCAGCTTAGAGTCAAGTTTAGGCTAAATGGACTAATGTTTTTATGCTAAAAGTGAGCTGAGATGCATCTCATACCACTTTGATGTGCAGACTTAGGCTTACTCTTCACTGGGAATTAGTCATCAATCCATGAAAAACTATGCAAGGAGTCTGGACTCATCAGCATTTCTAAACAGACAAGAAAATGCATATAAAGAAAAAAAACCCACAGGAGAAAAGGTAAAGTGATTAAATTATGAGCTGCTTCTCTGTGGAAACCAAAAATTTTGAGTCAGTCAGAGGCTCAAGGATTGGTCCTATACCTGTGTGATACTCCAGATTAAGGAAAGGTGTAGAAGTTTAATTAATTTTCTTCTCCCAGCTCTGTAAAGAAAAGTGTATTTAACAGAGGCTGGGGCCAGATTGTACCTTATTTTGTTTTCTTTAGGTCTTCCAGCTAAGCAGACAAGAAACAAGAATACAACTAGGGAAAAATAGAACAAGAAAAGCATAGCAGAAAAGTAAGATGTATATTTAAAAAGGAGATGTAAGGAGAGAGAGGGATGGGAGGGTGGGATACAACAGAAGCCCTGAATAATCCAGCCTCAAAACCAGAAGGGACAGAGAAATCACTCTACCAGTTAAAAAATAATTAGGATTTCAATGCAATGTGCATTTCCTGAAACAAATTTTGCTGGTTTGGAGCACGACTATTTCTATAAAGATAAATAGCAGTAATTAGTAATAATAATAATAATAATAATAAATGTATAAGCACTAGTATTGCTATTTTTATCTGTTGAGGATTATTCTATTCATGTATACAAAGGAGAAAACTCAAAGGAAAAAAATGCTAAAATAGTAAATTTACTGGTAAAAAAGTTATGTGAGAGAACATAAATATTTTATAATTCATTGTTATACCAATAGAACCAGTACACCTATTACATAAAATTAAACAGCCCTTTATAATCCTAAGGACCTATAAAAACTTTACAAATTGTTAAAAAAAATTCCTTTGAGACAAGCTGAGGAAAATTAAAAATAATTTTAAAAACCGCAACACCTATTTTTAACTTCTAAATACATTCCTACTATGAGGGAAGACATTTGTTTGAAATGCCTCTTGCATGTACAAATCAATGGAAGAGTCCCAGAGTGCAATATTCATCTGGTATAAGTTGCTATGCACAATAATCATGGTTTATATCAGCCAAAGAATCATCCCATTGTTTGGTTTTAATTAACAAAGAAAATTTTTAATTTTTATTTAAAGCGTAACCGCTCTCTTTGGAATTCCTTTGCCCAGCCAAGCCAGCTTGGAGCATCTTAATATGCTTTCTCATTAAATTTTTAACACTTCCTGCTTTCACTGTGGTCAGGAGCAAATACTGAGAAAAGTGATGCTTCCCTTTTTAGATTGACAATTTGAATTGCGACCAAAGCTGCAAAGGAGGAAAAGAAAAACATAACTTGGGAGAATTTGCTGACCTGACAATCTGACAATCAAGTACAGATACATTTTACTTTTCTTCTCTAAAATGAGTGCACTTTACATGAAAACCAGGAAGATCATGCATTCAAATGCCCCTGCTCCAGTCACACATATACTACTAATGGAAAACAATATGTGGAAAAATACTAGAATCCCACCGGGAACAGAACTTCATTGTGATGTGCTTTGTAAAATATTGTATATATAGTATCCTACACATATAGTGTGTATTTATATATATAATGTACATGTATAAATTATCACCTAGCCCTTGACAAAGCTCTCCAGTAATTGTCCTCATTGCCCTTAAAAGGTGCAATACTGGAGCAACATAACTATCTGTTTTCCAGACAGCTAAACAGAAGACAGGATCAGAAAAATGATTTCTCAAACTTGTTGAATTGTTAGAATTGAAGTTCCCAGTGCACTGATGTGACACAGTATTCCCCAAACAGGGTCACAGTCTGGGCTGAAGATTGTCCAGACAAACCCAAAATGGATTGCAGAGGATTTATTTTTGCACCTTCTCTCAGGAAGGTAAGACTGTGCCTCTTGCAACAGATGTAGGGGTCGCTCCTGAGAGAGACTTTTCTCCTGCTTTTCCAAGTACAGAGAAAACCTCGGTTCTGTTTCAAAACACAGGAGTTAGTGGTGACTACAGCATCCCTCTCCAATGTAACACAGGAGTTAGTGGTCACCACAGCATCCTGCTCCAATGTAACAGCCAATGGATAGAGAACTTCCTCTGGAAACAGAAAATTTGGGTTTAATATCAGCTTCTGCCTGAGACTGTTAAAATCATCACCCAGGAGAGCATCAGAAATTCTGACCTGAAGTCCAGGTCCTTGCTATGGTGACTCCTTCTGTGATTCAGTCAGTAACAGTTAGTGTCAGTACAATGAAAAACTCAAGCCAAAAGCCCAATGTCTATCCCACAAATGCTTTATCCATGGGGTTAGGGAGTTATGTACCCACCTGAAATCCTTTGGTGGGACTCGGTATGCAGAGGGACGTTAGAAGTGGGGCTCTCCACAGTTCAGCTGTCAATGTGAGTAGGCCGTTGATTGGCTTTAAAGACTGAAATTTGAAGCATACACAACTGAATACTCCTTGGAAGCCTGATTTCTGGCACTTAAATTGTGGTTTGAATCTGACCTTTTGTCTAACAGGTATGACATCATTCATCTCTGCACTTTGTTCTAACTGTCAGAAGGAGTTAATTGCAATCCATATGCTAAAGTTCACTGCTACAGAATCTAATCTAATTATAACTCTGAAATTCTCTTCATCCCATTAGCAGAGAATAGAGGTCTTAAAGACCCAATGAAAGAGGAACTTATATTCAGCAAATCCCTTTTCTCTTGATCCTCAGGAATGGATGGTGGCTGCTTATACATATTGGAGGACTTCCTGAAGTTTCTCTAGCACTGAGTTTCATCTAATGTGGACATTATAATAAAATTGGATCATTTTGGAGTGATAGATTTGTTATCCATTAATTTTCATTCCAGACTTGTGTGAACAAAATCTTTTAGCTACTGCTTTTCCAAATGTCTCAGATGACAGTAAAATATGAAGACAGTTCCTCATCATAGGATTTGATGTAGCCTTATGGTAGCACCTACTAATATCATCCACTTCTCTAGCACTTTTTCTTTAGTAACTTCAAAGACCCAGTGGTCTCTGACCGGGCCTGTGAGATCAGTGAGGGATTTACATAGGAAACCCTTTGCAAGATGTAAGCAGATGGTGGGAAAAGTGCTGAACATGAAAGAACTGTGCAACATCACACAATGGTTTGCAGCGAGGTTTAAAAAGAATATGTTATCCAGTGGAATCCTGTGTAAGTCTATTGGGAGAATGCCTCACCTCAGCCTTTGAGCCTTCCCATGAAAGATGAGGGATTTATACTTCACTGGATAAATTAGTATAATGCCCTTGAGTTCCAGTTATTTCAGTGAAACAGCAGCAGCAGGCCAGCTCTCTTCCTTAGATGTAAATGAAGGTTCCACTTTTCTCACAATTGACTGGTACAGGTGAGACTGGGGAAAGAGTATGACCTGTAAATGCTTTATTGCTGCTATTGACTCCTGAGCCAGGAAGATCATATTTTGGCTTTTAGGTTCCATATTGAGTCTACAGTGTCAGTGGTTGGGAAAAATGATAATTTTCCTTGTCTTTTGACCATATCTGACATAATGTCAATAAGACAAAGTAGGCAGGGTTCCCTGCATTGCTGTTCTTTTCTCTGCAGACTCACTTTTCAGCACACACATTTTAGAAATGCTTTGTTTTCCTGTTCATACAGATCAGCCATGGCATGTCAAACTATGAACAGTGCCTTGTATTTTCTCAATAAATGCAGGAAACCAGAATCACAGTTGTGAAAATCTGTATATACTTGTTTTGATTTAATTGCATTACATTTAACCACTTATCTTAAAGTTCAAAAAGGACGTCATAATATTGATACCTGAATAACTGTACAACCTCTTGGGACATCAGGCCAAAGGAGTTGGTTTCAACAGCTAACACCTGACCTGAAGAAGTGGAAAAAATTTTAAACTCTTCCAGAGGACAGGAAGGAACACTCAAACCCATAAATTTAATGGGACATACCTTTATCTCAGCATAATGTCATATATAATCTGCTTTCCACCTGCAGACTCACTCCATTGTGTGATTTCACCCAATATTTGTGACCTCTCAGCAGTGGTCTGGTCTGCAAACACCTGTGAAAGACATAACATTATTCCAGAAAATATATGCCCTTGATAACCCCAAGATAGGACACATCAACAAGCATAGTGGCCTGAGACACCTTATTGATGAAATGCAATGCTTTAAGATCTATCCACATTCATCAGAGGACTTACCAGAACCTACTCCCTATTGGATTTACGAGTAGAGCAACACTGACCCTGGAGCACCTGCACTGAGTCACATAACCAAAATTTTGGCCCACTATCTATGGAAACTTTTAATACCTGAAGAGAAGCAAAGTTTTCTTCCCATTTGTGAGCACATTACTCACAAAGTAATGACCACAGCATAATCAAAAGTACCACAAAAGAAAAATCAAAAGTAGTCATATATGTGGGATCACTTTGTTCCTTTGAATCAACAGAGAGGGAAAAAGAGTAGTGTAAATTATTTAAAACAAATGCAACCTCCTGACAGTTACGTATTAACTCTTTTATTTCAGTATAGAAACACCAAATGATTGTGACCTGTAATAATGGACAAAATAGTCAAAGTTTTTCATATGTGTATTTTATTCATATGGGATTTTCTGTATAACATAACCTGAGATAACTGTGAATAACTTGGCAGGTGTGCTAAAAGAAATTAAAAACTCTAAAGCCAAGAGTCAGCTACACTAAAAGACTATAAGGAATAGTATACTTCTGTAGTCCTTAATCCAAATGTGATCACCCAACATTAGGAAAAACATACATGACATTACAAAACTCACCATGGCACAAAATTAATGGCAATTGAGAGAGCATAAATAGAGGCATCGCTAAGGTTGAAATCACTTAGCTGGCTAAGAAGAAAGCAGGGGGCTTACTGTGAAAATTATGAAAGACATGGTGCACAGGGAAAATCACAGTTAAATTAAAGTGAGCCTAGAGTGAAAAAAAAATACATCTGTATGCAGCCCATATTTGGCAATTTGGGTTTTATCGTTGGAGATATTTGATTTAAATACTGTGGTGGAAATTCTAAAGGGTTGGATAATTTTATGACCACTAATAACATTCGTCATTATGTAAGTTGCCATTATGATAAGGATAATCAACTCTCATGCTACAGAGCATAAAGTTATCACCAGTGGGACCAGGGATTTTTTTTTTCGTAGATGTTAGGTGTCCATTGGATTGACAGGAGGCTGAACATGAGCCCACAGTGTGCCCAGGTGGCCAAGAAGGCCAATGGCATTCTGGCCTGTATCAGCAATAGTGTGGCCAGCAGGACCAGGGCAGTGATCATCCCTCTGTACTCAGCACTGGTGAGGCCACACCTTGAGTACTGTGTTCAGTTCTGGGTCCCTCAGTTCAGGAAAGATACTGAGGTGCTGGAGCAGGTCCAGAGAAGAGCAATGAGTCTGGTGAAGGGACTTGAACACAAGTGCTGTGAGGAGAGGCTGAGAGAGCTGGGGGTGTTTAGTCTGGAGAAGAGGAGGCTCAGGGGCGACCTCATCACTCTCTACAACCCCTTGAAAGGAGGGTGTAGCCAGGTGGGGGTTGATCTCTTCTCTCAGGCAACCAGCAGTAGGACAAGAGGGCATGGGCTTAAGCTGTGCCAGGGGAGGTTTAGATTGGATATTAGAAAGAAACTCTTTACAGAGAGAATAATGAGGTATTGCAATGGCCTGCCCAGAGAGGGGGTGGATTCAGCATCCCTGAAGGTTTTTAACATGAGGCTGAATGTGACAGTGCCATGATCTGGTAATGACATTGGTGTTGGATCAAGTGCTGGACTTGAACTTGTAGGTCTCTTCCAACCCAGATAGTTCTATGATTGTGATTTTTCTCACTTCTTTTTGCTAGTCAGTTTAGTGAAGTATTCTCTAACACATAGAGATGATTCTAATCATGCTACATTGAAAATTCTCCTCTTGGAGGTGAGGGAGTTTAACTTACTGTAAATCAAAAAATGAATACAGGAGTATCACCAAAACTAATTTAGCAGAATAGCTAATATGTTGTCTCTGTGCATCCATTTAATAGATTAAATGGGTCTCAGGGTCTGTATGAGGCTGGAGAGGGTATACATAGACAATATTGATCAGTTTGTGTTTCTCCAGAAGAATCATCTTAATTGGGCAGGAGAAATTTGTCTTGAATCAATATCTTGCTGGCAATAAGAGTTTGATGGTGGAAAGATAATTTGAACTGACAAAATCTTAAGGGATTATTTTGACAGCATGCTTGATAGCAGTACCTAAGAAACTGTGAAGAAATAAAACCTTGGAAGTAAAGGAAGATGTGCTGTTAAATGTTTTACCACCCTTTCTGAAACTCTCCTACTATATAATACATGAAGTTTCTTACCAAATCCTTTCTGAATCAGTGTAATTTGTGTTTAGAGAATTCTAGCCTCAGCATTACTTGAGAATGAAGATAATGTGTATCCTGGTTACAGCGGCTGGGACTAGTTTATCAGTGTGTGGGTGTAATCAAAACTGTGTATTCTGCACCCTCTGTGTTATTTCTCATGGACTGTTAATGATGGATCATTTTTAGCACCTGCCCTGGGCACACTTGACCCCTGAGGCTACAGGCTGGGGGCTTAAGGACTCTCTGAGACAGGAAAGTTTCCTGTCATCACACCAGTGACTCAGGTGGGATAACTTCCCTCAGGGAAGGCATCATCACCTTCACACCCAGCCTGAGGTGTCATGTCTGCTCATGGGCCATCAAGGAGTCCCAAAATATCCCAAACTCACAGAGTAAATCAGCCACTGTGAAACTCCTTGCCCTGGGGGAGGTACTGGGCATTCCCACCTGATCATGAGCATACATAATCTTGGTGTTTGGGACTTCTGAGACCACTCATGGGATCTAAAGGAGGACCAGAACCTCAACAGGACTGTGACTGCCACTCTTGACCAGACTGCAATCATAATCCTCACCAATAGGTTTTCCTTTCCTTTTCCTTTGCGCTCAGGGACCCACGTGGTGCTCAGTACAGGGGCTGATGAGCTCCATTCTGCTCATGTCCCAGGATGTTGGGTAACACATCTGTTCTTTTGTGGGTAAAAAGCCAATTTTTCCTCTCTGCCATTGAATTTATTGTAATCTTTTAATTAAATTGTAATTCTGACTTGTAGTCTCTTTTTGAGTTGGGTTCATTTCTATTGCTGGTTTACCTTTAAACCAGCACAATGTGAAACATATAAAATTTAAAAAATTTTCTGTACATTTTTTGGACTTTCAACTGAAAGTCTATTTATTTTTGAAGATTTTTAATTGGAGATGAAAGTAACTGGTTTCCAAAGATTCACATTTTTGAAGTGTTTAGATTTAAATTATAGATCAAGGTGCATTTAAAAGAACAAAAAGCTACTTTACCATTCCCTTTTCTAAATGTGTTTATGATGACAGAAACTAATTTAAATTATTTTTAAAAGAAAAAACAAAAACAAACAAACAAACAAAAAAAAAAAAAAAAAAAAAAAAAAAAAAAAAAAAAAAAAAAAACCAAAAAAACACCAACACCACAAAACCAAAACAACCAAACCCCACATAACTACAGATATTCAGGGTTGCCTTCAACAAAGAGTAAACTGTTCCTTTCTCTACTCCACTGAATATTCTTTAGCTGCAGCAATAAAACCTCATTGCACAGGTCTTGCTTCTGACACTCCTGTTACGCATCTGTTGAAGGATTAAATTCAGCTCCAGGTTTGAATAATAAGAGAGTAGAATCTGGAACATATATGTTTCATCTCTCATTATGTAATAGAGAGACTCAGTAGCCTGGAGGTCAACATTTGGTAGGACACATTTAGTTTGTGATTATTTCATCCTGAGATGAATATTCAAGTAATTGTTTGTGCATTTAACGTGGCTTCCAGATTAGAGAGCTATGCTCCATTCTGCAGGGGAGAATCTGGTTTGTTTGCCTACATGCAACATAGTCGGCTTAGTCTTCAGCTATCAAATGGGTCTCCCTGTAGGTTCTGTGCCATCCCAGTCAACCTCACGTGGCTGTCAGGGATGTTCCGTGGATTCCCAGATCACATGAGAGACCTGACGTAAAAAGTTTCAGAGTGAGAGCAAGAACTACTTCATCCTCCTGGCTTCAGTAATGGGTCAATGTCATGTACATATTTTTATCAACTAAAATGGTGATTAGTTCTGGGACAGCTACTAAGCCCACAAACAGCCCTGCAAGAGGCATTCCTTGCTAGCCCTTAAGATATGGACAGAAGAAGGCCATAAGGGCTTTGAATAAAGATTTACTTATGGAAAATAATAAAAGCTAACATGAATCCAAGGTTAACTGAAACATATAATTAAACTTCACATTTGTTTTAATAAAATACAATATTGACTTTGCTCTTTAAAGTAGATTAGGTTGTTGACATTATAGCAGTACAATAAACAAACCACTGAGCTTTTTACTAGCAGAAGAGAAAATTAAAGCTGGTTACGACAAGCCAAATAAAATGAGTTTATTCAGAACTGTATAAATCATCAATAAGAATTCTTAATCACTCGCCTCCAAAAAGCTAGATTATTCGATCTGCAACAAAACTGGGGCTGTGTCAGCAAGTTGGATGCAAATCAAACAACATTCAGACATCCCAAAAATTCTGAAAGTATGTGTCTGGAATAGAGATGAAGACCAGAAATTCAGTGAGGCCTTCTTAAGGTAATAGAAAAATAAAGCTCCTTTTTACACCAAGATGTGGTTATTGAAACCAGAGTCTCATCACCATGGTGTAACACAGATAAAACATCATCCCTGGTTTTCTAGCCTTATTTTCAATGTATGTTTCTACAAAGACTTTTCTTTGTTTGATGCATGCATTTTGTACACACTAAAAGCTATACAATGCTAAGCTGTTCATTTTGATGCTTAATCATATTATCATATTACCTTTCATGAAAAAGCCCCATAGTTCCTGAAAAAGTTTACTACAATTTAAGGCTTGGAAGGCACAACAGCACTTTGATTCATGTATTTTATACACAAAGTCTTATTGTAATGCTTGTGATGAATAAAGATTTTCACTCTGGCATAGAGTAAATTTGTCAAATATTAATAGTTCATTGTCTGTTTACCTAAATCATAATCTACTCCTCAATAAAATGTTTTTTCCAGATCTTTTCATACAATAGAAATGAGGATTAAAATTAAAATACTTATAAAATGAGCAATAATAACTCCAAAAACTATAATGCAGAATTCAGATGTAGCAAGAATTTCTGCACATTTACCTGAACATGGATCTGATGAAAGTTGTTCATAATTCATGAGAAAAGTTGAGAAATTCTTCTGTTTGGAAAATGGTCAACCCCATGCTTTTTTTACCATGTGAGGATTTATTCTGAAAGCACCAAGCTTAAACACTTGCTTGAAAGCTTTCTTTATTTTGGAATGCATTTTGACATTTGTTCATGGCTTACTGATTAAAAAAATATGCTCCAGAAGGAGTGAAAATCTTGAAGATTGTGCTTCCATAATCTTCCTCTTAATATTACTCCTAAACAGGATACAAATGAAGGACAAATGGAGGGGATCAATGCTTCATGGACTTCTATTTCTTATCAATCCCATTCCATGTTGCTATAATAGAGCTGGAAATACAGCAGAGGTTTGGCCAGATGACCTCTTAACTATAACATACAGAAGTTATTGACTAAATCTTGGATAACGAACAAAAATAAGGCATGGAAGTAATATGAAATATTAAACATGGCTAAAAGAAGATTGTGTCAGGTTAGCCTGCTAGATTCTTTTGCTTTTCTAAACAAAATAAACAAAAAACCAAAACCCCAAACCAAAACAAACAAAAACACCAACCCCCCCAAACAAACAAACAAATGACAACCTCTGAAGATTTGGACTTTGATGAATCCTTTGATTCAGTATAGGAGGAAAATTATATTAGGTGGAGAGCACAGAAATCATAAAAAAGTCAGAACAGGTGAAAGTGCAAATAACAATTAGTTGTATAAAGGGTAATTAGTTGAAATGAAAGAGGAACTGTTCATCTGGAGGAAGACTACCAGTAGAGTTGACAACAGTTTAGACAGGAGCCCTCCTTAAAATAAAAAAATGTGGGTGTACTAATAGCTCAGATTTGGAAGCCAACCTTTGTTCAGAAAAAAAAGCATAATATCTCGCAGATGGAAAATCTGGGTGCTGCAAAGAACTGCACTATTTAGAACTTTTGCTGTAAGATGAAGGGTCATCACATAAGGCAAATGACACAGCAGTGACAGTGAACTAAGGGTGTGATAATACCATACAAACAGAGAGGCATCCAAGAGAGCTTCACATGGAGAAGTGCTTCTACAAAAAGGATATTTACATTAGTGGAAAAGTGCTTCTTGAGAGCTCATCCAAAATAGTGCAGTTACTTTTGACCATGTAGGATTAGGGTTAATAAATTCACTGAAAGTAGAGAGACCTCCTTCTCATGTTGAGAGACTAAAGAACCACAAATTGTTCCCCTTAGTAGACAAAAAGCTAGCCAGGAGGACAGATATCAGAGAAAGGAGAGAATCATCCGTTCATGAAATAGCAGGAATAAACAGGCCATGAGTACTCATGCCTGAAAACAGAATGATGCTAAGCATCATATTCTGGGAGAGTCTTCTGGCAAAGTGATGGGGCCACAAGACTTCACTAAATCAAATAGGGCTCCTGCCCTATTTGTTTGTAGTCTGTGTCTGCTCACCACATTATGGAGGTGGTGCTGATGATTCAGGAGAGTTCTTTATATGTTCTTAACTCTAAAATAAAATGTTGGGGAAAGACTTGCTAGGCTACAGTGTCAGCCATCAAGGAACTCCAGTGGCAGGAGGTAAATGGGAAGGGGTTAACACATTCACAAAGTAAAACAAAAAAAAAAAAAAAAAAAAGGCGGGGGGGGGGCAAAAAAGAGACTGGGGTTTTCTTAGTTTACTCTTGGGAATAAGGCAGAGGAGTTGAGCACACACAATGGACCATGGAAGCCAGACTTCCTTATTATATTCTTGTATTTCATCCTCTGTTCTGAGAACAATTCCAGGATTAAATACAGGTTTCTCTGGGACCAACCAATACTTCTGTGACCTTTATGACTGCAAGATCTCTCTCTGAAGAGATATCAACTCTGTCTAACTCACCATGCAGCCTTATCTTTTAGCTTCTGGCTTCAAAGGGCTTAGCTTGGAGTCTGGATACTGATTCAAAAAGAAAAATCAGTTGAAACTTTCCAATTAAAACTGAAAGAGAATAAAACTAGTTAGCTCAATGACTTTGCTGAAGTTAATTACCACAGAAATAAATTCAGAGAAGATGGATTGTTTAGTTCTTAAACTAAACAATAGTCCCATCCCTTGAAAAACATTTTTAACAGTTTAGCATAGCCTTCATAGAAAAGGCTAGAGAATATATTTAAAGGGAAAAAAAGCCCAGGACATCCTTCTGTGAGTGAAACATGATTCTGTCATTCAGTACTGCTGTTCTCTTAAAGTGTTTTTGGGTCTGATGTGAAGACTGGCATCAAAAGGCAAGTCAAAATATGTAGGGGTTTCAAATGTGTTATATACTGTTTGGGGCTTATTTCATTTGACATCCAGCTGTGTTTGCATTTGGGAGCAGCGTTTGAAATCAAGGGTCATCTCTGCAGGCAACTGTGCTGGGAAAAATTAACTGGCACAGTGAACAGAAAGGGTTTGAGCGAAATACCATTCACAGCTGAACTGTGGGAATACTTGAGTCTGGTTACAACAGTGGGGAAGAGTGTCATAATAAAAAAATACTTCTTAATATAATATATGTTACACCCCAGTCCCAAAGGCCCAACCTTTACAGGGTGTTGCACTTTAATTTCAGGCTCCAAGAGATTTCATTCACACAAACTCTTGTAAAGCCATAGGTTCTTTGGTACTTTGAATTCACACCTGGAGAAAAACTACTCATGTTTCTCTAAAGAGATTTCTTTAATTTGGCAACATAATAGGCATTTTGGCAAAAAGGATTTTACAGAGATAAACATGCAACTTCACAAAAGCATTACAACAGATTACCAGGACTAACAAGCATTGCTATAGGGAACCTTTGTTACACCCAGCAAACACAAACTCCATGCAACTTAAGTTAGGTACCCATAACTTACAGGAAAAAAGGTGTTTAAGTCACTCACAAGAGGAAGAAAAGAATAAGGGAAGAAAGATTAAGAGAGGAAAAGAAATATAGTTACCGCTTGGAAGGTCACAGATTGATGGCTTTGGAGAGAACAGACCAGGGCCCACAACAGGGACCTGCTGCTACCTCTTTATCTGCTCTGGTCACTGTGGCCACTCCCTGCAGACAGAACCTTTGGTTCCCCAAGCACTCCTTGCCCTTAGCCAAAGTGAGAGGTGATACAGCCAGTCAGAGGCTCTGGGTGCTGTGATGTGGGTGGTTTACCAGGTGGACCTTATGGACAGGCAAGTGCCCCATGGGGCCCTCATGCCATATGGCCAAACCTCAGTGGCCATCCTGGCTGACCGTGTGGACCTGCTGAAGGCTTGATCTGTCCTGCCCTGCACACACACAAGAGATGTCCCCCACAAGGTGGTTCTGACCCAATAATAACTGATCTGGTGTACGTCAATATATGACAATGGTACTGTTTTCTTTGGGATTTCATTTCATATGCTTCTCTTGCTCTCCCAGTTCAACAAAATCCAGATACACCAGGGTGCTGGTTGAGAATTACAGTAGAAATATTAATTTCTTCTCCTTAAGTCCCCAGTGCTCTGAAGACTCATCAGCTTGACTTTTCTCACTGTTTCTAGAATATTGAATGCTAGGAATCTGATGATTGCTAGGACCATAAAATACTAAATTTTGTCTAGAGTTCAAGTATGAATAAATAAAACATTTTAAACTAACAGAACTCAATTCAAACCATTAAGACATGGATTGAAAATGTGTGGATAGACCCACATCAGTCTTCTGGTTTTTGTACAAACAACTGTCCAGCATGTTGTGTCTCAGCAAACCCAAATTCAGTCTCAAAAACAACCAATGGGAACTTCTGCACATCTTGTCTGTGTCTTTTGACAACCAGTCCTGCTGGCTGTTTCTCCCTACTTTCTTTCAGTTTTCCTCTCCCTGCAGCAGAGACAGAGTGCAGCTGACAAGCATTGGCTCTGTACTCTCCCTGTGTCCATCAGGACCTCTGAGCCAGCATGACACGCGGTGGTTATTCACTCCAGCTGTAGGTCAGCAGCAAGCAATCACTCCAGAGGCAAGAAGTGAATTGCTTCTGTGATCAGCCACCTTCTGGAACTGGCCTTCATGGGATGCAGCCTTCTGTGTCACCAGTGCCTGCATTGCCCTACCCCTAAGCAGAAGGCTCAGTTTGCAAGCTGTTGGCAATTGTCTGTTTGCAGGTGTCTTGTGTGAAGAAGGGGGTTCCAGTGAGTTTCCTTGGTGGGTATTGCAATCTATATGAAAGTATGTTTCTTATGCTGTGCTTATATAAGGAAGGCCCACTTTGAACTTGCTGGGAGAAAAATAATGACTGGCCAAGATCATTTGTCTTCACATGCTTGGTGGGCAATGGTACAGTGGGTCACACCAAAAAACCGTTTACTTTCAGTGCTCACTTCCTGAGGAGACTGTAATTGTAGATTTTTTTTAAATGCACAAAATCATAGTGAACTAAAGTGAGAGAGAATCTGGGACATATAATGGTCTCTTAGTCATTGAAGACCGATTGATGAACTGAGGTCTGCATTTCTAGTTCTCTTTATTGCTGGACATTAGTAACTACAATTAGAATTATTTATACACATAAATTTCCATCCCTTCTTTGCTTTCTGCGTAAGCCACATACAGTGAGGGTGGGATGCATTTGAGAGAGTCACTCTGGCACCCTTTTAACCTCAAAGTGAGTAATAGGTTTGTCAGGGTATGATGCCTCTGCTCCTCTTTAAGCATGTAGACCAGGTTATGTCAAATTGTTCTACAGAATAGTCTTTTCCCCCCATGATTAAAATTACTTTAGATGACAAGCAAAGGTTTAGAGCCTTGCACTCTAAATATCTACATTTTCTTGGATGAATCTCTTTTCCTTTGACAATAAAGTTTGCCTACTATTTCAAATGTTTTCATAATGCCAGTATATAAAAGAATGGGTGCTCTGATTTGTCTGCCCAGCCACCTAAAGTTGTTTATTGAAACACAGAAATTCTACTCAAGAACTGGACTCCTAGAGAATTGGGACAGCTCCCTGACTTCAGCAGCAGCCATGTCCAGGTGTTTCTGGGAAACAAGCAAAACAATCAGGAAGTTGATAACTGCAAAAGATGAACAAAGAATTTCCTAATCTCAATTTGACTTAATTTCACCTGGAAATTGAGGCTTCTCACAGGTTCAGAAGCTTTTTAATTAGTTCTAAAAATATTCTTTCTTGCCCTATAGATGTTAATTTCATCTTGTACTCCCAGTGAACACAAAGCTTATGTAATAGCCTATTACTAGCACTTCTTGGGTATTTGACATGACAATTAACATGTCCAGCCCATGTCTACTACACTGGCCACATGTTAACATACATAAGTTAATGGAAACAATGCAAATAACAATTGTCACTGTATCAATTTTTTGTCAGATGAGGAAGATTTAGCAAGATGCTAACAGAAAAGCATTTATACAAGTTCTTAAATCAGTGATTTCTAGCCTCTGTCATTTGTAGTGTTTTCAGAAATGCCACCTCTATGACAAGTATTAAGTAACATTTATGGGCTCTCATTCCTTTGCTGTTCTCTGAATTGTCTTTAGAAGTCACAGGTTTCCGAAAGTGTCAGGCACCACAGGTTGAAAATGAGGCAACCCTGTTAACCTAGCCGTATGGTTATGTTTTAATAGGGCAGCACTTCCAGTGCAAAACACTCAGAGCACTTAGAATATGTGTGTACAGTGTCAGAGACAGTAAAGCCCCAGTGTATTTAGTGTGCATAGGAGTTTTTGCAAATCTATGTGATTTCTTTGTATATTTCTCAGTTGAAAAGTATAGTCTCTGGTTTGTGCATTTAATCATTTTCTTAATGGCAGCATTTGAAAAGCACTCTAAACCACCAGTACAACATTGCCAGAGAAGACATAGAAGTGAGATTTAAATGTGGGGTTTTTTTGGTTTGGTTTGGTTTTGCTTTTGCCTTTTTTTTTCATCTGAGATGGATATATCCCTATTGTCTGCATAGTTTTTCTATTCATTTACATGTTAACTGAATTTCATTTGTTTATTGCTAAGGAAGAATCTGTAGATTTAAGTTTTATTTTAGTCATTTTAATCAACCCTGCTTCCTAAATGCTCAGTTCACACCCCTGCAGTGCATAAACAGAATCATATGTCCTCAATGGATGTAGACTTTTATGGCTATAGAATACTGGGAAGCTCCATAGTTTGGTTGCTACACTAGAATAGTGTCAGTTTCTATTCCTTCTGCTCTCAGCCAGCTGCGTGTCTTTGTGTGGAAGGAAGGACACAACAGAAATACATCTGAAAAGTTATTCATTTTGTTCAAAATATAAACAAGTGGAGGATTTTGAAAGTGCTCAGTGTTCTCCTAAAACATTTTCAGTTCCACAGAAACGAGTGGTAAAACTCCCGCTGACTTCAACAATGAGAGGTTCTAAAAACACCCCCACTGGCTTACTTCTTAATAAGACAGAGTTACAGTTAATCCACAATACACAGTCTCCCAAATTCATGGCTTTTTCAGAGTTGTTTGTGCAATACAAAAGCCAAAAGCATGGCTACATCCCAAAGAAACAGAATTTTGCTTTCTATATTTAGAGGTGATCATGCTGTCAGTTTAAACTGCTTCACAATATGACTGTACAGCTCGGGTTTGGCCTCCTGGTTTTCCAAAAGTTTCAACATCTTGTAATTATATGTCTCTAGCAGGCAGTCTTATTAAACCATTTCTCTCTGTTTTCATCCCACTGCTTCTGCCAAGGTGCTTCACACAGTTTTTCATGCTGTAAAACACCTGGTTACACAGAATCACAGAATATGCTGAGTTGGAAGGGACCCACAAGGATCACTGAGTTCAACTCCTATCCCTGCACAGGACCATCCCCAAGAATCACACCACGTACCCAAGAGTATTAGCCTACTTAGCCAAACTTTCAGGATAAATAAACAAAATTTCATAGTTTTTGACCCCAGAGACATTACACATAATGTAGCAGAGTCCATCATTTTCCATTTAGAGCATAGATACCAGAATATTTAGGGATAGTGGTAGAAAAGGTGCAAATCTGTGATTTCATTCACTCTGCTATTTACATCTGTGAATGGTTAGCTGTAGCTGCTAAAGTTTGCCTGTACAAAAAACAAACAAACACAAAACCCAACAAAACAAACCAAAACCAATCAAACAAACAAAACAGTGTGATGTCCTTGATATAATTCACATCAGCTATGCACAGATCCTTTACTATTTTAGGATTCTATATTTACATTAATTTCAAGTGAAGAGGAATAAATTGTTTACATTTTCTCATATTGTGCTCTGTTTGAAAAACAGGACCATTAATTGAAATAAAGAGAAACTAGATTTCCCTCCTCTCTGGCTTGGTAAACTTATATCCTCTCCTGGCCGAGAAGCACAGCACACTGAATGTCGAGGGGTCAGAAAATCTCACTAGGGGTTATCTCACCCAATAAACTATTTTATGACTTCATGAGTGCCTTGTTCTCACTAAAGCCATATTTTGCATGAATCAACAGATGCAGCTAAGATAAGGCATGACCCCTCCTCCCCACTTCCACAGACAGGACAGGTGTAGAGCCTTGTAAAAAGTAGAGAAATTGAGGTCCAAATTTTTAAGCATATTTATTCCGTAATTAACCTATAGAAATGCCCAGTTTACTTCCAGCATGCTCCTGCCTCCACAGTTGGGTGCCTCAATAATTTTTAAATGTGACACTTCTAAAAGTTTTACCTTAAGACAAATCTGAAATACGAGGACAAATTCTATGGCTAATTTAAAACTGATTCTGGCTAATGTTTGTTTTTTATTTTATTTCCGCTTATGCCTCTGATATAGTACTTGCCTTATCTTTTGTGACATTTTCTTTCTTATAAATTTTACTGCAAATAGATTCACTTAAGGATCTCATTTCCATTATTTTTCCTTCAATTAAGGGTAATTTGAGTGAAAATGTCCACTATTGAAAACAACAACAAAAAATAGGGTTATTTGTTGTTTCTAAATATGGCAGACTCTCATTGCTTTAGCTTGCTATTCTCTGTGAAGATCCAACAACAACAGTGCTTCAAGACAACACTAGAGTGATGTGACTTTGGTGTCATTAACTCAGATGTCTTTGCAATTCCAGCTGTAAAAACAGTGATGGGCTGAGGAACATTTCCTTCATCATGTTTGAAACAGACTGCTGACTTGCAACATATTGCCAATCTTTTGCTGTGCTTTTGGATGGCCTAGGGGGCGAATTCACCATGAACTCTTCCCTGTGGAATAATCAGGGAGACAAAACAATCTGTGTCATCTTCCCAAAAGTTTTGATAACTTTTGACATAGCCATCGTTTGAGCTGCCCTAAAACTACCCTCAGGAAACACAGTGATGTGCCTCAAGTTGCAATAGCCTTACAGTAGGCAACAGCAAATATTTATAACCTGTTGCAATGGCAGCTTTCTGAGCATCTCTGAAAAATATTGGGGTGATGGCATTGCATTAGGTTTACTGCAGAGATTTCTTTCAGAATTCTCCCATGTTCTCATTGTAGTCCTCTGATTGATAACCAGTTTCATTTCAAGAAGTTTTTCAACTCTTTTTTAACCACTTTGTGATATTTTGCAAATATTCTGAGAAGTTAGCACTAGAATGAGCAATGAACTGTGTATTCAGGCTCAGTTACTGTCTCAGGAGAAATTAAATCGTGTCTATCTTTACAATGATTCATTTATCTCATTGGCTTCTCATAAAAACCTTAGGGGAGGAGTTGGATGTTCAGCTATTATGGCTCAGTTTCTTTCCCCTGCTAGCACAAAGGGGAGGAAGGAATCAGGACTGATATCAGATGGGACAGGCCATACTAAGCACTTTTCAAAACCCCAGTTCTTGACTAGTACTCAGCTTCCAACCTTGCCTATTGTCAGCACCTAAGAAAAGGTTGCTATTTATCAGATCACTTCAGGGATATTTTGCTATGTTGGCATCACTCCATGTAGTTCTAGTTATCTGATGTCAGGACAGAATAAACACTACAACTTTAAAAAAAAATAAATTAAAAGTGGAATGATTAAATCATAATGTCTTTAATTAGAAGAGAATTGTGAAGGTACCTAGGGGATGGTTATTGTTTATTTCCCTATGTACACGAAGACAATCACCCAAAGAAGTGGTGAGACAACAGATTTTAACAAAATGTGATGATTTTTTTTCTTCATAAAGTGCAATTAAGATGTCAAAATCACTGCCATGGGATATTGTGAAAGCCAAAACAAAATAGCTAAAGAAATTAATTCACAGTTTCTCCAGATAGAGTTTCACACATGGGCTTTCTAAAAAGCAAATGATGAGTCTTTATCAAGACTGGTAGAATTTACTGAGGCAGGATCATCCTCTACTTACTGTGTTTTGGGTTTTTTTCTATTGTATCCACAGTAAGACAGCAGATCTATTATCAGAAAAAAGGTACAAACCCAATTAGCGTTTGTTTTGACCCAATATGAGTACTTTGTATGCTTATGGCACACGAAGCTTTTGCTACTTCTGCTTACAAAAGCCTTTCTTAATGTTCCATGGCTGCTCAGATGTAGATGGAGGAAAACAGCAGATTTGCTTTCAAACTGCTTTGAATACACTTGTGAGGGAGGAGTACAAGTCCTTTCTGAGAAGCAAGCATAACTGTTAGTGACATGTAGATCAATGCCTGCATTATTTAAAAATGCGTTTCTTCACTGCAAGTGTCGGCTTTGAATTTGGCCTCATAAATACTTCTCTTCTAGAACTCCTATGTACTCTCCTCTTTGAAGTTCTTTAGACTAATAAAAATTTGTTTTTATTTTCTCCCAGACTGCCATAAATTGGTGAAAATAAAAGAAGATATTTTGCACTAAAAACCTGAGACTCAATCAGGGTTTGCTTTTTAGACACCTTGTTTTCTGCTTTTTTTGGAAAGACTGACTTTGCTATAAAGGTTCTTGCTCACCACTGACACACATGCTAGCTAGTGGGATACATCCTGGTTGTGTCCTTTTACATGAAGAGAACATGACTGTAATTGAAAGCTCTTCATTTAACCCCAGCCAAGACACTGTCAGATAAGTCAAAAATCATTCAGACTCCTGCTCTTACTGACAGTATGTTGTGTCCACTCAAGCCAGGGAAAAAAATCCTCAATTTCTGTTATTTTTTAAGTATTTGAGCTTGTAATGTTTTTATAATTATACAGCCTGGGAGTTGGTTTCATCTCCCAGTATTTGTGATCCTAATTAAGCCTCACATTTATTATTAACACTGCAACCTATTTTGTACGGGGGAACAATCCCTGGAGACTGTGTTCTGTTGTGCTGTGACACCCGAGGCCTTGCGTCTCTCTAATTACCCAGGTCCGCCTCTTCTCCATTAGGATACTGTCCTGTTTAATCCTCTCTTGCTTTTACAGTCTGGGAATGGTTTCTTTTCCTAGTATTTGAAGTTAATTCAAATTAAGTCTCATGTTTATTAGTAAGCGCGTCGTTTCATAAGAGCAATACAAGAAGAAGATCAGAGAGTGCTCTGCCACATAGGGATTCCCACAGTACAGAGGGGGTCGGGTCAGCAGCAGCAGCACCAGAAGAATTAACTTTGTAAGGAACAAACAAACAAACAAAGCCCCTCACATCTTCAAATTATATCCCAAGGCCACAACAAAAGCCTGAAGCTTAGAGAGGTGCCTCGACAAGGGTGCAGAGAAACTAGGAAAGCCTGAGCATAAGCTATCTGGAAAGCAAATAGTCATGGCTTAGTGGTCTGGGCATCAGAAAAGAGGACAGGTGCAGTAGGGTGAATGGCAATGACTGTGAAATTAAGGAGAGAAAGCTTTTTATCTTGTCCTGCTCTGTTCGGGAAAGTACCACCTCCTCTCGCCACGGTAACTGCTGACACAGACCTGTTCAAAGCCCTTAAGACATGCCACTGTGAGGTGTACACACCAGGACAGCTGCTCTGACAGCCAGGCCTTTATACATACTCTGCTCTCATGCCTCTGTCCATTAGAAGTTTTAACCAAGACTAATGTAACAGACTTAAAAGCAGTGCGGTGACGTGCTGGATATGAACTTGTACTGGCAGCCCAACCTCTATTGCTGGTTCTGCCAGCAATAGTTTTATGTCATATATAGAATTATATGAATTGTTTCTTATCCAAAATTTGCTTGCTGCTTTTCTCTCTAACACCTTTTTCCTGATATTTTATCATGTTCTAATCAACTTCACTCCAGTGTTGACTCCATATCTGCCTCTGATATACAGCTGACTCTGTATCTGCTCACAGCTCAATGACATCCCCTTAAATGTAATAATGAGATGTGATGGCAGAAATGGCACATTTTCTGTGAGGAGTCTTCTCCCTGAAGTTGTCAAGGTTTCAGCTTGTTTGTTTTGGTTGTTTCGTTGTTTTTTTGAACTCACAAGAACATCATCCTCAGCCCTGTGAACTTTGCTTGCTTTGCAGATCTGGATTCACTTATCTGTAATAAAACTGAAACAAATGGGGAAAAAATTTCTCCAGCCACCTGAATAAATCCAGCAGTTTTAAAAGGTTGCAGCCATCTGCAGTCAGATTTGGTAGAGATTCAGGCAAACTTTTGGGGGCACTGAAACTGAATCACTTCAATTTTCAATGAGGATAATGGAAATATAATGGTCTTGAATACAGAGAATAAAGGCAGGACAGCCAGTGATGCTTTGGGAATGCTAAAGAACCATGTAGAAGCAGTATGGCTATTAGAAAACACAATAGTATCATATCTTGAAGAAGCAGATAACCACATCTGGCTCAGCATTACAAGTCTAGCAGCAAGGAGTTTTAACTAGGCTTGAGAAATCTGAGGAGCAATTTTATTACTAGAACAAAGCTCATAGAGCGTGTAGATGAATGCTGATCTGCTGAGCTAAGGGCTGCAAGGCTCTTAAATACCAGCAAACTAAAAGCAGTTAAGTGAAGGAAAGGGATAAGTGAGGGAAATGGGACGGTTTAACAAACAGTCTGTGCCAGACTAACATGATAGCTCTCCTTGATAAGCTAACTGATCTTATAAACAAAAGATCTAATCTACCTGGAGTTCAGATAATAATTTAATATAGTCCCACATGGGATTTTATTAGTAAGGCTGCATAAAATAGGAATTAGTGCAAGAACTAGAAGGTGGGAAATAGCTAGAATAAAGGAGGCAACTGAAGCAGTTGTTTCCAAAGGGAATTCCCAGCCTGCAGAAAGACCACCTGGAGACTTCCACAGACATTACATTTGAAATCAACTGCACAGGTGAAATTTGCTGATGTGACAAATCTAATCAGCACAGGGTCTGTCTGCATAATCTTTTACAGCAAAAGGTCAGCTTGCCCTGTGCTCAGTCCAGGCTTATGGGGTGTAAGCCACATCTGACCCAAAGCTCTATAACCAAATATCTGCAGATTTGATATACTAAACAAAGAAAAGATAATCTCTTACTCATGAGAAGAACCATCAGAGATTTGCAAGGGATCTGGCTCACCTTGTTGGATTAGTCTGTGGCTAGATCAAGTCCACAAAGGGTTATTCAGATATATAACAAAAGAATAATCAAGATGCAGGACATAAGGAGGAGGAATACCTATAGACTAATGTAAATGAGACAGGAGACAAGGAACATGAGGTCTAGAAAAATAAGATTTTTCCAGAAGTTGATTGCTATCAGTAGGAAATACAAAATAGAGAAACCTAGGTGCATTATCTAATGCCAGGGTGAAAGTGATCCACAAATGTAATACAGCGAGGGAAACATCCTCCTAATTTTAAACACTGCTATGTTAATGCTCTAGTAAGGCTACATCTTATACTATCACAGAATGTGTGGTGTTGGAAGGGACCACAGTAGTTCATCCAGTCCAACCTTTCTGAACCAGCATGGTCATCCTAGAACACATGGCACAGGATTGCATGCGGCAGGTTCTTGATTATCTCCAGTGAGGTAGATTCCAAAACCCCTCTGGGCAATCTGTTCCAGTACAGCCACCTGCACAGTAAATAAGTTCTTCCTCATATTCAGGTAGAACTTCTGTGCATTGGTTTCTTCCTATTTCCTCTTGTCCAACAGCTTGGCACCACTGAGAAAAGCCTGGCTCTATCCTCTGACACCCTCCTTTCAGATACTTACAGATATTGATGAGATCCCATCTCAGTTATCTCTTCTTGAGGCAGAACAGGCCTAACCTCCCTCAGCCTTTCCTTGTAAGAGAGATGCTTTGGTCCCCTCATCTCCTTTGTAGTCCTCTGCCAAACTCACTCCACGAGCTCTATGTCTGTCTTGTACTGAGGAGCCCAGAACTGGACACAGCACTCCAGATGCGGCCTCACCAGGGCTGAGTAGAAGGGCAGGATCACCTCGCTTGACTTCCTAGCAGTGCTCTTCTTGATGCATCCCAGGATACCATTGACCTTCTTAGCCACAAGGACACGCTGCTGACTCATGGACAGCTTGTTGTTCACCAGAACCCCCCCAGTTCCTTCTCCTCAGAGCTGCTTTCCAGCAGGTCAGCCTGTACTGGTACAGGAGATTATTCCTTCCCAGGTGAAGGACCCTGCATTTACCTTTGTTGAATTTCAGGCAGTTCTTCTCTGCCCATCAGTTTAACTTGTTGAGGCCCTTCCAAAGGGCCACACAGCCCTCTGTGGTATGTCACAGCTCCCAGTTTTGTGTCATTAGTGAACTTGATGAGGAGGCATCTGCCCCTTTGTCCAAGGCATTGATGAACAACAATTCTGGGCCCGGTGTTGAACCTTGATGTGACACCCCTCCTAACAGACCACGTGCTATTGATTACAACCCTCTTGGATTTTGTCCTTCATCAAGTTTTTAACCACATCTCTATCCACTCATCCAGTCCACACTTCCCAACTTTGCACATGAGGATGTTGTGAGGCAGTGTTGAAAGTCTTGCTAAAGTCAAGGTAGACTGTATCCACTGATCTCCCTTCCTCCACCCAGGTAGTTGTTTCATCATAGAAGGCAATCAGGTTGGTCAAGCATGACTTACTTTTAATGAATCCATGCTGACTACTATGAGTCACCCTCTTGTAACCCATGTGGAGAGAGATGCCCTCCAGAATCAGGCCCTTTCCAGGGTTTCAGTTGAGTCTGACTGGATTGAGTTCTCTATGCACAAATACCTTCACAGGGACAAGAAAAGCGAGCACAGGGTGCTTCAGATGACACCGTGAGCACTGCAGATTCTTTCTTCTGGGTGATTTTATTTTTTTGGTGGCTTCACTATGTACATGGTTGTGTCCTTATTCCTCATTTGCTTACTATGCATGCTGTTACAGCTGGATTCTGTGTAATAAGTGGAACTGTTCCTTGCCTCCTTCTGGCTAATAGTCTTAACAGGTAACATGACTATTTTTTTGTTTCTGGACAAAGTCACAAGAGTTAATTTAGGCTATAACAGCAAGAGAAAAGTGCTTATTGAATCAGAAGCTGATCTCAGCAGGGAGTAGGTAAATGAGTTACATGTGGCAATTTAAAAATCTGTTTCTTATTTCTTCTCAGCTGTTAGCTGCTGCCTCTCAACTGGGCCTGTGTTTGACTGTGTGCTAATTGGACCCAACAAGCATTGGTAAGAAGGGTTAAAGATCCAAAGCCATGATTTGAATCTTGACCCATGATACAAGAAAGTACCTGGAAAATGAAATGCTTATATGAAGCAGAGGACAAGAACAAAGTATTTTAACTTGGTCATAAATATCTTTTGGCTGGATTCCTTTCTGAAGTACTTCTATTGACCATCACAGTGGGATTCTGAAAAAATCCATTTATGGAAAGGGTTGCATGATACCTTGTCCAGTCAACACCAGAGGACAGACTCAGCAGTTGTGGTCATGCCTTCAAGTTCTTTGTTCTGACCTTTGAGAGAATTACTAAAACTATAATAATATTTAGCTTAGACCATAGTGCATGTGCCAGAAAAAAACAGTGCTTCACTTTTGGTTTCTGGGTGGAGTTTGTGGAATTGGCATTTACAACAACCATCTTATCTCATTGGATATGGAAGCCATCAAGAGATGATAAATGTGCAATCCCAGAGCACCATTTTTGGAGCTACATTTTAAGAGCTGAACAGTATGTAATGCCAACCTGAATAAAAAGGTTCCCTTTGAAATATTGCTGTCCTCATGTGTTGACTTCAGGAAATGTGTGAGGATGGTACACGCTCCCCATGCAGATCTAGTGTTATCTTACTAGTAGGTAGAAGGACACAAAGGGTGAGTTAGAAGGTGGAATTTTGAAGAGATAATGGGCTTAAGGCTCAGCTGTGTAGCAGCCAGTGGCAGGATGACATTGTGTATGTGTACATACTCCAAAAAGCCCTTAGTGCATGTGAACTGCTCTGCAAAATCTCATGATCCAGCATGTTTGTTCAGCCAGCTTCTTTCTGCCTGCCAGGTGGGTTTGTCTGCAGTCTCTGATGTTTCTGCATCAATCTGATTTTGTGCATGTGTTTCCTCTTAAGAACATGGCTTCAAGAAATAATAATTTTCTCGTTAAGGTTTCAAAAGCACAAAATGTTTGTTTGAAAACAAAAGAGTTTTCAACATTTGTACACGTCAGTGTAAGCTAAGTACAGGAAAGGTGAGCAGATAAGATTTACTGTGCCACTTTAATTTGTATTTAATAAATTCTGCTCATAAAAGATAATGCTTACATTACTATAATAATATAATTGATTGAATGAGATGGTGGAAAAAAGGGCCATTAATTACAATCACAGTAAAGTTTTATGTTAGTTCTCTTCCTGAATTTATTGAATGAGGGAATATCTGCCCTGCACACCCTTGGAAATCAGACAGAGGTGTTAGGTTTTGAATTGTGTTGGGACTAGGGGATAAACTACAAAGTTGATTCCCACTGTACTTCTTGCCAGCTGAGGCAGGATTTTTAAAGAACCATGCCACAAAGTTTTACTTTTTTTTTATGCTGTTCACTTCATTTAAGGGAGAAATAGGTAAAGTTGTTAAAATAAATCGATGTCACCAGACATATAAATGGTACCTTGTCTAATGATCCCTCTGTGCCTCACAGAACTATCTTTTATGATCTCAGTTACTGATGTGGACACAAGTGTAGAGCTGCAATACAAGCTACAGCAACTAAGAGAACAAGTACGTAGGCATATTATTTTCAGGTTGTTCTTTGAGGAGAAACTTAGGGTATATAATATGTAAAATTCAAATAAAATTGACAGTGTTATATATAAGTGATTATATATCTATCTATGTCTATCTGTATCTATATAGATATCTATATAGATAGATATATAAAAGGTTCATCCGGAGACTACAGACCATTTTGTCAAGTCAAATGCCTCATTATATACATTTTAAAAGCTGACTGAATCATTAGATCATCTGTTTGGCCTTCAGGAGATCAAAGGGCACATAATTTCAATCTGTTATCCTTTACTGAATCCAAGAAGTTAATTTTGCATATCAGTGAGAAAGATATCAAGCCAATATCAATAGCATGTGTGAATCTTATCAGTGATTTTAAAATCTGTGTTGACGTATTCTTATTGATCTTCTCTTCTACATTCTCTTTCTGTCACAAGATCAGTGATTTCCTCCTCTAGAGTCGATTGGTCCTGTAAGAAAGCTGGGAGATCATCTAATAGACGCCAGGGATGGCTCCCTCTAATCTAAACAAATGAAACCATGTTAGGGGAAAGTAATCCTGGGGATATGAACCACCAAAAATCATCCTGAAAAGGATTTGCAAAGGACCTTCTTGGGATCAGCCACTCAGTGTGGATTCTGTGAAACAAGGAAAAGAGACATGTGCTGAGGGCTTGCCTCAACTGAAGGATATGGAAGAGAAAACAGATGAGAAACTTCAAACAGGATGATAATTAAGGTACACTGACAATTAATAGCATGGAGAATCCCTGACAGAGCCTGGAAAACCTTTGGGACTAGATGAAAATTTATGTGGACATGTATTATAGCTAAAAGGGCTGTCTGAAGGTGACAAGCAGTCAGAAGATTTTGAGTAACATCTTATCTTGTGGGAGTTAATTGTGCTCCAAAGGGAAACAGCACAGGGAAATAATGCTTTTATTCATTGTTTAATGTGAGAGGGAAGGCGGAGTGAGAGAGATAGCACACAGACTCTTAGCAACACAAGGTAATTCTTCACTGTGTTCCATAATTATATACCTTAAATGTCAGTCACACCTCATGTCACCTGTAGTTACCTGTAATCCACCTGCATGAACCCAACATAAATTAGCCAGTTTGTACAGCTTGGTGTCAACTATTCTTCAGAATAGGGTACATCTGATTGCCAGTGGAGATGGGGAGAAATATCTGTGATCTCATCCCATAAATCTCATCTTCTTGTCCTCTTAACCACACTTCTGCATCACTGTAAATTTTTTTCCTTGTCTGTCTGTTGAATCTTGTAAATCCTCTTTGCTTGTACTGGGTGAAAAGAACTCCTCTTGAGGCAATGGCAGGTCTCTGCTTGTAAAAATGACAGGCTATTAGAAATGCAATCCATTGTGTGGCAAGGGAACAGAACTTTTAACTCTAGATTTGCTTATAAATTAATATATTAGAAAATGTTGTTATCAGCAGGCTGTTTATGACCAGAAATATTTCCTTATAACTTAGTGCTCCTTATATCTTCAGATTAAACACTTGTAAAATAGGCCATTATGAGTAATAAAATACACTTAATGAAACTTTCATTTGGAGGACATTGAATTCAACAGTCTTAACTTTGACACTGACAAATCTCTCACAAGAGATGATTTGCATGGAAACCACTGGGGTCTCATTTTAGTCCCTGTAACACACCAGAACAGTGATTTTATCATTTCAAAGTCATTTATATGAGCCTGGAGCTACATGGCACAGTGGCAATGCTAAGGATTGGAGCAGTACATCATCTGCATAAGTGGCATAACTTTCACTGCTGTGATGATCATTGCCATAGTCTGTATCATACATATAAACATGTTTCAATCAGGAAAGAAAAATGTGTAATTGATCCATTATTGCCCAGAAAGGCTTATCATCATGGAGCACATCTTCATCAAGGTTAAAAAGGGACTGAAAGGTATGGTATATTGATTAGGTATGGCATACTTATTATACCTTTTAGCAGACCAGATGTTTCTACTACCATTTTTTACAGTTATGTACAACAGACAAGTAAGTAACAAATACAATTAACTAATGAATTCATGTCAGATAATTCTCTTCACTGCAAAAAATTCCCAAATTTTAGGATATAATTAATATTCTAAAATGAAAACATTATGTGTCTTGGACTGACTCTGCATTCAAGTTTTTATTTGAAGTGTGTTAAATGATAGTCAAACAGACCCAACTAGCAGGAGCAACAAACACATAAACAAAAAGGGCAAAAAGGAAAATCAATGCAAATGTATAGCCTCCAAAGCAGAAGGATCAATACCTTCTGGTGTTAATACTACAGGGTTAGATTTATTAACCACCTAGACCTCTAAGAAAGAATTTATATAAATACCTAAATCCTCTGTTATAAGGATTTATATTTGCAGTTCATCTTTGCAAGACTATTGCATAGGCAGTCTCTTAGCTTAAAAATGCTCCCTAAAGCAGTGACATTTCTTGTATAAATCACTTGTAACAGGTGCAGAAACTGAAATGGGATTTTAAGCTGAGAATGACAGTTCTTCAAAAACATCCAAATTCCTTTGTTTAGTGCAATTTAGGTGAGATTTTTAAAGTTATTTGAGGACCTAAGTGTCATTTATTTCAAGGGAGTCAAGACCTTCCTGTTGTAGTCCAAGGTCTGTTTCTTCTCCATGGGGACAGTGAAGGATCTTCCCAGCAAAACCAGAGGTCTTTCGGTAAGTTGAAGATGCCAGCAGGGGGATAACAGAAGCAGGACAGGCTGTAACTCATTTCTGCTGATAGCCCCACTCTTCCAACAGCATCCTAGCCAAGTCTGCGGCCTCACATATCCTTATCTCAGGCCCTTCTGCGTGCAGCATATATTCACAACAACATCACATGAAGAAACTCAGGTAAATTGTTTGTTGGGTATTACTCTCAGTATCTGGGAAAGTACAAAAATATCAGCCTTCAAGAAAAAAAAAAAACAAACAAAAAAATCCCAAAAAACAAACAAACAAACAAAAACCAAAAAACCTCAAAAAAACCCCACACAAACAAAAATAACAACAAAAACAACCAACCAACCAAAAAAACCCACAAAAAATAAACAAAAAACCTTGAACAAATTCAGAATTACCTCTGGCCCAAAGAGGAGCTGTGCAGGGACCAGAGGGAAATCCAGATCTTGTAATGGTTTCCCTGAGGCTAAATCCTTCCCTGGCTGGGCAAATTCAGGTCATAGGGTTTCAGCACAGCTTTGAATGATGCTGACTGAAATAAATAAATAAGAAGACTGAGATAAATAAATACGAACCAGCCCATATTTCCGTCCTAGGATGAAAACAAGCATAGTCACACAACATGTACAAGGCCAAGCACCAGCACCTGAGATAGGACCTAGGCTGTCTGGAGAAGAGATAGCAGAGGGAAGAAGAGGGATTGTTCCAACGATTTTGATTTCACATTACTAACTCCACTGTTAAGTTCTCTCTATTGCATTTATATACTTCAAAACTGCATGGATTTGAATGTATTAACTCTTCCTCGTATCTGAGTCTCCCAATATTCTTAAATAGCGGTTATCATCAGTACAACTGTGGTTTTAACAATTCCGGTTTCTTCACCTTAAGGTAATTAAAGTCACTGAAAACATTCCTCAGAATTATTTCCTTGTCTTGGTGCATGATCATACATCTGAGGAGGTTTGCCACTTACAAAATCCTCTGCTTGAAAGAGATGGATAAGGCCAGGTAAAACAGAGGAGGGAATGACCTGTTAGCAGTACTACCAGGGGAATGTTCCCTCTATACCCATGTGTGTAATCTGCTTGCTCTAGCTATCAGTCATTTTTCCTATGCACCATTCCACAGTATTTATTTGGAATGAGATCCTGCTTTTTGTCAGTTACTGCCTCTGCAAACTGACTNTTTTTTTTTTTTTGAGATTTCAGACCTGTGCTGATTTTTACTAGAAACTGGCCCCTCAGATGATGCAGCACAAACTTATCAGCACAGATTTTCTTAAGTATTTTCTTAGAGTCTATTTCTTGTTTGCTAATAGCCCATCAGCACCTTGATAACTGCAAAATATGTGCAACGTATCAGGGACTCAAATAGAAGTATTTCTGATCATGTTTCTTACTCGGCATGGAAAGAACTGGCACCACAGGAACCACTGACTCTTTGGAGAAAGAACAGCTGATTCTCAGATCCACACCAGATAGCTTGAGACTTTGCATATTTAAGCATCAGCAATATTTTTGTTATTATTGTGTTATTCAGCAGCTGTAACAACCTCTGGGCATACCATGCTTGCTGAGACAAAGCTGTTTGTGAAGCCAAATGGCCTTGTGCCTGAGTAAGACCTAAATTTGGACAGATAGTTATAATCCTGTATTTCCTTAGTTTTTGCCTTGAATGCCCATGCTGTGAAGTTCAATACTTACATTAAGGACATTTCATTTTGTCAAGGTGAAGGGTGTTCAGTCTGCTGAATATTTTGCTTAAGAAAGGATTTGCTTTCTCTCTCCTTTTCTGGTTCCCTGCCATTTCTCCCCTGCTGATGGGTGATCTTTCCCTAGCGAAGGTATTTTTCCCCAAGTGTGAAATTGATTCCAGTTGACAACAGAGTGTGTCAATCACTTCCCACTTTTGTTATCTTCAAAGACTCCTCTTCCCCTTATTTAAATTGTATTTTCATAATTGAAAATTGCTTTCAGATGACTTAATGAATTCCTTTACTCTGTTGAAGGTTGAAAGCAGATGAAATACTGCAGCTTTCAGATTAAGTGCACTTTTATAGAGAAGCTTTAGCAGAAGCTTCAGCAACACCAGCAACTAATTTTCTGCATTAAGACATGCCCACTAAAGGAGTAAATCAGAGTGGTAGAAATGGCATTTTCCACTAGCATCACTGCAAGAAAACAAGTCCTAAATTGTGTTTCGGTCTTATGGATATACTTTTAAAGCTTCTAGAGCTGCCATCAATCCCTAAAGGGCTAATGTGACCTATTGATCACCTGTGATCTGTACTCCTTCCAGTTGATATAGTGCTGCATCTTCCATTGTGGTATCTGTTTAGGATGATAAGGATGACCCTGGAAACCATAAATGCTGATGGCAAAATATACTCTGTAATCTCTTTTAGCTATCCACAGTTAATCTTATGATAGTAAGTAGAGAAAGACATAAACTGTTTTCTTATGCTCATACCCCTAATCACTGAAGCTTGAAATGCAGACTTGTTCAACAAAGTAGTGGTTGATAAATACAGCTGAACTACTAAACCATCTGAATCTTTGCGTTTGAGACACTGTATGCAAAGTCTGCTGAAATTTATGTGTCAGTTATTCAGGTAGTTTATTTAAAAGTAGCTTAATTCTTGAGACCTCTTTTGTACAAAAGTGTGAACAACAGTTTAATTATATTTTAAAAACAAATAGCAACATTTATATTTGGAAATCAGAGTTTTTTAAGTCTTAATACTGTTTCTTTTGATGGTTTGTTTTTTCTTTCAAAATGTGGAAAATGTTTTTGTTGCCATGTACTGGTGGGCTTCAACACATGGTTAAAAGCCAGTATCTCCTGGATTAGAATGAGTCAGACTGTTTTACTAGGCCCACTTATCTATGTATTGATTCAAATGCAAATCTAGAATAACTCCTGTAAGGCAAGGAAGTTTCCCCAGTTTTGCCCTGGTATGCATGATGTCAGAAACAGGACTACTGTGTTTGTTTGCATAAATCCCTTCACCCTCTTAATGACCTGGATTTGCATTTCCCTTCCATTTTTTTTGGCAGCAGTATGGACAAAATATTTGTAGTTTGGTCCCTTGACACAGTAGACCTCTTCAGTGAAAAACAGTTCCAAAAAAGGAGAAGGGAAAATAAAGTGTGTAAGCGAGCAGATAACACAAAACAACATAAGGTCTAACAAGAACATAATTTTGTAGGGAAGTTTCCACTTGATATTATTTTACAATCCCCTGACTCAACAGAATAATATTTTCATTAGTAACATCCACTTTAGTAAGTGTATCTTTTAGAGGAAAACAGTTATTAATTTTTCATATAATATAATGCATATCTGAGCCAGGGCACCTCTGGCATAGGAAATTAGGCGTATGTGTGAATGATATGTGGACCAAACTGAGATCGATGAGTGATGGCATATTGGCTTTGCATTCTCTCTCATTTTATTGCAGAAAAGATCTAGCAAAACAAAACAAATAAACAAAACTGTCCTTTTCTACTAGCTTTTTCTTTAATATCACAATTGAGATGTGTTAGAGGTATTGCACAAATATCATAGTTGAGAAAGTTTCAGTGGCTCCAGGCCATCTTTCAAAACATCTAAGTTGGACAGTAGTATAATTTAATGCTATCCTGCAGTACCCTGCACATCAGAACATATTTGTAAGGGAATGCTAGAGCTGCCTGCATCAACAGAGTCCTTTCCTGCCTAGAACTTGTAGCATTAGCAACATTTGAGATAAGGGGTGAGATCCTATTGTAGATGTTCCTTACCCAGCTCCTGATGAATTTTCTATTGCCAGTGCTTCAAGTCAGTGAAAAGAAAATTTTGATTTTGTGTTTGTAAGCAAAGCTGTAGGGTATTTGTCCAATATACACCCAAATTATATGAACAAGAACTTGTTCTGCATGTTAAAGCTCTTCCCTACCATGACTTTCACAGCTCAAAATCTAGTCCTGTTCATGTCTTCCTCATAAATAGCTTAGATGGTTTCCAATGGCAGATTTCAGAACCTACTCACACCCCCATGTAGTCTTTTAGGTTGAAGAATATCTTTAAGGTCATAAAATCCAACCATTAAACCAGAACTGCAAAGGCCATCACTAAGACATATCCCTAAGAACCACATCTACATCTTCTAAATGCCTAAAGGGATGGGACTTAAACAATTCACTGGGCAGCCTGTTCCAATGCTTGACAATGCTTTCCATTAATAATTTTTTCTAAAATATACAATGTAAATCTCCTCTGGCAGACTTTGAGGCTACTGCTTCTTGTCATATTGCTGGTTACTTGGGAGAAGAGACTAAGTTCCACCTGGCTACAACCTCCTTTCAGGTGGTCATAGAGAGTGAGGACATCCCCCCTGAGCCTCCTTTTCTCCAGACTAAACATCCCCAGTTCCCTCAGATGCTTCTCTTAGGATTTGTGCTGGGGGGGTTTCATCAAATTTGTTCCCTTTCTCTGGACTTGCTCCAGCATCCACTTAATCTTTCTTGTAGAGAGGGGCCCAGAACTGAACACAGGATTTGAGGTGTGACCTCACCAGTGCTGAGTACAGGGAGAGAATCACTGCCCCCGTCCTGCTGGTCATACTGTTGCTGATACAGGCCAGGATGCCCTTGACCCTCTTGACCACCTGGACACGGTGCTGGCTCATGTTCAGCTGCCATTCACCAGCACCCACAGGTCATTTTCTGCTGGTAAGATTTCCAGACACGTCCTGATGCACAGGTAATACAAAACTCACAGTACAAACAATTCCGTATGGGTCCTTGATATCACTCCAGTCCTCTTGCACAGCCATGAAGAGATGACATCCAGAGCGACAGTCTTAAATCATGCTTTTAATACTAAAGTTCTCTATGGACAACTCAAAATGTAGGAAGCAGCTCTTTTAGGTTGCCTCCTTGAGAGAAACCCTTCTGACCAGGAATAACAACAGAAATCAAGGCACTTCCTCCTCCTGCATTGTCATTTTAAGTGCAGTGAAATTCAGGAATGGGAAAACCTGAATTCCTTGTAACTCTCCTCTATATGTATGTCATGGTTTTGAAAACTCCTACTAAACAAAACCTGCAGACTTGCCTGGAGGCAAACCAGAGGCTTCTGAGAAGCTGCTGTTATTGCTCTGCTGAATAGACATTTAACTCACCTGGGCACCACACTAGCAGCTCACCCCATTCAGTAGCACACCCACTGTGTGCTGCACTGAGCAGTAAATACCTAAGACAGGATTAATCCCTGCTACTCCCAGCCCTCCAGATATGGTGTCCTGAGCTACAGATCTAAACTTCATTGACTAAGAAGTAAGACACATTCTGATATTGGAGTGCTTTTCATTTAAGGGCATGATTGTATGAGATGCGATGAGCAGCCCGTTGCAGCAGAAAGTACAAAGCATCATAGAATAATCACAGAAAAGTTTGTGTTGGAAGGAACATAAGGGACAATCTGGTTCCAACCCCACTGCCATGGGCAGAGACACATTTCACTAGACCAGGTTGCTCAGAGCCCCATCCAATACTGCCGGGGGTAGGGTACCCACATATTTCTGGGCAACTTGTTTCAGTGTCTCACCACCTTCATGGTGAATGATTTCTTCCTAATATCCAATCTAAACCCACATTTTCAGACTAAAGTCATTCCCTATAGTCCTGTGGCTACATGCCCTTATGAAAAGTCCTCCTCCAGATTTCTTCTAGCCCCTTTTGTATACTGAAGGTGTTACAAGATCTCCTGGATCCTTCTCTTCTCTGGGCTGAATAGCCCAAACTCTCTCAGCCTTTTCTCATAGTAAGAAATGCTCTCATTGCTTTTCATCCCCATTCTGGACAAGTATTTGTGTCCTTTTCTTTGCAGTGATTTTGTGCTTAAATGAATCTTTACTTTTTCCATTAAATTGGAAATTAATGACAAGTACTGGGTCTGGTACTGAGACCTTTTGTTTGGAGAGGAAATAAGATTAGCTATTAAGACATGTCCAACTCCCTGTGAAACCAGTGCCTTTAAGTATTTAACCAGGATGAATTATCCACTGGAAAGACCTGCCACCTTCCACAGACCCTGAATCCAGCTTACTGAATCCTGAATCCCACTGAGTCTTATGCTAACACAAAGCTTCACCAATGTTAGCCAAATCCCCTAGTCTTTGACCAGGACATACCAGGACTAGTCATGTGTACAAGCCATTCATTGATGTTGGTCCAAAGCAAGCAGAATCATGGGGGATTCCTGTATTTCACTGTATTCTTACCAGTTTTTCAGATGCACATTATGCAGGAAAGCTGACAGGAAATGCCAATCAGACATTGTACAGTAGGATCTGTAGGACACAGTTCCCAACCCTGCATGTGTTATTTGTCAGTGGAGAAGTAATTTTCTCTATCTTGAGTATTTCATGCCAAAACAGTGGTTCTAAACATAGATTGTCAAGAAGGAAACCCTCGAGCTGTGAAGCAAAGAAATCAAGTGGTATGGAATGCCATGTTCTTGAGGCAGTGTTGCTAAGATGAAATGGACTGTGCACATTTTAGTCTTTTAACTGTAAATTGTTACTTCATTTGCCAGGCTATTTGGAAAAAATGTATGTAAGTAATTTTGTAAGTCATGCTTCATATTGAAGCTTCAACAAAACTTTAAAAAACTAATGCATTTAACAGAATCCCTGTTGGGGAGGGGGAAAGAAATATTGAAGATAAGTCTCTCTTCAATTCATATATCATTCTTACTATCATTGTAGCTGTGGCATTGATTTGGGGGATCTCATGTTCTCCTACTGCAAAAGTATTATTATGAAATAAAGAAAATTAGAAGTTAAATAATATTGTAAAAATGAAAGTTAATTAGAATATTTTCTACATTTTTTTTTGTTTCAAAATGGATAGTGGCTTCGTATGTTCTTGGAATACTATTTTTATTCTGCAAAAGAGTTGAATACTGAAAAATAGAGCTTCTCTAGCAGGTTCATTTTACTTAAAGACTTCCTTCTGGCACCAGAAAAAGAAATTTATATAGACATGGATGGTCACTTGTTATAGACATGAATATGAAGCTAGAAAGGGCAAGAAAGATTATGATGAGAAAAAGCTTTTAAAATAAATGAGGGTGGAAAAGTGGGGCAGTCACAAATCATGGGTTTTCTTTTGGATTGATGTGCATCGATTGGTATATTCTGAAATATTAGTTGCACCTCTAGAGAAGAGCAATTATAATACAAGTCGCAATGGACATCACTTAATTAGAGAAATATAGGTTGGATTTTTTTTCTCGTCAGAAGCTTAAGGGAGCTAAGGAAGGTAGAAGGAAATACATATTAATATCACTAAAGCCTTTCAAAATCACTTATAGGTGACAAAAAGCCTCTGGGAGGAACAAAACTTGGGGTTCTAGTACAACGCGGGAAATGACATTGTGGTTAACATTGATACTTATCTCCCATATTTTATCTTAAGCTGATGTCTGGTTCAAGTACCTTGAGTATGAAAATAAATCAGACCTATACGAGGGAAATTTCTTCCTAACCCCAAAGTAATTACTGGTAGCTATAATTTTAAAATCTTATCATTTTACACATTTATCCTGCAATTACCAGAGAAAAGATATGGATTTACATGAGCTATTAAATTTCATTAGATCTTTTTAACTAATCTTTTCTTTGCTATTACTTTATTTCCCTTATATTCTATATTGCATGTACTTCTTCTTAGATCCTGAAGAATAAAAATTGGGGGAAGTTTTCAAACTGTATAACAACTTTCAAGCTGTGCAGCTTTCAAACAACTTTCATTACTATCATGATATCAGTGATAAGGTCTATTAATGGCATATTTATGTTGAAATATATATACCAATATTATAGATATTAGTAGGTACTATACTTCTTGTGTATGTATAGAGCATAATTTTTTTAAAGAAAATTAATTTAGAATTGAAAGGTTCAAAATTTAAATTCTTATATTTACTCCAATTTCTTGCATTATATGTAGAACACATAAAGCCACTGAGCTGCTAAAATTATTTGAATCATCATCTTCTCCTAAATGAAGAAATAATGGGAAAACAATGGGAAATAATTATCCATGATGCAATAAAAACTCATTGACTTTTAATCTGCATCCTTTCTTCCAATAAATTCATTCCATTTTCTAAATCAGCAGAATGAAAGAGGACATATCTTAACTGCCATCTAATTTTAAGGCTATGCTATGCTTAGATGAAGATAACATTGTTTTAGTATCCTTGTATGCATCATCAGCAAACTCCCAATAAAGACCTCGAGGCATTTGGAGAAGGAATCTCTTTTCATTTACATCACAGCAAATACCATTCCTGAAAATTAATTGAAAGGAGAATTTAGTCCACTGAACATAAATCCAGTTTATGAAAGGCCATTAAAACTGATAATATGAATTTGCTTCAGAATGAAATTCATTGGATGATATTGCAACCTGATACAGACTATTTATAACTTAGCTTTTACCTGTTTGTGGTTTATTGCTTATTTTATAAAATTTCACTTGAATATGGTTAACTGCCCTAGAAGCTGAGCCATGGCTGTATTCTGTAACACTCTGGCAAAGGATATTCTGCAAAGAGAGGTTAAGAAAAGGCAAGAAATAACATAAATATTCATTCATTCTGTGAGAAAATGGTATAAAATAAAATTATTCCAATCTATTCTTAGTTCAGCATAAAATCCTGTATTAAGACAATTTATCTTTGAATACACTTGTTAACAGGTTGTATTGCATTGTATCTAGTCTTAGACTTTTACACAGATGAGCTTTGGAGTCCATTCCTTAAGCAGAGAGAGGGGGACAAGTACCTCCTAGAGATGTTGGCTGATCCTACCACAAATGTGTTGGGTTTTTTATCAGGAACCTTCTAGAAGTGCCTGTTTCTCTCTACTGTGTGCCCAGAGAGCTAGCTGGTAACACCTACCTAAAGTCCAGTGACATTTATCCAACCGCTAATATTTTTTTCCCCCTGAGCTTGTATTCTGCAACAGCTAGAGATTGCATCAGAAACATGAAATTCATATGAAAGGAAAAACAAAATGATGATCTCTTCTTTAAGTAACACATATGTGCCCGCAAAGGTCAGACACCAGAAATCAAATTAAAAGGTCTTTTAAAAGATTGACAAGGTTTCTAAGTCAGTCTTACAACTAATTTGGTTTTGCTCTCTGGAGCTTGATTTTTAAAATAGAATTTTCACTATGACTAAAATATGGAATTGACAGGATAACAGCTTCCAGCTACAGGAGTTCTAGTAACTAGGTGTTGGTGGATTCACACAAACCTTCTCTTTTGTTTTGCTGTAATTCTACAAAAAAAGAATAATGAGAAAGTAAGACTGTGTTGGATAACTAACTCTTGCAGTCTAGAAGCTCCAGGAAGACTATGAATTCTCTGTCCAGTATTTTTATCACTACCTGAAAACATTGACTTAACCCAAAGCTTGTTTGTTTGTATGCTTTTTTGTTTTCCCTGTAGTCAATGAGTTTGACACAGATGACAGGAAGAGCACAAGAACTGACATAGAAGATTGTTAAGGGAGATTTATATGTCTGCCATTCATGCCAGTGAAAGCACAACAGAGATGCAAGACCTTTTAAGAACAAGTGCAATTGTATGTGTAGTCATGTAATTTAATAAAATTAGGACTGGCACAGGATAGTACATTTGACGTAATGTAGACAACAGAGTAATTACATTGAAGAGAGAAATATAAGTCAGAATTGGGAAGGAATAAGCACAGACAATTTAATTACATTGTAATCAAACAATTAATGACTGAAAAGAATGTGCAGGGGAGCATTTGAATTCAGCAGGACACTAAAATTGCAAATGGAAAGTGTAGAGGATACCCAACTTTTCTACAATGAAAGAGAAAGATTTTTAACAGCACAAACTCTTAAGATCAAAACTGTGCACCAAATCAACCTGCAGATATATGATATACTCTACATTTATCATAGTCTGCTAATTTTAAAAAATTGTCTCTGACATTACTGGGAAATGGCATCTCCTCCTGTTTTCCACTTAGTAAAACTATATTGTTTTCAAGATACTGCTGCTCTGTCATGTTTGTATTTGCTTGGTCAAGGTTCACCCAGTCTGAATTCCAGGAATTCTGCAACTGAGTCACCTCCTTCTTAACACTATGAATTACAAGCAGTATAGATGTCTGTCTTTAGAGAGAATGAATGTCAGAAACTTCTTATTGCCTGAAGATACACTTTGCTCTTCCTATCAGTTTTCATTTATGAATCTGAATTATAGTCTTTTCCCATTTTAAGGGCATGTACAAAACATGAAAAGGATGAAGGAGGAAGAGTGAAGTTACAGCTGCAGGTGGTGGGTCTGGAGGGAAATAAGAATAACCTACCCAGAAAGTAAAAAAGGAGAAAGACTGGGTAAGGCACAAAGCAAGACAATTTCTGTGGATTAAATACTAAATGAAATCAGGATTCAGCCACAACCTCACTTTTGGGATAAAGTTTAATTTGTCTCTCCCTTTTCCCTTACTAACCTAAGCTAAATCTGTCTGCAATTGTCTATATAATACTTCCCAAAACTTGTTTTTTCTCTACTGTTAATACCAAAATTGTGCTTGTCCCTCAAGTCCAAAATACTGTTGCTAAATTAATCTTTCTCACTACTTTGTTGGTTGTAGAGATGGTTGGAGAAAAGATAAAATGAAGGGGAAGAAAGCTATTCATCGGCTCTGTCACTTTCCCATGACCTGTGTGATCTCCTTTAGTTTGCAGTGGGCTTGGATCATGAAAATCCATAAGTCCATTGAATGACAGCAGATGGGTCTGGCCAGAGTCAAATCCAGGAAGATTATAGGAATTTTGTGGTTCAAGGAAAATAGATTTCAGTTGCAAAGTTGGTCCCTAATCAATCTCCTCATTTTTTAGGTGGCCATAAAATCATTGAAGTCTTCAATATTTTCTAAATAACCCAAACTCAAAAGAACTCAGTGGACACTTCTCACAGATTTAGATCTCACCCAATGACAGATTTCTCCTGAAATATCTTTCACACAAGCTGTAAGGCTAATCAGTTATTATCCTCTTTAAGACATGTGACTAAGAACTCAGCACTCCTGAGTCCTGATCCACAGTTCTTCCACTATGAAACTGTGACTCCTCAAAACCCCATGTCTCTGGACCTCTTTGGCAGTTTAATTACTCTCTTCTCTCCATCTCAATGAAATCTGTTTGCAGCAGTGACTTACGGAAAATGCCTTATGCATGTAGACAATGATATCTACTGGACACTTAAGTGTAACATAATGAAATAATGAAAAATGTTCCTCATCAATCTTATTTCTGGAAGCTTTTGAGCACCAATTTCTGGCCCCAGTTTCCCTGGGAACCTTGGTTTACTGCGAATGGAGTCATTAATTACTTAGGCACACATAAATGTTCTACATCCAAACAATGACATCTGGGTACATTTTTTCTGTACTGGTCTCTATCACTGACATTGTAAACAATATTCTGTGATAGTTAAACCAATTGTCTTCAGATTAATTCTGTTTGGGTTATGTTGAAGGTATTTCTCCTATTGCAAATACCAGGCTGTAGAAAACAGACACTTTGAATCAAGTCAATGGTGAAAGGTCTGTTTTTTTCCTAGGGATAAAAACCATCAAATATGTTGCCTTCTATAATTAATTTAATAATTATGGTAAAATGTTTAGTCAGATTTATGAAACTGTATACTTTGCAAGGAGGTTTAATGCTTTAAGACTTACTTTCTGGAGGTTATTGTAAATATACAGTTGATAACATTTGTTCCCATATAAACAATATTGATTTCAGCCTCTCAGTGTAGTAAACTATTCTAAATCCTCTTTTTCTATTTTTTTTAATACAGTAACATAGCAACTCTTGAGACCTTCATAAAAGCAAATAGAAGGCAAACACAACTCTACTTAAAAAATCAGTGCCTTTATATATACTTGGCAGTCTGGAGCACAATGTTCGAATACTGTGAGAGGAATGAGTGCTGGGACAGGAAAGGAACTCTGTAATTTAAAGGATAATTCTGGAATGCAGATCATATATTTTTGTAAACCTACTTATTCTGATTCTGCAGTACCTCTGGGATTCCTTCCCAGCCAGAGCAGTACTAGAAGGTAAAAGACTCAACATAAAATTGCCAGTTATCTCTTGTAGGATTGTCTCAATTGCAGGCAGTTCCTTACAGATGTTCTGGTGCAGAGACATCACAACTCCATAATTAATGGTGTTACTGGCTTGATGACTGTGGTTACTCATGGCTAAGTTTCTGGATAGTTTGGAGGGAGTGACAAAGCAGTGTAAAGAATTAAAATTATTGGATATATCATCCAGGTTAAAAAAGACAATTTTTCTTTTAGTCCACCTTATATTTAATCCTTGCCTTGAAAACAGCTGGGATACAAAGCCCATGAGAAAAATTAAATGTCAGCAACAGGTAACATATCCCACTTTAGATTTTTCTCTCCAACATGGAAAAGCAAACTGGAATTCTCCGCTGCAAGAAGTCCTTCCAATGCAACACTGAGTCCCTTTCTCAGAACCTGTAGAATCATCCTTTGGTGGACTGGTCCTCCAGACCATAAAGCTCCCAACAAACTAGTATATGGATAAGTCAGACCTGGTACAAGTTTAGCCCAGGCCAGAGATTAGATGAAAAGCTGTTTTTCTGAATATGAGGGAGTGGAAGAAACATGGATATCCACACTACCCTTGCAAGACTTCAGGATCTTTTCTTTTCTTTTGCCCTGTAGTAGACAATATTCCTGTGAAGAAAGGCTATGTAATCTAACTCCATGTCTGATGGAATGATTTGAACGCCAGGTAAAGGCTAGAGCTTGACATGTCAGAACCAAAGTACAGCACCATCATGGATAAATTTGCTCTAAATAAATGTGTGGGCAGTGGGAGAGGTCAGAGAGGGGAGCCTTTCAGTTCTTGAAAAATTGCAAGCCAAGTGTAGGCAAGCTACTTGATCAAGAAACTCAATTTACAGATGTCTCCTGTATAACTATATATCCTGTATAGCCTATATCCTATAAGGCAAAGATGTGGGCTATGTTTTCCAAGAGTCAACAATCCATTACTGAATAATATTCCATTGACTACAATCCATTTTGAGATTTAGAATGAGAGGTGGGAAAATAATTACTTGTATTACTGGTCACTTCTGCAGTGTCATTACAAGTCCATTTCATAACAATTTGAAATTTTTAATATTGATTTTATAGTTACCTGTAAGTGAGCTTTTTTTGTCAGCATGCTTTGGGCTTGGTTTGTTTTCCTTGGCTACCACGCAGCCCATCAGACTAGGCTGTAGATTGATTTCTGCTGAGGTCCATAATTTATACAAGTGTTTCAATAGGTATTGGACACCTGTCTTTGGTTAATGGTGGAGTTAAATCTTATAAGAAAAGAAACTAGGTTGCTGATTTTAGGCCTGAATCCGATATTTCCAGCAGAGAACAGAGTGAGCTTTGTTTCATGAAAGTGCAGGCCTTGCAAAAGTAGCTGTAGTTAGAACTTTTAAAGGTCAGTATTTGAGTAAGACTTTAAAGAAGATACAATGAAGGGTTGGCTCTATTCCATTTAGAATCTAGGTTAAAAATACTTCTACCCAAGCAAAAAATAAACCTGGAATAAGGGCTAATCTTACTTCAAATTTGCAACATTTTCTGAAGGTTTGGAAACAAGGATTAAAGATGAGTATATTTTCATAGTTGAAACTGATTTCACAGGTCTTGATGTTATCTAAGAGGTCAGAAATCTAATATGCTGTAGTCCAATAGATTTTTAAACAGCCTAATGCTGGAGATAATGCTTCACTAAAGTTTTAATCTGCAGATATATGGGGAATGGGGAAACTGGCATGGTGGTAAAGCTTCATCCTTGACAGGCAAACATTCCTTTGATTGAAAGATATATTTTGAATTGCCATAGAGAACCTACTCCTACTTTGAGCTAATTGCAGTGGCCTGGATGTTAAAAAATCCAGCACAGTGAGGCTTACAATGAGTCTCCAGAATTGGCTGCATTAGTCTTCAAGTATGTTTGGAGAAGTCCTCAAATCAAGGTGCTTCCTCTCGGGCTCAAACCTGGATCGTGTTCAGTGTATTCTCAAAGACTGTGTATATCAGGCCATGCAAAGTTGTCAGCACATTGTTTACATTGCAGTAGCTACTACTTCTATTTTTTTGAGCCATGACAGAAATTTCCTTTGCTTCCAGGGCTACTTCAATTCCCTCATCCATTTTCCATACCTCCAAGCTGAAGAATGTTGCAAGGAAAAACCACAAGTCATAGCAGCATCACCGATCCCAGCGGAGACTAGAAGAAAAGAAGAAACTGGCATGTTCCCAAAGTACAAGTAATGTGACATTGTCATATATGGGTTCTTATAAAATTTCTGACATTTCTCACCTCTCACACCATCATATTCCACCTGGACTCAAGGAAGAGCCCCTTAGGGAGGAACTGAAGGTGGCATGCCTCGAGCTGGTTTCCACTGATGCACTCTGCTGCAGTGTGAGTAGATATCCTGAGTTTATATTCAGATCTCTGACAAAGGACATTTTGTATGTCCAGTCACATGCCATGATAAGGTTTCATCTATTCAAAGAGCACTCCTGTGGCATCCTCCTAGAAAATTCAGCTCTGCAAGGGGCTAAAAGTTCAAAATAGAGTCATGCAAAGATAATGTTAAAAATTATTTGCTATTTTTCAAGTTCTTGTCTGTGCATTTACGAACATTATCCCGTTTACTGAATATTTCCCCCTTTATACTGTAAAGTCAGCTGAACTGGCTCATATCAAGAGTCGATCAAGTGTCCGTCTGTTCCATGGATGACTATCTCCATGAAGCAGTGTGTGGAAGAGTGCTTGTGGAATGGGCCATGGGATTGCCTTACTTCTCCCTCCTACACATATGTACCAGACACAGTTCCAAGGACTTTGAGACCAGAACTGAGCTAGCACCTTGTTCTGACCTGCAGTAGAAGAGACAGATCATCTCACATGGAAACTATTTCTTCTCTTAATTTTGATGGTCTTTCCTACCTTTTGTTTTTTTATTTCACACCATGGCCAAAGCTGCCCTAGGAGCACTCACAGACCTCAAAGGATGGGGAGCAAACTGCATCAGTTATGACCTCAAAACCCTGGGAACTGCAATATTACAGGAAAAAAATATAAAATAAGCCACACTGAAAATTCCTTGGATTTTACACATGGAAATAAAATGGGTGGAACTATGGACAAAAAAATGTGTGAAGACAAAGGAAAAAACCTCACTGGGGGTGAGTTGTGAGTTTATAGTTTGATGTTTAAATTGCTTGAGCATTATTCACAAGGTAAAGAGTGATAAAATGTCAAAGGCACCTACGATCCATTAGTGTTAAGCTAAAAATAATCCAAGGAACTAGTCATATAAATAGACATATTTGCCAGAAAACAGGCAATGAAAGCTACTCAGAAGATACATTTCTGGTCAGAAAATATTTTTAGCTCTTTGGCTGAATACGTAATTGTTTCTCAATTACTGCATCCTGCATTAGGAATCATCTGTTTTTTTCATATTCCCATATATGCAGTTTCCACATTAGAGGACCAGTTGGAGTGAGAGATTTTCTGCAGAGCTCACAGCAACATTTGGTTTTGACCCATGTGGATGTGTCAGACACTCTGAATATGTATTGTAACCCCCTAACCTAAGAAAATGCCTCATCTTTTACTGATGATACAACCACATGTTATCTAGCATGACAACCCTTCATGCAAGAATTGACAGATTTAACAACATGCATATAATTCCCTCAACTACTGTAATTATTCATATATGCAAACTAATGTATGTGTAAACACGTGCAAAGTGAAGACAGAAGTAATTTATTTTTCTGATTTCAAAGTCATAGCCTAAATACTGGGAACAGAGATCTCAGAAGCTCAATTTTCACATTATGAATTGTTCTATATTTTCATAATTTGGAAAGGAATGAAGCAAATATTTTAGTTTGGGCAGGGGAGCTGAAATCCATCTGTGACTGGGAAATATAATTGCACTGCTATACCATCAGAGTAACATGCCTGCAGCCTGTTGTTGGAACTGACAGCAGAGCTGAGCTGATGGTACTTGCAATGCACCAAGTGACAAACACCTCTTGCCTTGGAACTCTACAGTCCATTTACTTATGAGTGGTGCTGAAGCAAAGCTGAATTCTCACTTTCCCACCTCTCCAGCAAGGGTGCACTTTGCACAGTACCTGACCTGTGAAGAAATGAATCCCACTTGCCAGTTTTCTTACCATGCCAGATTTCCTGCCATGATCTCTGTCCCACAGCCCACCTCATGAAAACAAAACAGACAAGATGCAGAAATAAACATGATGCTTGGGCCTCACCTGAAACAGGACTAAGAATCACTTAAATATTGAATTTCTACTCTCAGGGATTATATTAAACTTTCAAATGGTATATATAACTTTCCATAGCTGATGGAAGTGATGAACTATTTACTCCGCTCTAGCAGTGACTATCCCACTATACATCAGAAACATAACCACAGAGTTAGCAGTGAAAAATCCAAAAAGCTAAGTGAAACCTCAGGCATGTGGAATGCAGATAGCTCACATCTGATGAGCACTGAATTCACTTGATTGATTTTAAATGGCTGTATAAGTGTTCTCATACATGTTGAACCTGTATTCAAAAAAAAAAAAAAATTAAATAACTCCCAGTAGGATTTTCCTGGTATTCCACTCTAAAATTGAACTTAACTTGAGCAACAGAGTTTAAATGCCTTGGGATGTAGCTCATCATAGCATGATTTTAATTTTAATTCAGAACCATCAAAACTAAAGAAATGTGGATGACAGTCATTTTGAACAGTGTCTCATCTAGGGTGTAAGCCAAATTTATTATACCCAGGACTATTCCAAAGACATTCAACAGATATAAAACTAGTGTGGTGTTTTCAAGTGACTCAAGCACATGTAAATTTTGATTTTAGATTCCTGATGGTAATGCATACCCAAGCCACCATTTTGCATCTCTTGGCAGAGTGCATATTGTTCAACATACTTGTCTTTTTCTTAAATAACCTTGGAAAGGAGAATGCCTTGAACTTTCTCCATTGCCACTCTCTGTATTTGCTTTATACCAGTGTCTGATTTTGAACATTAAGACTCTAACTAGCAGATGACACTTCTTCCTTATTTATAATTTGGTGTGTCTGTGTGTCATTAAGGTCACTAAGCCTACTTCAGTCTTTCTACTGTTACTGAACTTGGTCAAAACACCTCTTGGTACTCTGCATCTTTGGCAAGTTCCTCAACTCCACTTCATCTAAAGTTTATTCCAGTTTAAGCAGAACTTGTTATTCTGCTGCTCATTTAAACTACAGATTGTTTTTTTGGTGATTTCATTTAACTTTCATGCTTCAATTCTGATTCTCTAGGACACAAATGAAACAGAGCTTTATAAATCAAAACTTAAGATGATCAAGTAAAGTTCAGAATTTATCAAACAAATCTGTGATTTGCTGTCTGAAATTAGAAGCTTGAAAAGATCAAGTTAAATCCAAGGTATTTCCTGTACACAGAAACACAGAAGAATATGAGCTGCCCTCACTCACTTCCACTCAATGATGTATCAATACTCAATTCAAACCCAGTAGAGCTGGTGGCAGACTGGTCCCACATCCAGACACAGGATATGCTGAGTTGGGCGGTAGTTTCTTCAGTTTTTAACCTATAAATCACTTTGTTTTGCTCTTCAAAATACTTTCACGGTGTCATCAAGTAATACAAGAGGAGAGGGGAAAACAGAACAAAACAGAAAAAAAAGAGGGTAGAGAGGTTACAAATGAGTTGTAATATTTTAAACCAGATTGTAATTACTGTCTCAGATTTTATACCTTTGTTAACTTGAGCAAAAAGAAAGGCCATAAGGCTCTCAGATTTGCCTCTGAGCCTACCTTTTTCAAAGATAGAAGATATACAAAGAATTCTGTGCTGTGACCCTATGTGAAAAGTACAATGGGGGATCAGTGTGAGAGTGAATGCAATTTTGAAAGCTTACAGAGAAGAGCACTCATTGAATTTCTAGTCAAAAGCTCATCATTTAACAAACATTAAACTCAATTCTTACCAACTGTTGGAAGAACTTGACCTAGTGGTATTTTCTTTCTTGGACAATGTAAGCCTTCCCTCTTCAGCCGTCTCTCAAGAAGCTGGCACTGCCTGATTCTGATGCAGGAACTGCATTTCCTCCATTATTTATGTAATTTTTGAGACAGCTTCAATAATACAGCCTAATGTACCTCATTATTTGCTTTAGCTACCAACTGAAATGCCTGTAAGCACATGACAGTCTGCCACTAATCACAAAATAACACTGATCATTTAGGAAGTGTTTAAATTTGTTGAGACACTATTTAAGACTCTCTGTACAAATGGAACATGCTGTTCAAAGCATGGAGAATTGATTTGTTCTTAATTTTTAAATGAATATAAATTAGTAGTGAAAAAAAAAGTAAAAACCTCTCAGTGTCATCAAAACTCAGAGCACTGTTTGATTGACTTAGGAGAGTTTGGAGAGTTTGAGATCACAACTTAACACAAGACTTCGCATGTTACATGCAACCTTTAATTTAGGAATTTATCAGTGGCAACAGAGGAGACATTTTGCCTTTACTGTATTAGTGGTATCCCAGGATCTTCCCCACTTTGATAAACTGGAAGCAAATAATTCCTTATTCAGCTGGGACATAATAATAAATGTTTCAAGACTTTGGGGATGGAAAGAACACAAAATTTCCAATTTATGAAAACAACACGTTCCAGAATGCGATTTTATTCAACCTTGCAGTAGGACTACAACAATTTGTGTCACTTTAAGTGTTGTGAGAAGTCTCACCCTGCCTGTAGCCACTACTCTACAGCATGGCAGGACTGATATAAATGCCACCCTGTAATGGTTTGCTCTTTCTAGAGGTCTTGGACATTCCACAAGCTCCCAAATGGAACTGACTGTCTTTCTGTTAGAAAATGAACACAGTCAGTATGGAATAAGTCAACTGTGTAAAGTTAGTTGCTTAGCAAACTTTAGATATCTTGGGGTGTCTGGCTTGATCCCAGGAGCGCTTTTCTGTTCATATGGCAGCTTTATGGCATATAAGAATCAGGAGAAGTTAAGCTGTGAACATATGGTGTGGTGTGGAAAATAGTGTTCTCATCTTTGTCTTTCTTTCTCACTACCCAAGTCTATTTTATTTTGCAATAATTTTTCTTTCCTTATGTCTAGTCTGTTTTCCTTTGATTGTAATTGGCAAGGGATGCCCCTGTCTTTATCTCAAGCCATGAGCTTTTACATCTTTTCCACTGTTGGTGGACAGGTATGGTAATCAAATGACCTTTGATTTTTTCCATGTTTATCACACAATAATGCTTTTTTTTAAAGCCTATCTCATTAGTTTAAACCCATCTCCTTGCCATATGTTTGCAATGGAAGATATTCCCCAGGGCAGACAGGCAATATCATGTCAGGCCTTTCTGTAATGCTGTGGTGAGGGTGGAAAACCGCTGCTGAACTTCTGAAGCAGAACGTTACTTTACAGGGCAGCAAAGGTGTTCTTGTGCTCACAAGTCATGTGTGCAAACCACATACACTGTGACAGAAGTTTCCAGTGACCTGGGGTAAATTTCTTAAAGCTGCATTTTTAAGAGTGTAGACACTTGATGATGCACACAGACACTAACTTTAACCTCAGAAATAACATTTTTTTATTCATCTGCCTCCTTAGGCTTCTAAAGGGCTTTTAAAATCTGATCTTAATGTTTTGTACCTCCATTCACCATCTGGTAAATGATGATGAACACTTCTGTCTCATCTTTTTTTTGGTTGATAAGGCTATAATCAAGTAAACTCTACTGTTTTGTATTCAAGCCTGAGCTGAGACAAGAGGGTAAATTCTGCATGATGCAAACTGATGCTCATCTTCTCCTTTTACCTGCCTTCACCTTAAACTACATCAGTGTTTTTCAGAAACTTGTCTTTTATCTTCTCTTGGGTCTTCAGGAAACTGTGTATTAGTATAGAATCACCATGACTGAATTAATTTGTGTAACCTGTGGCCAGGGATTGCAGATTCGATAATTGCTTGGTGTTGGGTAAAAATAATACTAGTAATAACAATAACAACCAAAGAGATTCCACCAGAACAAATGGCATGAGTGGATTCCTAATTTTGCAGTGCTTGGACAGGGTCTTTCAGCAGCCCCAGTGCTCTAGAGCACAAGAGTTTTATTTGCTCAAGGAGGCAAAAAAGGATTTTTTTCCTACTTCTTCTTTTTCTGTGTTTCATATAGAATTCTGTCACATAGATAGAACTGGAGTGTCATTATCACAGAATCATAGAATGGTTTAGGTAGGAAGGGACCTGAAAGGTTACCTAGTTGCAACCCCCCTTCCACTGGCAGACTCACTAGACCAGGCTGATCAGGGCTTCATCCAACCTATGAATTAAAAGAAAACAAAGAAAATAGCCTTAGCTGAAATATTGCAAAGAGCAGGATGGCATATACCAAAACAGAGCACTGTGCTGTGTTAAGGGCTCTTAAGGGAAGTTTCAAATACATTTACATCCAGTTTAGGATCCTTATACAAAACTTACTGGAAATAACAACTAACCACTCTGTTTTATAATGAATTACACCCCTTTTGTACAGGTCAGAACAACATCTGGCAGGGCAATGACAACTTGCATTCAGAGCAACAAAGAATCAGGCTGATGGTATCAACATATTTCAGCAAGTTGGTCTCTGGTGTGGCTGAGCATGACTGGAAAGAATCAAAGAGCATGTCTGCACTTTATAATATGGATAGATGAGAAGATCTCCAAGGAACTACCCCAGACACGAGCTCCTAGAATATGCATTTCAGCTGCACATTGCCTCATTAGCACAGTTAAGAAGCAGACTTAATTGTACTGAGTCCAGTCCCTGGCTAATGCTTCTAGAAACTGAGATTTTTGTGATGTCATATCAAGTAGTGTGGAGATACCAAAAGATGGTGGTTTACACCTTTTATGAGAAACAGAGCAAGAGGCTGTGTAAGCTATGAATCAAGCAGGAAATTTCTATCCCATGGACAGTGTCGAGGGCTGTCTAGGGTTTAATTTCATCTTCTTTGGAATAAATGTAAACATTTTTAAGGATTCCTGGAGAAGTCTGCTTTAGCAAGAACTGACAGCTTAATCCTGAGGTTGCTGACTTCAACGGGCAGCCAGAGAGAAATCATGTGTGATTTTCTTAATGGAAAATTAGGATAATATTTTCAAAGCCTTCTACTGTTAGGAAAGCCTCTCTGACAAGTTCTACCTTCTAATAATTCTCACTTTCTTAAGACTTTAGAGAAGTTCCTAAGAATAATTCTACTTCTTCAGTAAGACAGCACAGACCATTCTAAATATAAGTAAGAATTTGACTTTGATGAAATCAGAATGACAAAGGCAGGAGAATGTTTGGTCTTTTTTTGGTTTGTTTGTTTTAATCACATTGACTACCTATTTTAAAGGAAACCTCTTACAAAAGAAAACAGGAGGAAAAAATATATTAAATGCTTTTAATGTTCATAACTAGTTTTATTCATTTACAGCTCAGTTCTGCCTTGAAGTTGGAAGAAGTACTTGTTAGAACTATGAGGGAAAACTGTATGGCATCTTGTGAACATCATGGAAAACCTCAGTAAAAAGGTGCTGTAACTTCAGGATTTTTAAACAGCTTAAGTCAGTGTCCATAGCCAGCCCTAAATTATAAATTATGTATTTTATTGCACTATATATTGTGAATTCTTCGTGGTTTGAATCACAAAGACCCTGAAACTGATTGATCCTGGGGACTGCCCCCAAGTGCAAGGTCTCATGCCTGGATTAGAACAACCCTTGGTATCAATACAGGCGGGGGAACGAACAGGTCAGGAGCAGCCCTGCTGGGAAGGACATTAAGGTACTGGTGGATGAGAGGCAGGGCATGGGCTGACATGTGCTCTTGTAGCCCAGAAAGCCAGTTATATCCTGGGCTCCATCAAAAGTGGTGTGGCCTGCAGGTCCAGGGAGGGGATTCTGCCCCTCTGCTCTTGTGAGACCCCACCTGGAGTGCTGCATCCAGCTCTGGGGCCCCCCAACATAAGAAGGATGTGGATCTGTTACAGCAGATGCAGGGGAGGATCACAAATATGGAGCAGCTCTGCTGTGAGAAAAGGCTGGGAGTTGGGATTGTTCAGACTGTAGAAGAGGAAGCTCCAGGGAGACCTTTCAATACTTAAAGGGAACCTAGAAGAAGGCTGGAAAAGGGCTTTTTACAAGAGCATGTTGCTATAGGACCAGGAGTAATGGCTTTAAATTGAAAAACATCGATTTAGACTAGCTGCAGAGAAGACATTTTCAACAGTGAGGGCAATGAAACACTGTTGCCCAGAGAGATGGTAGATGCTGCATCACCAGTCAAGTTCAGGTTAGACAGGGCTCACTGCAGGGAGGGGAATGGATTAGATGACCTCATTTCCAAACCAACTATTCTGTAATTTTATGTTTTTATGGAGCTATTAGCCGTCATTCCACGAGTTTCTCTGTGTCTGGGTTTGGGCTGGTTTTTTGGGGGTTTTTTTTGAGAAATTTAGGATTCCTAATCCTGACTTTCATCACGTGTATAATTAATTTTCAGATTGGAGAAAAAACAACTTGCCCATCAGACAGATATAAAAACTAAAACAATGACCTACTTATTCATTTGATGTCAGTGTTTGCTTTCAAGAGAAAAGTATACACATCACAATAATTATCCTCTGAGCAATGAGGCTTGAAAACATTCACTGCCAATTTTTCAGCTAAAGCTGCTAACTTTATTAACCTGATAGCATTATCATGGACATAAAACTGAAGAAAATATCAAAAAAATGAGCTGCAAGTGTAATTAAGGCAATGTTGCTGTTGTAAGATCCAAATATGTGTTTACAACTTGAAAATGAACTTTCATTTCAATTCAAAGTTCAGAGTTTTTAAGTACTTGTGTGAGTCCCCATTTATCTCTCTCACAATAATAATGAGTTTAGCAGCTGTGAGAGCAATTTCTCAGATTATAAATCTCTGTGACTGGCATGTCTATTTCTTAGGGATCTTTCTTTTTGGGGAGGGAGCAGTGTTGATGTGGATATTAAAAATGAAAAGTGGAATGGACTGGTATTAAAGTCCATTGGTAAGGACTTCATATCAAAGCTGGCAAGCATGTAATTTTTGATCAGAAAGTTTAGATAAATAAATGCGTGTAGTTTCACAGTAAGCTCCCATTTTTTAATTTTTTTTTTTTTCAATCTGAAAGCAATACTAAGTAAAGATTTAACTGCCTACATTTTCCTCTCTTTAAATCTATTTTTTATTCCAATTTATGTCCATGTAAAGTATACAACCATTGCCTGCTAGCATTTGATAACTTCCTCAAAGATTCTTCTCCTGCTTTTAATAACATTGTTCAGTAGTGAGTTAGGGGGTCTTGATTTGACTATTAGGAGACAAGAGTTTCTGAAAGTTTCCCTGAACCACTGAAAAGTGAAACTTTAGGCTTTCATTAAAAGCTTTGCAAAACCAAGGTTTTAACTTGTTTATTTTTAGTACATGTGGACTGAATAAGCGTAGTTCTCTGCTGCTTTGGGGAGCTCAGTGAGCTGACTGGCATAACTCCTATATTTGGGAAACCACAAATAATCCAAGTCCATGCTCAGTCTGTGGAAAACAGTAGAAGAAAAGACATCATTCCAGTGTGTTCCAAAACCATATGGCAAATAGCATTTTCTGCTGGTATGCAGCATACTTTAACTCCAAGGAATGTGCAATTATATTCAACTAATTAACTTCATTTATTTTTTACCAAGCTGCCTTTTCTCTTAAAAGGAAAGGAAATTCAATCTCCACCCACTGTGACTACCATTTAATTGTTAGGAAAGGAAAAGGGATTTTAAAGACTGTGACTACCTAGTAAACATGCACACAACGTATGGCAAAAGAGGAGAGGGAGAAAAGATGCCAAGCAAACTTTTCCTTGAATTCTTGGTTTCTAATTGATATAGATTGCACTATTATCACCTGCATTTCCATTTAGGGTCATCAGAAGGAGAAGTACATATTTAAAAAGGCAAAACCTTCTCAAAGAGCTAGAGCAGCTTCCCCTCCCACCCACTGCTGTTGACAACACCTAAAGTCAACACTGTGCATGTGAATATGTTTTGATATAACTTCTATTCAGCTACTCCTTTATTTTTTACTTTTTTCCTCTTGCATTGACAAGAGAAACTCCTCTCCCAAGACTATCATATGCTCCTTGTCAGAGTGATGCTTTAGGTATGTCCCTTGTATTCATGGACTTAGTGTTGGTCTGCTCTTGCCATTTCAAACTATGTTATTAAAAAATCCTTTATCACTGGGATGAATCTTACTGTGAGACACTGCATACCATTTCCCTGGACTTCCTAGAATGAGGGTAAGAAAAGCTAATTAAGCTACGGGAATAGCTAATAAAGCTAATAATAGCTAATAGAGCACCTTCACCAAGGCAAGGTGTAAGTATAGGCTTTATGGCCCGCACAAGTGTCTATTTCCTAGGTTTAAACAGACTTTAAGTGAGAAAAAGAGGAAAGGAGCCATGAAGTGGTTGTGTAGGACTGAATACCAGGCATGTTGAGACTGTGGAAGGCCACTATGGCAGAGAAATTCCCTTTCCCATAGGAGTTGTCTGATTACACAAATCTGCTTTTCCCATTATACAACTAATTGTTCTAATTGTCTACAGTTAGGTAAGGAATGGTCTGTCAATTTGGGGACCGTGACAACTGTTTTTGCAGAGTAAATACAGAATCTGGAATGTTGGACTTCTTCAGTAAACACATTCATTTTTGTTCTTTTATTCCTGCTTATTATTTCTCACATGTAAAATCCCATGTGGCTCCTATTTTCAGAAACAAGCAGTTTTGAGAGATGATACCCCGAGTTTGGACATCCCTCCTAAAAGGAGACTGCCAAGGTCAGAGACCTTCTGTACATCTCCCATCTTGTCTCACCTAATTAAAGGACTTTGAAGTCAGGCCTTTGCTGATAAGATTGGTATCCCAGATTCTCTTTATAATCATGGCAGAGAAATAGGCAACTCCAGAGGGCAATTCATCTGTCTTGTATTAGAAACTGATTTTAGGAAGAAAACAATCATTCCCCAAAGCTGTCTATTTCTGTCCATTGATTTTAAAACTTGAGTGACAAGCTCAAACATAAAAGTCTGTTAGAGTGACTTAGGCAATGATGCCTATGTTAGGAACCAGTAATGCTTCTTCAGATTACCGACACATTTGTGCTCTTAATAAGGCTGCCTTAATAATGCCTGGCTTGCCTTGATCTTTCTGCATTCCCTGGGAGCTTCAGAGCATATTACTCAACACAGATAATTAAGGAACCAGAATGATTGAGCCAAACTGAGAAGATATTTGTACCTGTGGCTAGAACAGGGGGTTTGCTGCAGCAGGATCTTGGGGTCACATCAGGAGAAGATTTCTAAAACCCGGGACTGAAGACTTCATGCACACCACTGAACAGAGTTTTCTTCTCACCATCTGACCCATGCAACTCAGGTGACACAACCCATCAGTGTGACAGATGACAAGGTCAGGAAACAGTCCCCTGAGAGGACCTGTGCTGGCATATAGCACCTGGCTGGATTGTTTTAAGGCTCATATCAGGGCTTATCAAACTGCATTGGCCAATGTGAACCAATAGCAGATTGGGTGACATATTTACCCCAGTTGTAAACGGACTCAAGAATGAGCACAGAAAGGACTGTGCAATGATAAACTGAAGAGCCTGAACTCCCAGCTTGTCCAGCTGTCAAATACCAAGTCTCTGAGGAAAGAAAAGGAAATCTAGTGTCACGTGGGAAAACTGGAAAAGTAGTCTGCTTTTTGTACTGTCCAAATACATTTGCATGAGGATTAATACCAATTTTCAAAAGCATTGTAAGAGTTCCTGTACTTCACTTGGATGATAATCTCTCCTCTGTCATGAGCTACAGTGTGCTTTGGGCAGCAGCCTGTCACACAGCTCGGCCAAGAGAGAAGTGCTCTTTGGGGAATAATGATCTCGTTTGGATAATGGACACTGTGGTTTGGTATGCTTACTTAGCATGCTGGGCAAGTAAAGGAGTCCACACACAGCTCATTTAAACTATTTAGCTGTCTTCATGTAACTCATTAAAACCTTCACAGACTGGCCTAAATCGTAATCCTATGACAGTTGGTGGCCAAAAGTCTGTGGATCTCACTCTCTCCTTTCCAATTTCACTCTCCGTCACTCTTTCTGGGTCTTGCTCCTGTCAGCACTTTTGTACTGATAGAAACAGAGTTGAAAGCAGCAGGATCTTTCTCCTCTGTTTCACCACTCGACATGATGCACAGATGGCTTTTCCTTTCACTCCCTTTTTCCCTCCTTGCACAATCCCAAAAGAGTAAGAGGAGGAGGGCTGTGTTCAGCCTGCATGTTACAACACTTAAGATGGACTAAGGACAGTCACAGTACCTAAGATTAAAATGAACAGTTCAGATTTTGTGCCATGCTGGGACAGTCAGGCCCTAATTCCCTGGAGCGCCACAGCAAATAAACAGTCACAATGGTTCACTAGCACAGCTCTTACTGGTGGTCTAAATATTGCTCCACAGGCAGTACAGGATGTCAGCCCTTAATAGCCAGGGGTTTGAATTGCTTATTTCTCCTCTGAATTTAGACACTGTAATTGGAGTTTCATTTCATATAGAAGCCAGAATAGGCAGTCTAACCACATCCCTAAATCACAGTTGAGCTGTTCATTGCTCTCCTGAGGTTATTAGATGCCATAGCAGATGGCCTGAGGTACCAGAGGAGAAACTCCAATTATACCCTCAGGGCCTCTGATAAAACTGACCTCTCATACATTTTATGAGACCTTCACATTAGAGTGTGTAACCTCAGGACTGTCTCAGACATAGTTGCATACATTTTATTTTTTTTCCAATGCAGTTTTGCCTTGAGTCAAGTTGGGCAGCGAACAATGTTCCCTCAAAATATTAATAATCTTACTTCCACTCCAAGCTGATAAAGTGTCCTTTCTCTTAAATAAAAACAGGAATTTAAAAAAAATATTGAAAGTGAATCCAATATGTGCAAATAGGAAATAGTCTGCTTTCATCAGCTGTGAAACTAGTGGGGCTGAGAAGGAAAGAGAGAGGCCAGTAGTGCTGCCAGAGTGGGACATTCACTGTATACTACTGCCAGATGTCCAAGCTGCCCCTGAAATTAGGCAGAGGATTAACCATGACTGAATTCAGCAGTGGCAGATGACATGACTTTGTCAGTGTTATTTATGTGTTTCTTGAGATATCTATTTCCTTGTAGAGTCGTGCTCTGTGTAGAGTTCATGCCACACACTCTGTGTGTGTAGAAAAGCTTGCTTTAACAGAAGTTAATTTAATAAAGGCGATAGATGGCTGCTAATTCCTCTGTAAGGAGTGGGTGACTGCCGACTAATAGAGAAGCCATTCTCCAGCTCCACCAGTTTCCTTGCAGCTGAGATGACCCTTATATACAAGGGAATATTACACTGGAATATGGTTCTTTCTTTGCCTCACACAACAGACTCCACAGGACGATAATTTTCAAACTGTTACTTGAGATTTCTTAGGACGTGACAAACTTTAGTACAAAAGTTATCTTCAGAAAAGTTAGTACAGTTGTGTGGTCCATAATATTCAAGAAGCAGAAACTTTAACAGGATGGAACGTACATCAAAATGTATGTAGTGCTTTGCCTACTGTCATTGAAGTGCACTCCATGAAACATGCATTCACATCTTGGAAAAATAACCATTTTCTTCTATCTAATATTTCTGGAAAACAGTTTCTAGGAAACAATCAATATATAGATGTTTTTAATTGTTAAGACTTTACCAGATTAAATTACTCAAGGAATAGTTCAAACTTGCATAATACAGTGAGAAGCACCGTATAAAAGATCAGGCAAAGAGACACGTATTTTCATATTGAAAAAAAGCTATGGCTCTTGAAGGAAGCAAATATTATACAAAGAACCAAATAGTGTTCACCTAAAAATAACTTATTCTACCACTGGAATTACTGATCTAAACAAAGTGAATTGGATTTTGTCTCAGCAGATTCACAGTTCCTCAGTGTTGAACTGGAAGCTGACTAAAGTGCATGGAAAAGTGTATATTAAGCCAATAATTAAGCCTAACTGGGGAATAGTTTTTATATGGCAGATTCCTCAGGCAAACTACCAAGAAGCTTTATGTTGGTTTTATGTAACAGTTGCATGGGGGAATTACCAGTTTAAATAGAGGCTATTATTAACCTTAACTAGTAAGATCTTCACAGAATATGCTGAGTTGGAAGGGACCCACAAAGATCATCAAGTTCAATTCCTGGCCCGGCACAGAACCATTTCCAAGAGTCACACCATGTGCCTGAGAGTATCATCCAAACACTTCTCGAACTCTGTCAGGCTTGGTCCTGTGACCACTTCCCTGTGGAGCCTGTTCCAGTGCCCAATCACCCTCTGGGTGAAGAACCTTTCTCTAATATCCAACCTAAACCTCTCCTGACACAACTTCAGGCTATTCTCTTTGGTCCTGCTCACAGGTCACCACAGAGAAGAGATCAGCGCCTGCCCCTCCTCTTCCCCTCATGAGGAAGTTGTAAATGGAATGAGATCTCCTCTTAGTCTCCTATTCTCCAGGCTGACCACACTGAGTGCCCTCAGCTGCTCCTCATACGGCTTCCTCTCAAGGCCCTTCACCATCTTCATTGCCCTTTGGACACTCTCCAATAGCTTAATATCTTTCCTATACTGCAGTACCCACAGCTGCACACACCGTTCAACATGAGGCCATCCCAGCACAGAGTATGGTGGGATCTTGAACTCCTCTCACTGTTCTGTTCAAAGTATGTTTGAGTACAGCCACAGTCAGGCGAGCTTTGATCTAGTTTTGCTGTCCTGGTCTCCTTATCCAAAATCCTGACTCTGACACTGGCCAGTGCAAGATGTTTAGAAGAAAGGGAAAATAACCAATCAAAAATCAGCTGTGGACAATGAGCCAGTGTGTGGCACACACGGCTCTGGCATCAGCAATGTTCTTCCTTCTCAAGGCATGCACTGCTGAGAGTGCTGCTTCTCAGGCCATGAGTGGCAGAAGATCCTAATTTCTTGACAGAGCAGTTTCCAAACCTGTAGGCATGTTCTTTTCCATTGTTTCCTTGAGAGATGGGATGGCTACAGAGGGTGGTAAGTCAGACCAGCAAGGACAGGCACATGTCACATTCTGCTGACCTTTGGACCTACATGGATAAGCAGCCATGTGAGGCAAGACAGGCAACTGGGGGCAGCAACGTAATGAGCTGCATTAGTACAATTTGCCAGAACAATTCTGTCCCCACCTTAAGACAAACATGAAATTACTCCACACAGGTTTTTGAAACATTATTTTCTTTTCATTTAGTAGAACAAATCCAAGAAACAAGTTCAAGTCAAGGTCATTGAGACTTTCCTTCCCTCGCCTCTCATAGGTTTTTGTAGAAGTCCAGCTAACCCACTACTACCACAAAAACTTTTCCCTTCTTGCATCCAAAAGGATCATCCTTTGTAGTCTAGGGTTTCTCTGTGTCTTTGGGAGCTTCCTGTACTTCCTACGCCTCTGGCCCAACAGCTAGATTCATTCTATTTGGGAATTTGCCACACAGCATACATACCCTTGCCTTCTGTGGACATTTGGAACATGCCGGCTCTCCAGAGTTTTAAACAGCCACATTAAAATGAATCAAAGATGCACATATCAAAGCACAGTCATTATGATTACTTACTCTACATAACCCCTCAGGGCAATTAGACCAGGAGGACTACTGCACAAACATACTCAGGATGATTCCAATACCAGAGCCAGGCCAGTTCAACTCCTCACAGTCCTGGCATTAAAAATACCATAAATCAAGTAGGCACATGCTAGAAGCCTTTTTGACAAAGACAGAGCCACATAAAGGCATTTCTTGTAGAATCATTGCTTGTAGTAACAATCAGAATTCTCTCATGACTTCGTCAGGTGTTAAAATTTTTCACTTTATAGTTCATTTCAGTCGTTAAAGTTAAGAATTATACCACAATTCCTTAAGCTGATTTTAACACAAAGATATCTTTGCTTTTGGGTAGAACCCCAAAACATTATACAGTCTTAGAATGTATAAGTTTTTGCCCTGCAAACTGAATAATTTTTGCTGTATATACAACCAAAAACCCTCCAACAGGGCTGAGATAACAACGTACATGGCTTACTGAGAATCAAGTTTATGAATAAAAAAGGATTATGCTGGCTGGCTCCCAGGATTATTAACTGAAATATGGTTGCTTATCTTTAGCTGCAAAGTAGCAGTGTATCCCACCATGGCCCATTTCCAGAAGCAATAAACATCTTTCCTACTAGATTTGCAGGACCGTTTTCAGGCATATAGTGATATTTGAAATTCAAAAATATCAATAATTTTCCTGTTAATGTGTTCAACCTCTTCTACATGGAGAGTACTCAAATAAAATAAAATCAGTGGAATGGTCTGCAACTGGTCAAGATCTCAGATGAATATCGTTTACTGATAATGTTCCTGCAATAAAGCTGGACTGCAATTACTAAGATCTCTAGTCAGAAACACAAATAATTTGAATTTTGTGTGCCTTTATCATTATTAGGGCTTTTATATAAAGGAAAAAACCATGTGGCAATCTGCCATACCTATCCAAGTTATATGCATATTAACTCTGGAAAACGGAGTCAGTATATCCCTAACTGTAATCTATTTATCTATCCAGAACTGAATACACACATACCAAAGCAAAAGGGTAATACTTTCCACTCATATACAGAAATTCTCCTGTCTATTTTCATGGGTTGGAACAGAGCTTGGCAGAATAACTTTTCACTTATTTTGCTTCAAAATACTTTAGTTTTGCAGAATGTTTTACAAACAAAGATTCATAGATAGGCTTTTCCTTCCCTCCAGTGACATTTTGTCCTGATTTATGGAGAAATTTGATATCTTTCTAAAGGACAACCACAGACTTTAAAAGTAGATCTTGCAGCTCTTTTGGCCCGTAATGAGAACTAAAGTCAATAGCTGGTAAGCGTTGATGAGAAAATGGCCTGCTGACATGATACATTCTTCCTCTTTAGTTCACATGAGTGCATCAAAACCTTGTAAACTCAGGATTTCATGTGAGAACTGTACTACACTCTCAGTTGTTAATTTATTGAATCATGGAATGATTTAGAACAGAAAGATCCTGCAAAGGTCCTCCAGTGTAACCCCTGCTCTAAACAGGGTCACCAATGATCAGATAGATGAGAGCTTTCTCCAGTTGAGTTTTGACAGCCTCTAAGGATGGAGAGTTCTGGAGTGTTTTAGTCAACTTGTTTCAAGTGTTTGTGGTTTGTTTTTTTCTTAATGTCCAGTGAGACATTATATATGTCTTATTATGATTTGTGTCTGTTGTACCTCATCCATTCTATGTGTAAACACTTCAGTTTTAACTTCACACAGCTACCAAAGAGATCTGGTCTGGATCAAAAGAACTCTGAAGAGTTGCACGTGGCACCTGTATTAGAGGTGAAACTGGTGCACTGTAAAGGGCTGGTTTTGGGCAGAGCCAGCATATGATGTGAGGTATAGCATGCCCTCAGAAGTTCACTGTAAGCAGATGTCCTTGTTTAATCCCACCTGGGAAAGAATTAGAAAAATGCAAAACCTGTGGGTTGAGATAAAAAGTTTAATAACTGAACAAAAGTAAAGTACAATAATGATAATTATACAATACTACTAATAATAATTGCAATGAAAACAGAGATAACAAAAAGAGGGGAATAAAACCCAAGAAAGACAAGTGATGGACAAAGAAATTGCTCACTACCCAATGACCAGTGCCCCACCCAGCCCCAACTTGTAAGCAGCTTCTCGTGGCACTCTCAGCCTAGTTTCTATACTGAGTGTGACATCCTATGGCATGGAATAACCCTTTGGCTAGTTTGGCTCAGACATTCTGCACATGCTTTGTTCCAGCTTCTTGTGCACCAGAGCACAAGAAAAGCCTTGAATTAGAGTAGGCTCCTCTCAGCAACAACTAAAACATCAATGTGATAGCAATTATTCTCATACTCAATCCAAAACTCAGCACCGTGCCAGCGAGTAGGGAAGAAAATTCACTCTATCCTAATGAAAACCAAGACAACAGAGTATAGACCATGGATTGTAAAGACTGAATTGAACAAAGTTCTGCTTCATAGAGAATCTCTGGACCTCACTGTATTTTGAGGAAGAAGAAAAATAACATTTTGAAATTTACTGTGAAAGGGAATGGAAACTGAAAACTAGCTCTGGAATGGTCTGCCCAGTGAAATTCCCCTGCTGAGGTTATAGTAAATAGGAGCTTAATTTACTGGGAAACTTGAAACCCAGAAACAGATTTTCCAGCAACTCATTATGCAGCTGTCGTAGGGTCAGATGAGAGGGAAAATCAAACAGGCTCCAACAACCTCCTTGCAGTCAGGATTTCACAAAACCTGTGTACTCAGAACCAAATGGTTTCCAAAAAGAATTAAATTCTGAAGGAGCAAAGTTCAAAAAAAATTCCAGTAGCAAAGAAATAAGGATTTTTTTTTTTCCCTAAGTCACAGAATCACAGAATCAAATGGCTGGGAGGGATCTTCAGCTACATTGCTAATGGGACTAGACTTCCAGTTAGTCCCTGAAGGGGTTTTTCGTTTGGCTTTTGTTGCTGTTGTTGGTTTGTTTGTTTGTTTGTTTTTTAAGATTCCCTTTTCAAATGATATTCTCCTCTCCTGACAGAAACAGGATTCCTGTTAATAAATAGTAATTTTCTATCAATAATGTCTGCCACTATTAGTGAGGAGGTTCACCAGAAAATGTCCACCATGGGCATTTTGCTCTATGGAGCGGTTTCAACTCAGAAGCTTTGCCTTAGTGTCTCTACAGCACCTTGCTTATAAAATAGAATCATTGAATCATTAAGGTTGGAAAAGACATCCAAGATCATGTAGTCCTACCTTTGACCAAATACAACCATGCCCACAAAACTATGTTGTGAAATGTCATGTTGCATTTTGCTACTGTATTCCAGCAGAAAAACCTGGTGCAGCCCACTTGAAGCAGTGGTCTTTCCAAAGTACAAACTTATACAGACACAGAAGTGACTGAAAAGTCAGACCTAAGCATTCTCACAGAACAAACTTGTTTAGTCATATGCGTTTTTACTGACAATAATTGGACCTCCATTACAGCAGTAGATGCCAGTATAGGATTACTAAAATAGAGACACTGTTATACAACCTCACCAAGGCTAGAGTGAAATATAGTAAGAAACATGCTCAGTGACTCAATTAAGTTCTGCAGGACTTTCCTACAATTGTGGGAAGAGGTTAAGGAAGTTGAGGAGGAGGAATGGTGATGTTTGAACCTATTATTTATCCTCAAAGATAAGAAGATAAGGAAAAGGCTCAGTATTTCCCTGTGGATGGCTCTTCGACATTGCACAAGGTTTCAGCAGAGGAGTATAAAAGTCAAGTTAAAGGGCTGAGGATGCCAGATCCTCAATCAGATAGCAAGGAGGTCTACACATTCTAGGAGACCATACCCAAAGCATGCATACAAAAGACATGCATAATAAAAACACTGTTAATGAATCTTGTAGACAGTGGAAATTTAAGACTGCAATATGAAACAAATAAATGGAGAAGGCAGTTCTGAAAATAGGAATAACCTTCATAAAATGGTGTCTTACAGTGCCCAAAAGATTTTACTGATAGATGAGACTTAGAAGGTGTTATTGCCTTCAGGACTCCCTGCCTTCCCTGGAAGAAAGGACTTGTTTTAGCATTGTGCTAATTGTAGGATGTCTTCCCCCTCCAGAGCATGGGTAATTATCTCCATACACAGAGTAAGCTGACTATCCCCAGATAAATAACAAGACATTATCTTTCTTTTCCAGGAATCTAATTAAACAGGCTCAAGCTGTAATAATGCGTGTGCATAATTTCTGCATACTGTAGATACAAAAATTAGTGTCAGGTAAGAAAAGGAGCAGGAATAAAGCATGGATTGTTCAAAGATAATTGGGTAATTATTACCTAAATATCTAGAAAAGTATATTATGTTTGCATGGTAAAAATTCTCACTTACAGATCATCTATTTCTCCCACAGATTTGTATCAACTCTCATTTCTCTGTCTGTCTGACTTGCTTTATGTCATTGAGCAATACTTGGATCCCCAACCTTTCACCAAGTTAGGAATGCAAAGTCAGTGAGTGCTTTCCCACATAAACTTCAAGACTTTTTCATACATTTTCAAGTCAATGATGGAATGTAAAATTTGGGGTTTAATGTGTTTACATTGAAATTCCCTACTCACAATACCCCAGTCTCCTGGAATGCATTGCCAGGATTTCTCAGCACAGTCCAGTGGATATATCCATCCTTAAAAGGAGATGAAGTTACAGAATGAACAAATGAATAAATCTAAACACTTAAAGGCACCTGGGGTGGTGGTCCAAATCATTATTCGATCATTGGGTAGAATGCCTTTTTGAAGGAATAGAGCCTACTCGATCTGTATTTAAAATGAGTCAGAGACAGGGCCAGCTTTGACCCTGCTTTACAGTCCCTGATTTTACTGTCTTCAGAAACCATCACTTTCTTTTGTCTTCTCTAATTTTGAACTAATACCTGGCAAACAGGCAGCTGTTCAATAGCAGTGATCCACAGTAATTGTGAAGACATTTAAAACATGGACATAGAAAGGGTTTTGTACAAGAAATACTGGTATCCACTTTCCCCATACCACATATAGTTGTGTTCATAAACCTATCTCTGCAGCACCTTGCAAAGGAAGTGAAGATTTTTTCATCCAGTTACTGTATTCCATCTCTTATTCAACAAGATGGTTGTGGCATTCAGCAGACTCAGCAGAAGCCAGTTGTTATTTCAGAACCTCTTCAAACTAGCAGCCATCATCTTTAAGGGTTACATTGCAAATGTCTCACTACAATAAATGAACAGCAGGCTTGCCAACACCTACCTGATGAACTGCTGACCTGAGACAATAAAAAACAGCTTTTAGAGTAGATTGCTTCTATATCTCAAGGAGTTGCCACATTCAAGCGGTTTAGTGCTAAAGTTTTCAGACAATCTCCACATGGACAGTTTTGGAAACTTGGGATCATCCTCAGTCTTCCCAACAATGAACTTCCCTGCACCTACTATTTTGTTCCAGGAGTTGCACTGTATACCAATATATTGTGAAGACTTTGTTGTCATTCTTTCTACCCTTCAATCTTTCCATATTTCAGAAACTCAGCTTCGAGTGTCTCTCGAAGAGTCTAGTCTGATGAAAGGGCGTTTTCCTATAAATTACACTGCAAATGCAGGTATGAAAGGTGCCTCCTGTAAGCTTTTGGGGAAAACAGCAACATACTGGAAAGAACCATTTTCCCAGTTAAAATCAATGCAGTTCTATCGCCTTTGATGAAATTATGGTAATTTATGTCACATCTATCAGCAGGAAGCAAACATGTTTCATTTTAGCACAAAAGCATCACCCTCTTTTATATGTCTTGGAGTCTGAAAGTGCAAATGAGCACATTAAAGACATGATTATGACCAACCAAATCACCAATCAGTATCAAAAATGCATTTTTTACAGTAATTATTGTCAGAGCATTAATGACTTAATTTCTCATTTTCCCCTTGCTATATTAAGTCATTAAGTTCTCAGTTCACTTGAATAAGATAATTATATTTGGAAAAATTGTGTTTGATGATTCATCTTGATGCATAGAAGCAGCTTCTCATTTTATGGTTTTGCCAATCAAATAAATAATGTAAATACTAATAAAAGTAGTGAGTGAACATGTTTAACTCTTGCTTCAGGTTGAGGCTCAAGATTATTTGAATACCTGTGGGTTTTTTCAGCACTGCAGAAGTGGAAATTGCTGCAGAAGTTACCAAGGCCAGAAAAATGGAACCAAATTCCCTTCTCCTCAAAGGGTAGTTTCCATGCCAATCTTCAACTTTTATTACAGAATAGTTTGTCTGCATAACTTAAAAAGTTATGAGCTTTAATTTTTTGTAATAACAAGGTAGTTTTTCCCTTTATATTATAAAATTTCTGACCCATTACTAGAGTATACGTTCAGCAATGAGGACACTCTTGGACAAAGCCTTGACAATTTCAGCTTCAAAAAGTTGTGGAATAGAAACTATTACACAATTTGAGCTATAATAGGCATCATTATCCCCATTGTAGCTGCATCTTGACTAGTTTTGTTGTGGCCAGTAGGGGTTAGATACTGTTAGATCCTGTAAGCAAGGAGATTTAGGAAGAGAAAGGGGAAATAACTACCCCTTTATATCCCAAATTCACACAGGCAATGTAGCACCTGTTCCTTAGTGTAGTTGCTGAGAGTTAAATGGCTAAATTATTCTGAGTCAGGTGTACTTAGATACAAATTTAGAATGAAAGTCCCACGTAATCTTCAAGGTCTCCAAATTTCTGCAAGTCTAGCAAGTGTGCAGTTAGAGGAAGAATTCAAAGCCAGATGTATCTTATTAGTTCTGCCTTTGCCACGAACTGACACATTCTGCAGTGGCTGTCCCTTGATATATCTTGCTGAAGGTACTGTGAGCTGTCTAGGCAAGCAAAGTAGAGGGCATGAAGCTAAGCCTTCCACACCCCTACAGAGTGAACAAACCACTAAGCCTCTGGGCTTTAACGGCCTTTGGTGAGAAGGAAAAAATTTGATTTGAGAGCCCAGGGAAAAGATTTTGATGTATCAGAAACTCCTAAACATGAGGAGATATTTTTTTGAGGAAGAATATTAGATTATCATTTTGAAAAGGGAAAAACAAATGTCAGAGAGGAGTCAAATGAAAAGAAAATAATGAAAAGTGTTCTGTTTAAGAGAGCTTAGGGCCACAGAGAAGTTTGGGAAGAGCTCTGTTCCTCACCCTAAGGGGTGATTCTCTCAGCGCATCTTAAAGGCAACTGAAGTGACTGTAGTGACATTGTTACTGCCCTTAGGTAGCTTTTGCATTGCCCAGACTTAGCCACTCCTCTGATTCTAAGTGTCGTTAGAGAATTTATCAATTAAATACTTTCTCTGTCAGGAGAGTCTTTGAACAAGATCTTTTCGTTCAAAAACCACGGTATTTTCTTCAGGAATAAATGTACTAATATGGATGAAATTTCTGCTGAAAATGAGAAAGGAAGCTCTAACAATTCTGAACAGCAGTGTGCCTTGGACTTAGGGCACTCATCCAGCATTGAACAAGGTATGCTTTGATATTTCAAGATAAGTCTGAAGCAGAGGGGAAACTCAGATTCTTCTCCAGTTAGAAATAATGGAAAATACACGTAAAATGAAATATTTTTCAAATTACAGTAAGGTTTCTTTGCATCTAAAGTGCTAAAATTATTTAAGACTACCCTCTATTACTCAATTCTGTTTTGTTCTGTTTACACCCCCAGCATCACATTCTCAGCCCTTAGCAATTGATGACCATTGTAGCAAGCCTCTCATTCTCTCCCAGCATGCACTCCTTGGAAAGTCATGCTATTTTTCTCCAGGTCACTCGTTCCTTTTCAAATTCAAACCCACTGTTAAATTTCTTCTCTCTTTATGGCCTGGTCTCCTGATCATGTCCTCATCTGCCCTCCACTTTACTGAGACAACTTTGTTTTACTTAATTGGTTATTGACTGTTGTGGAAACACTGACGCTTTGTGATTAACTGATCGTACCATGTATCCCATGCTGGCAGATTCTCCTGTGCCACTGAGAATTCTGTTTTCACCACCTAAAAAAGACGGTAAATAAACCCAGAATCTCTCAGTGCTCCTCTTTAACAAATCCATAGATGCTGTTTCAAATAATCCATGTTTCATATGCATGAGACAACACTCCAGAAGATACTTGCTACTATCAGGTATTCTTCAGCCTCTTCAGTTGCTCCTTCATAGTCAAGTATTGTGTTAGGACACAAAGTTAACCAGCAAATTAAAGTGTCCTATGGCAGCACTGTGGCAATCCTATTCCAAAAGAAATGGTGCTTGAAGCATTCGGCATCTTGCCTGCATGAAACCATTCATGGCTGGTGCTCATTGCCCCAAAAACCTGGCGTGCCACTGCGCCCCAACATCACTCCATCCCAGAAGATGGGCCCACGTACAGGCAGCCAGGAGACCATATATGAATATCACCTATGTTTTCTAAAAGCACAGTTCAAAGCCAATATTTCCATGGTTAACTGTTCTGTCAGGGTAGCCAAGGAGAAAACCAAGACAAGGAGAGGCAAGCTCCCTCAAAATCTCACCCATTTTTTAAACACCCAAGCTTAAGGTTCCAAGCAGTCAGTTTCCCCCAAAGTTTCTTGTATTGCAATACAAAGTCTGAGTACAAGGAGCTGGCTGAGGGTGTCATAGTAGCAAACTTTTTGCAGTTCAGCAAATTTTGCCATTCAGTTAATGTTTTGCTGAATTGCAGTAGGACCCTCCGAGACACTTAACTGAGAGGCCTTCAGCTGGGAGGACACCCAGCTGAACATCCGCAACCCCGGCTCTGGGTAAAACAGACCCAGCACTGCAGGACCAATCATTTGGGAAGAGAAGTCTGGAATTTTCAGCACTTTCAGCTGAATTTACTTTTACAAGCCTACATTATAGTAAACCCAAGTTTATAGTAAACATGGTTGTTGCCCTATTTGAGTTGTAACAATTATTGAGGAGCTCTGCTTCTCTCACATGGGGAAGACTTGAAATCAGGAAAAGAAGAAAGGTATATGGTTCAAGCATCATCCTGAACAAAATAAATCATGTCTTCACATCCTTAAGGGCTTTGCTGAATCAGCACTGGAGTGTGTATGATCACTACCATTTCTCACAGGAGTGTTATAAAGATATAAAGGGATGGGCTGTATACTGCATGGAAAAGAGGAACAGGAGGCATGCCAGGAGGAGTCCTTCTTCAGTGATGACATGTGTTGCTTAAGCTGGACTGTAGCAGACAAACCTCTGAGGTGGAATATGTATTGTGCACCTGAAATCCTCATTTGGTGTTGTTTTAGGTAATTTGTAGATATGACAGGAAATGTTCTTTGGATTTTTTTTGTGTCTGTTCCATGGCTCCTGGTATGGCATGTGAATTGCTCTCAGGATGCTATTTGGGTATGTATGGAAAGAATTTAAAAAAAAAAAAATTTAAAATAATTTAAAATGCACTGTAAATGCATTTTGTTTGTGTTTTAGAATAAGGCACTCCAAATCACTAAAGAAAAAAATTAAAGAGCACACAAGTGGTGTTTATTCCACTTTCCCAAAGCACACCAGTGAGAAGCAATCCTGCTGGAGTGGCTGAATGGGATCACTCTTATCCTAGCTAATCAGATATTAGGCCCATTCTGTTATTCATACGGGTCTCAACTGTGACCTGCATTCTGCATCATTTCAGTTCATGATATTATTAAAAAAAAAAAAAATCAACTATCATCAAAATTTCCTATTAGTTTACATCCCAGTCCTTTCCCTTAGCAACAGCCAGCAGACTGGAATAAAGTACTGTCTTGATTTCAACCGGGATACAGTTAATCTTCTTCCTAGTAGATGGTACAGTGCTGTGTTTTGTATTGAGGATGAGAATAATGCTGATAACTCACCAGTGCTGCCGTTGTTCCTGAGCAGAGCTCACTCTAAGGCAAGGATTTTCCAGCTTCCCCCCTCAACCCTCCAGTGAGGAGGCTGGAGGGGCACAAGATACTTTTACACAGCCAGGCCAGCTGATCTCCACTTGCCAAAGGGATACATCCCATGACACATGGTGTCATGCTGGGGGTAAACCTGGCTGGGGGATGCTGCTCAAGAAGCAGCTGATCATTGGTTGGCAGCTGGTGAGCAACTTCATTGTTCACTGCTTGTTTTGTACATTCTAATTTGACCATTATTATCATCATCATCATCGTTGCTGCTATTTTCCTTTTCTATCCTGTTAAACTGCCTTTATCCCAACACATGGATTTTACCTTATGTTTTTCTCCCACTTCTCTCCTGTATCCCACTCGAGGGGTGCAAGCAAGCATCTGTGTGGTGTTTAGTTCCCTGCTGGGACAACCCACAGCGAGCACATTGCTGGTTCAGCTTTCTGCACTGAGTTGTAAATCAGGGATCTGGACGGCACTTTTGACGTAACCTGTTCACCCCATACCCGTAATCACCTGTAATGCCCATGTTCCAATCATAGAATCAACTGGGTTAGAAGAGACCTCTGAGATCATCAAGTCCAACCCTGAAACATTGCAAATGACTAAAAGCAGCAAAACACTTACAAGAAAACCATTTTCTCATGGAGTACTTCTTTACTAAAATAATACTGTTCTCCCTGGGTCTTAAGGCAATTTAAATGGAGCATCCCAACCAAATCAAACCATGGCATCTGGATATTTTTTATAAAAATTAATGAAGTTGTGTATATAGTATGTTGTAATTCATGCTGCATCTTAAGTAGCTTGCAAACTGAAAAGATAAATGAACCTTAAACATATTTTCATTTTAAACAAATGATTTTTTTAATACTTAAGAAAATTCCACCTTTACATTTCAGAGATTGGTTCTACACATAAGAGATTAGAATAACTTGCTTTGTTCAGAAGGCTAGTAACATTCAGAGAATCACAGAGAAGTTATCCTTATACCATTAAAATTATTTCCACAGAAGAAACGACCAGAAAACTAAAACTTTGATATGAAACTTAGAGCATATTAATTTGCCATTATTTTCTCTGAGTTTCCAAAGACAGATGCCAAATAAAATAACCTATAAATTACTTGTATTTTCTTTCTTATTCAGTGGGGAAAATATATTTTTAATTATCAGTAAATACTTAGATAAAGTTGGATATTGAATTGATAGTTCATTTACCTACACACAATTGTGTTCTGATGATACTCCTGGTTGTGTAAAATTATCTGTCATAAGTAATAAAGACTTTGTGGGCCAAATTCAAGCCTGGAGTTTTGGCTCAACTATATTCTGTATGTTTCTCAGATCTAAATTTGTCTTTTTTTTTTTTTTAATTGTTACTTCTGAAGCAATTCAGGGGCATAAAACGAGTTTGCCCCTAAATGCGTTCATTTAACTAATGCTTCTCTTAGGTTTCCTCATAAGTGTAGAAGAAAAGATACCTTTTGCTTTTCCACACACTTCAATCAGATGACAAAGAGCAGATTGTGTGTTTTATTTCATCCATTTTTTCCACTCCTACTTTTAGATGAACAGCTACTGACTACACTCAAAATGACAATGCTTATACAACAGCATAGTATTAAGGAACTCTGTCTCTTGGAGGCCAATAAAGAATTAAAAAATCCCCCTATTAGACAATCTTCTTAAGTTTTTAACCACACTTTTGTGTGAATATTCTTACTGATTCTGAAATTTTCCACATGCCAGTAAAGCTGATTTGCTATTAATTCAGCAAATAAATTGTTCTGAATGCAATCAGTTGATAAACTTAACATTTTCAATTGCCCAGAGTAATCCGAATATCCCAAAGGGCATGGATTGTTTGAAGAAAGTACTTAATGTACTTTTTATCACAAATACATTCTACTTATCTATGTCAATATTGCTATTAATGCTCTTACTAAAACCATTAAAAAGAAAAGCTGAAGCACTTACAACTCATGAATGATAATAAAACCATGCTTCAAGAGTCATGCTGGTCTTTAGAAAATAACACATCCATAAGCTATTCCAAAACACAGACATATATTTTTCATTTTATCCCTTTTATCATGAACTGCCTAAAGATAATTGATGCATGTCTTCTCAATATCCTAGAGACATTCCCCTTTGAGTCACCACCCAAGGAGGTATTTAAAAGACGTGTGGATATGGCACTTGGGAAAATGATTTAGTGGTGGACTTGGCAGTGCTGGGTTAATGGCTGGACTCAATGACCTTAGAAGTCTTTTCCAATCTAAATTATTCTACGTGTCTATGATTAAAACAAACAAAAAAAAGTGTTGAAAGAATAAGAGGACTTGCAATAAGAATGTCAACATTTGTGAAGCCCATCTCCCTGCCTCAAGGTGGAGACAATTGCCAAGCTCTTCCAGACATCTGACTATCTGAATTATAGTCCAAATTCTACATAACGGCCTCCACAGGTGACATTGTCACTAGACCTGTCCCACTGGCTGTCATCTGACTGCATTTCTTCATGCATGCAAAGAAACTTTATAACACGGGAGAGAGAAGTCTGGTCTGGCTGTTGGTTACATAAGGCTGTGAGACAAAGTAGTCATTGGTGGTGAAAAGACTGTGAAAGGAACATTGCTGTGCATCATCTGCTCTGACTGAATTTTATCTTAGTTGCATCATTCCCTGGAAAGCCAGCACCTGGTTCTTCATCCTTCCATGGATCTTCTTGTGCCTTCTCACAATAGGTTTTTAAAGCTGGTGATGAAGGACAAAACTTGCAATTGAGGATTTAGATGAACCGGAACCTAGATATAAAGCAGCTAGGTCCTCCACTCATATAAACTAGAGCAGAGTCCTTGTCTAGAGAATAAACCATCCATTTTGCTTCCAGATTCAGTAATTTATCTTTAAATGGACTGGAGAACTGCCCAAACTAGCAAGATGACAAAGAAGACACGGGGATACATCAGTGTACTTGTTTTTTGTTTTTGTTTGGTTTGGTTTTTATTTGGTTTTTTGTTTGTTTGGTTTTTGTTTTGTTTTTTTTTTGGTTTGGTTTTGTTTTGGGGGGTTTTTTGTTTGTTTGGTTTGGTTGGTTGGTTGGTTGGTTGGTTGGTTGGTTGGGGTTTTTTTTGCACCTTTCCTCCAACTGGCTCAATTCAGAGCCTTTTTCAGCCCCTTAATTGTCAGTTTGTTTAGGTTTTTTTTAATGTCCACTTTATTTCTCCTGGTCATTGTTGATTGTGTACAGAGAGGTCAAACTACAAGAGTAGTTGCTTCACAATCATTATAGTTCTCTAATTCCAGTTGTCTTCATACTTCACTAAGTGGTTCATTCAATGACTCATTCAGCAAACATGTTACAAAAGAAGTTCCAAATAAGTTGGCAGTTCTGAGCACTAATAAGACAAGTCTTACACGAGGTCTTTAAAACACTATTCTTGAACAACTCTGTTGGGTTATTGCCAAAAATTATAGAGGTGATTAAGGAGGTTACTCTACAAATTGATGCAATATATATCTTGTTTTGAAAGCCTCAGGATTTTTACCCATGGCTTCATGACTTACTTGTTTACAGCAAAAGTGAGTGCTAATGAGAATATACTAATAAATAAATAAATAAATAAATAAATAAAAAGATCTGATGATGGAAGACAATAGAAAGTATTGTCCAGTAAATACAGTTGGTTTACTTACTGTGTGGATCACATAAATTTTGGATGAAGTCTTAGAGTGCTTTGTAAAAACAGTTCCTGGCCTAAAAAAGAGACAAAAATGTCTTAAGTCCAGTGACTAATATGGCATCAATAAAATATTGGACAACACCATAAAACAATGCTAATACTACTGCTGCTAATATTGCTAAATGTTGTAGATGAAATTGAGTGAATAGGGAAAATGAAAAGTCAATGAGACAAATATCGGCTCAGGTAACCAGATAGAATATATCCAAGGGTGTTGATGGAACTGGCAGATGTCATTGGGGGGCCATTCTGCATCATCTTTTTAAAGGCCGTGGAAGGTCTCTGAGGGATGCAGAGAAAGAAAATAACGCACATCTTCAAAAACAGCAGGGGATTACATGCTGGCCAGCCCCACCACAATTCCTAGGAAGATGATGGAACAAATCCACTTAGCAGTTGTTTTTACACTCATGAAAGAGACGAAGGTGACCAGGAATAGCCAGAACAGATTTACCTGCAGCAAATCATGCCTGACAAGTCTCATTCCTTTCTATGATGTGGTTACTGGTGCTATGGACAAGGGGAGAGCAGTGGATTATCTACGCCTTGATTTTATCAGGGCCTTTGAAATTGTTCTCCATGTTCTCAGCAAATTGGTGAGTGGAGACTGGATAAGTAAATATTAATATAGGTGGAAAATTGACTAGTGTTCAGGAGTGATCAGGAGTACAAAGTTTACCTGTCAGTACACAGCTAGCAGTGTCCTTCAGAGACCAGTGCTGGAACCATCACTGTTTAATGCCTTCATTAATGACCTCGAAGATGGGACAGAGTAAATCTGGGTGTGATACCAAACTGGGAAGGGAAGTCAGTACACTAGAGGACAGGGCTGCTATTCCTAGGGACCGGGACACTCTGGAAAAATGGGCTAAAATGAACCTTGTGATGTTCAAAAAAAGTAGAGTGAAAAGTTGTATTTAGGATGCCACATGCTCATGCAACAGAGCTTATCCACATGAGGGTCCGGGTTGGTACAGAGGTGAATGGGAGCCAGCAATGCATCATTGCACAAACCAAGCCAGCAGCCTCCTGGCCTCCATTAATAAAGATGCAGGTGAGACAACCAGGTGAGTGATCCTCCATTCATTACCTGGGAATCCAGAACAGTGTGCTGAGTTCTGCACTTCCCAGTGCAAGGAAAATTAATGAATACTGCAGCAAGTGCACCTGCTGTTCCCTACTACCAAGCTGGACAGCACTCTGGGGCACAGAACAGACAAGGAGAGGCTGAGATTGCTGTGCTTGCTCAGGCTGTAGAGGAAGCAGCTCAGGGAAACATGATGGCTTCCAGTTAGACACTAGGAAAAAAAAATCCATAAGGATGGTCAAATACTAGAAGAGCTCATACAAAGATGTCATGAAATTGCAATCCTTGGAGGGATTCCAGCTCAGTGAGACACTGACCCTGGCAAGCTCATCTAGTTAGACCTCCTTTAGACAGGAGGTTGGACTAGGTGACCTTCAGAACTTCTCTTCCATTCTAAAATATTCTCTGATTGTCTGACAAAAACCTCTTGTGATCAGAAGCTCCCTTCTTTACCTGGGTGCTGATTCCATGCTTAAATTTGGGACTCCGGGCACATATCATGTAGATCTTTTGACGACAAAGACAGTAGAGAGGAGGCAAGTGCAGTTTAACAGAAATTGACACTGGTAGAAATGAAAGTTATACTATTCCAGGTCTCTACTGAAACTGTATTTCCATAACTGCTTTGAAAAGTAGAGAAATAACTATATCTGGCATTTTAGTCCTTACATATCTTACATATACTAATTTAAAAAAACCTCAAACAAACTTGTGATTCAGTAACTTCTTTGATAGCAGTGTGAAGAGTGAAAGGTGGTTTTATGAAGTTGTATTTCTGTGCTTTAGAAATAAATAAAAAGGGACAGGAAAATGCCAAAAGGCTCAAAGTAAATGTTCAAAAGACAAACAAGGTTCTGTAATTTAGAAGACTGACCTTTAAAAAAATGTAACTTTTTGTTCTTGGTATTTAACTGAAAATGGAGCAGGAGGCATCAAGCACTAACTTAGCTTGGGTAGGCTTTTTCTTGGTTTTCAGAGGTCTTGTTACATGAACATGGTTTTTGCCCTATTAATCAGTCATAAGATTTGTCTAACACCTTGTCTCCTGTAGAAGGAACAGACATATGAGAAAAATTTAAAATCTTAAGGCAGTGGTAGAATAAAGCACCTTCACATTAGATAACATATTCCCCTTGTATTAGTGACTGGCTTAAGTCTTGTAGCCTGGGTTATTAATTATATTAGCTGTACTGTTAACACTAATTAGAATAACTCTGTATGTTATTGCAACCCTAGTATGTCCCTTCATCTATAGTGGAGATGTGCAATTTCCTGTGGCAACGAGTTCTTCAAGCTAATTGTAAATGTTGTAGATAATTATAATTGTAGATAATTTTGTATTTTATCCACTTTGACTATCCCCCATTTTAATTTTTTTGGAAGTCCTCTTGTTCAAATATTGGAGATAGTCAGAGGAGGAGCTCTTAAATTTACTTACACAGGCCCATGCTCATTCTCATAATTTCACAGCCTTTTTTGTCCTTCCATTCTACGCAAGATATTCATGTCTGCCCAATTCATTCCAGCCATCAGCCCCTTGGTTCACTTTCCGATCCAGTCAGGTCTAATTCAGCTATAGTTCAGAAGTTTCAGATCTACTGTAGCATAACCTGACCTAACAGGTCTGGCCAGCTAATTAGCAAAGTCTGCAACAAATGGGCAGTCACAGCCCCTGCTGATAAAGTGTTAGAAGCAACAGGACTAAATTGAACTGGGTTCGTTCACATTTACAACAGCAGTCCAGGCTCAGAAGCAAGGTATAACAGTATATTAACTTAATTAATATGACATCTATCAGAAAAAACTCACACTTGTTGGAGAATTCATATTATCATAGAAGCCCTGAAACTATATGACAAATTTTCCTCCTAACTTATTTCTTTTTTGACAGGGCCCTTAATATTCAGGAAAACAAAATATTTGTATTTGCTTTGTATGACAAGCACTATTTTTTAATGAAAAAAAACACATATGGTACATTGAATGTTTTTCTTTAGAAGTATTGCTGCTAAATCCCTTTGGAGCTGTTAGAGAGATTTCATCTTTCAGGCAACCCCTTCCAAGCAGCTTGTCAAAGCTGTTGGTCAAGGTCATGACAGGGAACATGTTGAATTCAGAAGTGGAAAAACATGGATTACACTGATATCTATCTCTAGTTGATCAGCAATCACCTTTACCAACACTTTAGAACATTGTTTCTCTTAAATCAATACTCATGTACTTGTATGCTAATAAAATATAAACTTAATATAAATATATCAATTATACTAAAACCAATTAAGATAAAGGTAATAGTGACAAAATTCTAATATTGACGGTTTCAGAACTGCATGTTAGTATATAAGCCTTTGGATCAGCTTCCTGCTTCAATTATTAAAGCATTTATCTGAAGTACATGTAAGCATAAATTCTCTGCACATTTTAAGGCAGCTTCTCCATAGGCCATTGTGAAAGCAGGTCAATGCTTTGCAGAAAATCTGGGAATTAGAAACAACTTTAATAGCTTGTACAAAGAGAAAAAAGTACATCCTTAAACATGGAAAACTGTAGAAGCAGGTACCCTATATGACTGCTGTGGCAGTTTTGAAGTGGCAGAGACTTTGATGAAGTAGAGAGCAGTCATATTGCTGTTACAATAGATTGATGATTATTTGCACCATTTGAGCACAGCTAAACTATACTGATCAAGGGATGAGTCCTACAGTCAATGCGGGTGCTAGAGGCTGAGAAATCAGGTTAAGGTTTGCCATAAGTAGACTGAAGACTAGGTAGATCATGCAGAAATGGAAGGGAGTTTATTTGTTCTCCCGATTTAGGGCAATTCTTGTTACAATATAGCATTCAGTGATGAGTGATCTATGAAAAATAGATGTCTATCATCTTATTTTACTATTAACTTTTACT